>JAMRYI010001354.1:0-29362 GCA_029231635.1 Ditylenchus weischeri
AAAAGTGCGTAAAAACACTTATTAGTCACAACTTCCATACGCTGGCCTACCCTAAGCCTAAGTAAACACCCCAAATATATGTTCCAGACCCCAGAAAAGTGCGTAAAACGCGTAGTCACAACTTCCTTACGCTGGCCTACCCTAAGCCTAAGTAAAAACACCAAATATATGTTCCATACTGAAAAAGTGTAAGTGCCTTATTAGTCACAACTTCCATACGCTGAGGCTACCTAAGCCTAAGTAAAGGACACTTAATATATGTTCCATACCCCAGAAAAGTGCGTAAAACACTTATTAGTCTGGCTTCCATATGGCTACCCTAAACCTAGGGTTAGGGCACCCAAATATATGTTCAGACCCCAGAAAAAGTGTTTAAAACGCATTAGTCACAACTTCCATACGCTGGCCTACCCTAAGCTAAATAAACACCCAAATATGTTAGACCAGAAAAGTGCGTGAAACACTTATTAGGTCACAACTTCCATGCTGGCCTGCCCTAAGCTAGAGTAAAGAGCACCCAAATATATGTTCCAGACCCCAGAAAAAGTGCGTAAAACACTTATTAGTCACAACTTCCATCGCTGGCCTACCCCTAAGCCTAAGTAAAGAGCACTGGAAATATATGTTCCAGACCCAAAAGTGCGTAAAACACTTGTAGTCACAACTTCCATACGCTGGCCTACCCTAGCCTAAGTAAAAGCACCAAATATATGTTCCAGACCCCAGAAAAGTGCGTGAAACACTTATTAGTCACAACTTCCATACGCTGGCCTACCCTAAGCCTAAGTAAAGAGCACCCAAATATATGTTCCAGACCCCAGAAAAAGTGCGTAAAACACTTATTAGTCACAACTTCCATGCGCTGGCCTACCCCTAAGCCTAAGGGCTAAGCCTAAACTTGTTGTTCCAAAGGGTAATTTCAACGATTTTTAGAAGGTCTGATTTGGGGGAGGGTATTCTATACTAGCGCCAAAAAAGCAAATGCAAGTCAGTTGTGAGCATTTTGTGTAACAAGCTGACACCTGACTTGCATTTGCTTTTTTCTAAATAATTTTTATATAAACATGCTGAGTTCTTACTACTTTTGAAATGTTTGCTCGCTTCTAGCGGTCATTTTGAGTACTAAATATATGCAACTTGAATTAAAAATTGTGTGAACAAAACAAAAATTAAGTAAACATTTTCAAAAAACCCACAACTAACGCATCACGGGCAAATGGTGACTTCAAGAGGTTTTACCTCCAAATTTTCTAATAATAAAAAATCTAATAAAAAAGTGAACTAAAAATAATTTAAAAAAAAACTGAAAAGAAAAAAATTAAAAAAAGCTTTTTCTATAAATGATCTCATACAAAATGGTGATAATAAGGAGGAAAAAACTTTCAGCAAGATGATAGGAACAAGGCAAGCGGCAAGCCTGCTGAAATGGATGATTGTGCTTTAAAAGCAAGCAACAACAAACAAACAGCACAACCTGCTGCCATCCCTTCAACTTCTACAACAGGGAAAAAAGCTATTATGACTGTAAGTTGTTTTGTGCATAAATTGATTGGCTGATTTTATGATTTTATTGATTCACTTTAAAGACACTCAAATTGTTTCGGCCCTATACGACAATAGGTCCCATTTTTTGCCTTGGTCCCCCCTGTTGATTTTTTTTTATTTTTTGCTTCCATTTTAACCAATTTTATTTTCTTCTTTCGGCGACACATTAACATTCATAAATTTTCACGAGTTGTTCAACAAATTTTCTGAAATAATTCTGATTTCTTGCACGACAGTTCTGACGAAAAACGGCTTCAGCAATGTACGAGGCGAGCAAATTATCACTGGTTCCATAGAGGCGCTTGATCTTATGTTTCATATGATCAAAAAAAATATTAATAAGAAATAAAAATAAGCAAAAATAGATTCGAAAATAAAAATCAGCAAAAAATCAACAGCAAAAAAAGGGACCGAAAATAAAAAGCGGTAGCGGAAAAACCACTCTGGCTTTTTGGCGGACCAAAGCCAAAAAAGTTTTTCCCCACCGTCGTATAGGGCCATTTTTTTCTGTAATTAGTTTTTTTAATCACATCAAGTAAGTATACACCCCGTCGGAGATAAAATATTGAGAATAATAGTCTGAACTTTTACTCAGGCTTGTGCAGGGCCAGAAAGAAAGCGGCCTGGCCCAGCCGGGGCCGGTCCCAAAAAGCCCTCTTTTTCAAAAAAAATTGTTCAAAAAATTTATTTGTTAGCAAAAGGCGAAAAATTGGGCGCTCACGCATTTTATCATTTTATTAAGCAAAATGATTCAAGCTGTCTGCATTGTTTTGTTGCAGTTTTCACATCTTTCTTGTTTCAGGAAAATTCTTTATTTTTTCACTTCACACCTGAATGAAAAAAAGTCCAGAATGTTCATTTGAAAATCCCGGCTTTCAGCTATTTTTCAACTTTTTTACTCTAGGAAAATTTAATTTTAAATTTATGATTTCATGATTTATAACTTGTCCTGGACCCATTTTTAGCTATTTTATAGAAGAGGGGAGAAACAGAAAAAAATGTCTAAATATGGGTGACAGATAAAAATCTGCAATTACGATTTGAGGGTTCGAAAGGATGGGGCCTAGGGGGTCCGCCGGGTGCCTCAGAAAAACGGCCCCGGAACGGCCCCCGCTACATTCGGCATCGCACTGGCCTGCTTTTACTAGAAAATTATTGAAAAAAATTACTGGAAAAGATGATTAAAATTTATATATTTATATGAGGTATTTACCGTATATCCTCTAATAAACGGTCCCCTTGCGTTGAAAATCGGGAGGGGAGATTTGCGGATAAACATTTGCGGAAGGTCATTTGCAGACGTAACATTGCGTTTAGATTTTTGCGGAACTACGTTTCCGGACGCACATTTGCAGGAGGGTATTTGCGGACATAACATTTGCGGAGACGACTGTTGCAGACTCTCATTCGCGGCAGGACATTTCAAGAACGACTTATGTGGAACGACATTTGAGGAGTGACGTAAGAAGAAAGACATTCACAGATCGACGTTTGCGCCATGACATTTGCAGAAAACATTTGCGGAAACGACATTTAAAGAACGACTTATGTGGAACGACATTTGAGGAGCGACGTTAGAAGATTTTCTATGCAGTCTATGGTTTTTTGTCTGATTCGGCAAATGTCGTCCCGCAAAAGTTAGTTCTACAAATGTCATTTCCGCAAATGTCGCACCGCAAATGTCGGTCTGTAAATGTCCTACCGCCGCTGTCGTTCCGCTAATGTTATTTCCGAAAATGTCGCATCCGCATTTGTTGCGGCGTAATTTCACTCTGCTTTAGTCGTTCTGCAAATGTCGTTCCGCAAAATTCTTGATGCAAATGTAGGTCTGCAATAGTTGTATCCCCAGATGTTCATCCGCAGATCTCGTCATGCCTAAAAATCGTGTTTTACCTCTTTTTTGAAAATTTTTCTCCTGTATATTACTGCCAATTTTGTAGCCAGTGAAATGAGCTACAAAGTGAGTAGTTATTTGCATGAAATCGGTCCTCAAAAAAGTCAAAAACACAATGCCTTGAATTCAGGGAACGTTAGATGCATTAGAGAATATATAGGGAAAGCCATTGACAAAAAATATATAAGTGACGGCTAATTTGAAATATCTGGTTCTATTCTGAAATTTTTCAGGTAGCTGCTAAAACCACACTTCAACTGGACAATATTGTGCTGACTGTGGACCCTAAGAACTTCATTAGACTAACAGAGGTGAGAAATTTTAAAAACCGTTTAACCCTATGCTATATTGGGTACTGATTACTCGCTGTTGGTTTTCCGAACTGTCCCACAAATGTTTGCCGAATTAAAAAATTATTAAAAAAATTATGTTTGAGTCCTTCCTACTAGGAAGTACCTAGCATATGCTGACGTAACATGCGCCGAGTCCGAAGCCAATAAAGAACAAGGGAAAACAAGGCAAAAATCGGATGTGTCCAAAAAGTTTGACTAACCAAGTTAAGATTCCAATACATTTTAGATTGGACCTAGAGAACAAAATTTTCTGCTATCTATTCTGAGTGCCAAGAGCTTACTGGTCTTGCTCGACAAACAAATAGTGCCTTTGTACACGTCATTGGGTAAATACTCGACCTGAATGCCCTACTTTTTGCATCCAGCTGAAATTTCAGAAGATCAAGAAGCGGAGACTGATTCCGAAAAAGTCTTGTTCCAAAGTCAGGTGGACGCGGGCTCTAAGCGCTTTTACCGCTTAATATTAAGTGTCACCTACAAAGCAGCTGTGTTGAGCATAACTGAAATTTTCTACAGTAGTAATTTGGGCAAAGACTTGGTGACCAAAGTCACCATACCTGGAATGTTTATTCTTTCTTTTCGGGAGAAGCTCAGCAAAAGAATTGCTGAACTAGGTTAATTTTTCGTTTTAAACTTTGAATGTACAGGGTGGTCCAGTAAGTGCCCTGGTTTTGAAATGGCCATAACTTTTTTGTTTTGCCTTATTTCGAACTGAGTTTTTTTATTCGCTTTTTATTGACTTTTTGTGTAAAAAATAATAGTTGGACTATTTTAGAACAGTCGACCCTACCGGAGTATACCCCCCTCCCCCCAATGAATATTTTTTAAAGTGTTTCCAAACACCCTATATCAACCTAAAATCACCTCAAGTTCAAAAAGACATTATTTTTGTGTTCTGGTCAATAAAAAATTGAGTTTTGGGCATTTTGAAATTTCGACCATTTGCCTGTTTTACCATGTTTTGGTCACTGGAGCTGGGCAAAAAGAGCCTCTAAATGCATTTTTGATCAAGAGTCTTGCTCGGAATTATGTCTGAGGTAAGTGAGTGCGAGCATTTCTAACCAACCAAGCACCCGAAAGGGGCGCAGGGGGCTAGGTTGCGTGGGCTTGAGATGCGCACACCCACATACCTTAGACAAAAATCAAAGAAAATGTAGGTGAAAACACCTTTTTTATCGTTTTCAACGTGTAGGAAATGCTTAAAAATGGTTAAAATGGTGTTTTGAAAAAGTTCAAAAAAAATTTCATTTGGGGGGGTCATACTCTGGTAGCGCCGAATAGTCAGCATTTGGCTCCAAACACTTGTGATGTCATTTTGAAAAGAGAATTTTAATCACTTTGAGTGATCAAAACTTTAATTTAGTATTCAGCGTTACAGCAACATCTTAGTACCATGTTGTATCGCAGATCAAGAGCTACAAAACCCATTTTACAGAATGACTTTAAAAAATCTGAATGTTGAGATATGGCCTTTTGGAAAAAATGCCCAAAATCCAAGTTTTTCCAACTTTTTGAACTTGATTTTTTCACAAAGCTATATTTCAACGCTTTTCTATTTTGAAAAAGTATTCTGTAAAATGGGTTTTGTAGCCCTTGATCTGCGCTACAACATGGTACTAAGACGTGGTTAAAGCACAGTCCCTGAATTTAACTTTTGATCACTTAAAGTGATGAAAATGCTGGTCTATTTCTCAAAATGACCCCACATGTGATTGGACCCAAATGCTGACTTTTATAAAATAATCCAGCTATTTTTACACAAAAAAATTCCCGTCAATAAAAAGCAAAAAAAAACTCAGCTCGGAATAAGGCAAAACAAAAAAGTTGTGGCCGTTTCAAAACCAAGGAATTTTTTGGATCACCCTTTATATCCAGGTCCAGATTCTGGATATGTAGATCCCTGTATATGTGAAAAAAAGTTTCAGAGCCGTACTACAAAAAACTGCAAGGCAAAAAAGTGGACATAGAAGAGTTTATGGAGTTTGAGCATGTCCACCGCTTCCAGAAAATAGGACTTCAGATTTCTAGAGTTAGTGTTTAAAAATGGATATATTTAAAGGGTAGGAAATCAATTACTACCACTTTATGACCTTACTTTGAAACTTTTGATTCAAAATAAATTAATCTCAGCTCATATCTCAGCTCCTTGAATTTTTCAAAGAAAAAATTCGTGGCACTAGTGCGGTTGCTGTGTCTAGTAATGCCTTAGACCCCCTGTTGTTTTTTCGAATAAAAAATAAAGGGGCGCCCACAACAGGGGCACTAAAGTATATTTTGGACGACTGCCCAGCGATTGGGTACAAATTGTGATTGGGTTAACTTTTTTGAATTCGCGCGTTTTGAAACTGCGGTTATTGCATGTTTTTTAAGATTTTTTCAACTTAGGCCTAGGCAAGGGTAGGTCAGCGCACGTTAGGACGGGCTCAAACGTGTGTCCCAAACTGAGCACCAAAAGGCACTAATTTGAAAAAAGTGTACCTAATCACAATTTGTACCCAATCGCTGGGCAGTCGTCCAAAATATACTTTAGTGCCCCTGTTGTGAGCGCCCCTTTATTTTTTATTCGAAAAAACAATCGAATCGCTGTTTTACTATTTTGGACATAGCACTGGTGCCAAGTTTTTTAGAAAGTTGTCTTCTAGATTGGAATCCGATAGGATCAAGTCAACTTGCATTGCATACCTACTTTGAAGCATATCTCAGCTCCTTGAATTTATTTAGACCTAATCTCAACGGATTCAGGTTCAAAAAGACATTCTAAATTAGGATTGACTTTAAAAAAAAATATATTTTTTTAAATTGTCGATTTTTTATCGTCGGTTTCAAAAGTGAGGTCAAAAGTTGGAAATTTTCAAAATAAAACTAAATAAATTTTGTCGCTATACGCCAACTAACTTTTAGCAACATTTCTGAGCACTAATTTTGTATTTTTAGAGAGACGACAAAGAGAACGGTATATTCATGTCTCTTGCAGTAGTCTACAGAACTTTTTTTTACTTGCAATACTACGACGACATGCATGCAACATGTAGGATTGTTTTTGCACCAACGAAAATATGCATTTGTAGCTTTAGATTGTTCCAAATCTTCCACTCCACTAACTTTTCCAACAAATTTCATTGAAGAGGACAATCGTCGCTACGATTACGTCTTTGAATCCATCAATGGCAAGTATGTGCTAACTATCCAGCAGACCACAGAAGGACAGCACAGCAAGCAGGTGCTCAAAATTGAGGCTGAGCATGTGAAACACATTTGCCTAAGATTTGAAGATTTGCTCAAAACCACAGGTAATATGTTTTCTGAATACCGTAAATGTTTTAATAGAGCCCCCCTCTCGACTTTGAGGTGTGGATCTCGGAACAGAGTCAATATTTTGTAATGCTTTCCATTGCATTTTCTGATTCTGCTTTTTAGATTTTGAATTTTCACCCAAAAATCTCGTGATCGACCAAAAATTTTCCCGATTTTCAGAGGGTTGAAAAATGGAGCCCCCCGAGGGCTCTATTACAACATTCACGGTAGATATTACCAGATACTTGCCAAGAAATAATGGGACTGACCTATTTTTGGCCGAAAACGAGAACGGGACTTGCGCGTTGAACTGATGGTAAAAGAGGTTCGTGTAAAAGTTGACGGCTTTTTTGCAAAATTTTTCATACTTTTATATAAAAATACGCATTTTTAACGAAAAAAAATTTATTCTCAGGCAGCCTAACGTGCAAAATATATTCAGAAATTTGAATCATAAAGCAAAGTTCAAAAAAATTGTTCACTAAAATATGACCACAAGTTAAATGGTCTCCGTAGTCCAACTTATGGCCATGGCTCTGGGTACTTATGCACTTGGGGGTGGTGGTGCGCATTTTTCATTTATTTAAAAATAGTGTTTCGACATAAACCACCTTATATAAGGGTATTCTACCCCGTTTTGGTCACTGGAGCTGGGCAAAAAGATTCTTATATGCATTTTATGATCAAGTGTCTTGCTCGGAATTATGTCTAAGGTAAGTGAGTGCGCGCATCTCTAACCAACCAAGCCCCCTGCGCCCCCGAAGGGGTCTTGGTTGCTTGGGGTTGAGATGCGCACACCCACATACCTTAGACACAAATCACTCGAAAGTGACCCTGGATGCATGAAAAAGCATGCATACCAGAGTTTATTTATGCGGTATTAACAAAACTATGTTTAAATTCCATCTTTTTGATCTACACTTTAGGCTCCAGTGACCAAAACTGGGTAGAATACCCTTATAAAAGGTGGTTCACCTTGGTCCCCCAAGGCAAAAGGTCAAATTTTGGTGAAAATTTTTTTTCGCAAAAAATCAGCTTTTGACGTATGAAGTGTTCGAAAATAGTTTTTTATCGTTTTAAGCATAAAAAAATTACTTAAGAGACGTCGAAACACTATTTTTAAATAAATGAAAAATGCGCCCCCAAGTGCATAAGTGCCTGGCTCTGCTCAGCGATTGAGATTTTTGAAAAATATTTGCTTACTGGAGTGCCTCAGAATAAATTTAATTGTATAAAATGGGTAGTTTTATTAAAAAGTACAAAAAATCGTGAAAAACCGCCACGATCTGTTCTATGTCCTGAAGCGACAGAGACCTAAGAAACCGCGATTTTTAAAAAACGCTGATAATCCGTGTCTGCATGTTAATACAGTTGCAACATCGATCAAAATTTGCAATAATTAATTTATTTAAAAAAGATCCAATCCCATTTTCCAGAAGGCTGCAGAGGCTGTTCAAAAGCAGGGCATTACTGGAAAAGCTGTTCCAAAGAAAATCACAGCATCAGGAGTTCTAGTACTGTCATGCTCGGCCAATGCAATTCCTGCAATGCTTTTGGCCATTCCGCTGCCAAATGCCCACATAAGCAAGAGACAAGCCAGTTTTATCAAGGTGACTCAAATGCTCTTGACAAGAGGGAATACAGTCAGAGAACCAAAAAACCCAGTGAATCCTGCTCTTTTGCCTCCTGCTTGTCTTTTAACAGCTCTGAACACTCGAAAGATCAGGAAGAAACAGAAAAAACAAATTTTCAAGATGTCACAAAGGTAAATACCTATTTCTGAAATGAAATATTAGGTTATTCTTTGAACTCGAATAATGGCAGTTAATTACCGTCTACATGTCAAGTTATTTTCGAATTACGCTCTAAAGTGTCGGGTTATTTAGAAACTGTCGAGCTATTGGAGACTGTCAGGTTATTTTTTCGATCAAAGTAATGTTTAAAAACACACCACAGACATCAGAATTTTATCTCAAAAAATGGTTAAAAACAAAATAAACAATTATCTGACTTCAATAATCCATTTCCAAAATCAAGGTTCGCATCAGTTTAGTAGTCGTTCTCTTCATCTTGCTCTACATCGACTTCATCGGCTTGTTTACTATCCACGTCTAACTAAACTCTTGCTGTCCTTTTGGTACTTGTTAATGTTCTTTGAAGCAGTGAATTAGATGGTCTATGCTCCCATCGTGACACACAGTTAAAATTAAAAGTCGTAAGCAATTTGATAAAGCTACCTTTGAAGGCCTGTCCCGGAACAAGCATTAAAGATTTCGAAAATCGGAAACCGGATTTCGCAATTATCTTGATATTTCGGGAAACGGAAAACAGAACGGAACGTTGCGGGACAGCCCTGTTGCTACACTAGCATTCGCTTGCCAAACAAAGATCGCACGAATGTTTGCTGCAAGTGGTCGACTGTCAATTAGTCATCCATCCATGTCTTCTTGGCTCACGAATGAAGAACCCATTGAGCCAACTGACTGTCCAGATCTGCGAATGTAACTTTTCTTCCACCGCACTCCTTGATTTTTCAGATAGGAGACGACTCACTATAACCAATACTCTGGATACGATATAAAAAATTACTTTTTGTCCCTTGACTTTGCGCCAGTTGATGACCAAGCTGCGGCTAATTCCGAATTTATATTGTTGCACTATTGCTGGAAACGGCTCCAGCGTACGTGCTGACATTGAGCTTGAATTTGTTTGTATAAGTTTTAGCTTTCTTGGCCTGCTTGCTTCGATTCTGAAAGAGGCCAAAATATGGAACAGGCACCCCAGTCGACTCTACCTCACTAAATGCACCCCCCCCCCTCGGAAATTTTTTGTACTTTTAAATAAAAGTATCTATTTTCAGCTGAAAATTTTTATTCTGAGGCACCCCAGTAAGCGAAAATTCCTCAGCAATCCGAATCATAAAGCAGAATTTGAAAAAAATACTTAGTCGCTGAGATATGACCTAAAGATTTAACTTTATTCCAACTTAAGGTCATATCTCAGCGACTAAGACTGACACTGACAATTGAAATTTTCAAACTCACACTGACACTGACGTCAGTGTCACTTTTCAAATGTCAGTGTCAGTTTAAATTGGCAGCTGACGTCAGTGTCAGATGTCACTGTCATTTTGAAAAACACTGCTTGGGACATGCATTTGAGTCAGTCTCAACGTTAACTGGCCTAAATTTACAAAAATATATTTTTTTGTCTAAAAAGCGTGAAAATACAGGAAGCGATAAAACGCGATCGCGAGTTTGAACAATTCACTGGCTATTAAATGGTATATTTGGTTTGTAAACGAGAAATCAAAAATTTTGAGAAAAAGTTTTTAATAATATTTGAAAAAATTCACGCGGTTAGTCTCACAACTTTTGGAACAACCTAATAGATAATACTCGAGGAATGCTGATAAAATGTACGTCAAAAACACAAATGCCACAAATTTTTTGTTTAGTTGGTCGGTGATTCCAACCAAGGAAGCTACTATACAAGCGCTGGCGCTACTAAAAAAAGAGAGGTTTCTGTAATAGCTGTTAAAATTCAAGGCGAATATGTTATAAAAGTCATCGAGGTGAGATTGTAAAAATCACTTTTCGACAGCTAAAATCCAAATTTTTGCTTAATAGGTAGGAACCAAATGCAGCGAGTTTTTGATGACTTTGAAAACGGCTGAAGAATTCATTGCATTGCTCAATACTAAATTTCTTCCAATTTACAACAAAATTGGTAATTTCTTTTTGTCAAATGCTTTACCAACAATTTAACGCAGCCAATAAATTTTAGAGAACAAAGCAGCAGTTTCCCAGCATCACACCGTGCATTCGAGATTTTCATTGCAAAGTTCCTACAAAAATACCAGCTTTTTATTTGAATTTGGCCTGAACCGCTATGCCTACTTCCTGCGCATCATCGCCAAATTTACTTGCCGCAGGAGAAACGGTGTGGTTCCAATTGATACTGAGAGAACTGTGATAATGGCAGCTGCACGCATGTCTCAGTTTTGTGCCAACCTAAAAGCAGCTATTGCAGAAGCCGGTAAGCTGCTAAGTTTTTATTGAAATTTTATTTTAAACAAGGTTTGCTCTGTTTCTTTGGAAATTTGGATACCGTATTTACTCTTTTGGCACTTTTATAGATCCCCCCCATACTCGGATTTCTTGAAAAGTGACCAAAAATCACCCCCGAGCTCATTTTTTGCTCAACACGATAAAAGAAGCATTTCTAAACACTTTCTGAATAAAAAAAATTATATTTGTACTCACACATTCAATGAAAAATGGCCTTTTTCTGTAATAAAAGGGGGCCACTAATCAGACACGGCTAGAGATGCACGCACTCACTTACCTTAGACATAATTGCGAGCAAGACTCTTGGTTGAAAATGCATATCGAGGCCTTCTTGCCAAGTTCCAGCAAAAAAATGACCATAAAATACCAGAAAAAGGCCGTTTTTCATTGAATGTGTGAGTCGAAAAATTTTTACAAATATAATTTTTTTATTCAGAAAGTGTTGAGCAAAAAAAATGAGCTCGGGGGGTGATTTTTGGTCACTTTTCAAGAAATCCAGTAGGGGATCTATAAAAGTACCACTCTTTTAAACGACCCCTCTCTAATAAACGGCCCCTTCAAGGATTTACATCTCAGCCTAGAAAAACAATTTTGCAAATCTTTTTTTGCGTTTTTAGTGAGCACAAGTACGGTATTACCTCTAATAACTCCCCCTGCTCTAATAACTCCTCCCCCCCTCGACTTGGTGGACCTGTATCTCAGCCATATTTTGCAAAGCTGTTTCATATGTTTTCTTACCTCCCGCCAGCTCTACCGATTGCCCTTTTCATATTTTAGTTGAGCACCCAAAAATCTCGAGATCGAATTCCAAATTTTCCGATTTTCGGGCATCCAAAAAATACCTCCCCCATGGCAGCTATTAGAGGAAATACGGTATACCTGATTTCACTTTTGAAATTTTGGTTGAGCACACAAGAATCTCAAAATCGACTCACAATTTTTTCGACTTTTTTAGGGTCGAAAAATGAACGGCCTGGCCCTTTAATAGAGTAAATACGGTAGATAGCAAAATAAAGTGCAGAGTATGTCAAAAAATAGCTTTTTAAAATAGCCATAACATTTTTCTAAAGTGATATTCAAAATTCCGTTTTCGCCAATCAATATTTCTTTTGACATATAAGATCGAAAACACGCTTGGTCCAAAAAAAGACTAAAAAATAAAAAAGGAGAAGATACCTGAGATCAGAATGAAAGGAAGATAGCAAGGACGAATAGAGCCCACCCTGTGATTTAGGTCCTGCTGTGCGAATTACCTCTGAATGGGTAGGATCCAAACCACAAGGGTACCAAGCAAAAATCGTGCTAATAACGTTATACACCAAAAAATATTATCGGTGAGAGAAACCGATCAGCAAAAACAGAATTTCTAAAATCGCGCTAGAAAAAAGTTATGACCATTTAAAAAGGTAAAGTTTCTCCACACACGTTGTGATAAATGAATAGGGACAATTGTTTTGCAATGCTGCAAAAATTATTGAATCACAAAAGTTATCACTACTTTTTAGATGCTTTACAAAGCAAAGACAACGGATTTTCGGAACCTCTGGGTGAGAGGTGGACAAGCATCAATCCAAGGTAACTAATTAAAAAGTTAGAAATGTACATTAAAATAATCCAAATGCTTCAGTACTAGCAGAACAATCGAGACCACTGACCAGCAATACCCTGCAATAGTTCCAGTGAATCAGTTGCGCTGGTTCGACAGAGAAGAATCTGATATTCACTACATTGGCATAGGAAAGGTTAGAGGAAAGGGTTTTATATACAAAAATGAAATTTGTTAATCCCAAATTTGTTAGCTTTGATATATTTGGGAAACGATTATGCACCGAAATTTTAAACTAAAGGGGCATGCTCGACGGAATATTTTGAAAGGCGGGCAATAGGCGAAATCAAGAAAGAATTAAAATGACGCTGTTATATAATGAGATGGGCAAATACGAGCAAAAGAATAAACAGAGAAACTTTATAACAGAACACGAGACAACAATACAATACAAGGGACCACAGGCGCCTATCGGCGCCTCTATAGTATTTCGAAATTTCAATGAGGGGCTATGACTTCATTCATAAAAATAGGTATATCTCCTAATAGAACTCATTTTTTTCACCTGTTCTTTTTTTAAAACGAAAGCTGACATTCTGGGGAACACGATGGTATTAGCGACAAAAGTGATTTCGCTATCTACGACCCGTTCTGGCCTTCGAAGTAAAAAAGCGTTACCCACCCACCCACACATGCCAAATACTATATAAGATACGATAAGTTAACTACTACTTATTTCTTATTATGAACAACTGAATTTCCACACAATGACACACAATTCGTGTCAGGACAAATGTCGTTCAAAAGACACCACAACAGACGCATTTTAGTAAAAGTCGAGGAAAAACAATGATTCCGATAGGAATCCAACCGACGACCGACTATTACAGACCGCCACTACTCTACCACTAAGCTATTAAAACTTTTGATTAATCGTGGTGTTTTTCATTACTTATAGCCATAGTGGTCCATTTTTTTTTAAATTTGGACGGCGTCCCGTCCGCCGTCTCCTAATTTTCGGCCACCCTTCCGCCGTCCCGTATTTAAATAAGTTAATCACTCAAACAGAAAATTGATTACCGTATAGGAGGCGCTAATTAGAGGAAATATGGTAAATTAAATTTTATCGATATAAATATTACAGGATACTTCAGAAGAGCTGTACCTGTCCCTTCCAGTCGCTGTAAAGTGCGATGAGTGTCTTTACGAATTTG
This sequence comes from Ditylenchus weischeri, assembly GCA_029231635.1. Taxonomy (NCBI): domain Eukaryota; kingdom Metazoa; phylum Nematoda; class Chromadorea; order Rhabditida; family Anguinidae; genus Ditylenchus; species Ditylenchus weischeri. Next base: position 13,917 of record JAMRYI010001354.1, read on the forward strand.
AAAAGAAAGTCACGCTGTAAGTATACCTACATTTGAATTCAAATTTCTTAATAAAAAATATTCATATTTTAAAAACTTACAGTTCCAATAACCTCCAACCATGCAGTCCTGCAAACGCTGCTCCTCTCAAACACCGAATCGAAGAAAAGTACTCCAGATACGACTTAGAGCTGGTCTTACACACTGCTGAAAAGTTTCTCACTTTCTGTGAGACCTACAGTGGCACAGGCAGACCTTCAGTTAGCTCTTTTTGCATCAACCTCAACCAAATCTGGCTGCTTCGTATAGAGCTTAAGAAGAGGGTTGCAAAGTTGAGAAGTAGTAAGTATTTTTTTCGGATTATACAATTAAATTTCCATTTTACGGCATCCCTTGAGACTCATAACCAGGATAATAATGGGGCTGCCATTTGTCCTTTTTTCGGCACCCCAAATTTTTTTTTGAAATTTTTGTCAAAAAGTTTTTTTTCGCTTCGAAATGGCAAAGGGACTGGATAAAATGACCCTTTTTCTACAAAAATGATCAAAACGTTTTTTTTATTTATCCAAGTGTCCTTCATTTTCAGTTTTTGAGATGGCAGTCCTTGGTATAATACAAATTTAACCGGAGGTAGAGAAATCAGCCACATGATGACCGTAAAATCGAGACTCCACTAAATAACCTACATTTTATATTTGTATAAAATAGTATATTCAGAGGCTTGTGAACAGTGTGGAAAGGCAAAGCACCAATGCAGAGATTGTATCACCTCTATTTTGGACTGCAGTGTTTTTGACCAAGGTTAGTCATAGCCGTTGTGAATGAAAATACGGTTGGTTTGCCTGTTTTCACTAAGAGCCAGGAAGTAAAGGTGTGCATGTGTTTAGTAATTTTCGCATTCATTTTTAAAATATATTTTTTGTCTGTTAATTAAAAACAAGGGACCACAGGCGCCTATCGGCGCCTCTATAGTATTTCGAAATTTCAATGAGGGGCTATGACTTCATTCATAAAAATAGGTATATCCCCTATTAGAACTCATTTTTTTCGCCTGTTCTTTTTTTAAAACGAAAGCTGACATTCTGGGGAACACGATGGTATTAGCGACAAAAGTGATTTCGCTATCTACGACCCGTTCTGGTCTTCGAAGTAAAAAAGCGTTACCCACCCACACATGCCAAATACTATATAAGATATAGCAATCGACTATGCTCTAAAAGAAAGTTTATTCAGTATTTTCAAATCGATTCAGATACAGTTCCACCGAGTGCTGTATTATTTTTTGATCCCCAATAGGGAAAGCACTCAATACTCAAAAATTAAGATGTTTATTGGCGCTAATGGAGAATTTGGTGTAAATTTTGACTTCGGTCCGCCTGTTGTTTTTTTGTGAAAAATGCCTTGGTCCCCCTGTTGTTTTTTAGTTTGACAAGGTGAAATGTGCGAAAAATCAATAGGGGACCAACAGAAATTGCAGCGGATTCTCCATTAGAGCCGTAAAAATTAAGATGTTTATTTATAGATGAGCCAAGTAATTGTTTCTCTACAATTTCTCCTCTTGCAATCAATATAAAGAGGGAGAACAAGGGTAATGAGCGTGTGTCACAAACTTTTGAGGTAAATTTTTTTGTCGAAATACTAAAAGCTTTATCCCTGCTTTTGCAAGACGAAATTTGCGAGAATTTAACTTTTTTGAACAATCAGATTTGGTAATTTTATAGTCACAACGACTGCCCGGCTATAGTGAAGAATAGGGTTCCAAAAATCAGCTTGGTCCCCTCTGTTGTTTATACAAATAAAACAACAGGGGGGACCAAGCTGATTTTTGGAACCCTTTTCTTCACTAGCGCCCGACTACCCCTCATACTCGGATTTTTTGAAAAATGACCCGAAATCACTCCCTAAACTCTTTTTTCTGCTCAACAAGGTGAAAGAAATATTTCTAAACACTTTCTTAATAAAAAAAATTTGAATTTTGTCAAAAAAATTTGCCTTACACTCCTCAGTGTTTGTGTCTAAGGTATGTGGTAGATGGTCTTTTCAGGGTATTTTTAACCAAATTTCAGCCATTTTTAAGTCAAATGAAGGTAAAAATCATAGATTTTGAACAGGTTTTACTTTCTGAGGCATACCGCATATAGAAAATCTGCTATGCATATTTTTTTATGCATCCAGGGTGTAGGATCTGCATGCTGTTTAGACATCCAGAAATTACAAAATTAGAGTCAAGGTGGAGGATGGAATTTTGAAGTATTTTTTGTGTGTAAATTTTAGAATATAGAAGGGTTTTTTGTAGAATTTAGCTGGTTATTATACTTTATTATAGAAAAGTCAGTCTTTTATTACAAAATAATTATTTACTAGCTCTGGCCAGAGCAAAAGTATTTACTAGCTACATTTACAGCGAGAAAAGGCAAGACTGATTTCAGCTTTAGCTGAAATCAAAGAGAAGAGAAGGGGGGAGGGTACAAACTACAAAAAGAGGGCTTGGGCAGACTATTAATCGAAACAAGACTTGCAAGAACATTTTTTGTGTGTTGGGGAAAAAAGTTAAGAAAATAGCTAAAAATCGACAAACAAAATACTAGCGAAATTCCAATATATTGAAAAGTTATTTTTGCTTTTTTTTGTACTTTTGGGCATTCTTCTTTGCGTCGAGAAGACGCAACAAGGGTCACTTTCGAGTGATTTGTGTAAAGGTATGTGGGAGTGCGCATCTCAACCCCAAGCCCCCTGCGCCCCTGAAAAGGGCGCAAGGGGCTTGATGGGTTAGAGATGCGCGCACTCACTTACCTTAGACATAATTCCGAGCAAGAATCTTAATCAAAAATGCATATAGAGATTCTTTTTGCCACGGCTTGTGTTGAAGAACATGGTAATACAGCCAAAAAAAACCCTAAAATACCCTAAAAAGACCATCTATCTCTGAGGGGTATGAGGCAACTTTTTTGACAAAATTCAAAAATTTCTATTCAGAAAGTGTTTAGAAGTGTTTCCTTGATCTTGTAAAGCGGAAAAAATAAGTTTGGGGAGTGATTTTTGGTCACTTCTCAAAAAATCCGAGTATGGGTACAGGAACTATAAAAGTAAACAGATTTTAAGGTAAAAATAAATATGGGGAGGGGTATTTGCTATTTTTGCTATATAAGCATGGTCTTTCGAATAACAATACAAAAGCCATTAAAAATAAAAAATTCAGAGAATCGATTGCAAAATTGCATATTTAGGTGCCTAAAAACCTTACTTGTGCTGTTTCCAAATCCGAAGGAGTGGAGTTGAGTGTGATCAGACGGAAAAACATGGGCTCTAAAGAATTTGTACAAATCGCTCAATCAGTTAGCTGTTTATAACATCTAAAAATAAATAAAAAACTTATTGAAAATCTTATTCAGAATGGAGCAGAAGAAATGAACAGTTTTCAAATGTCAGTCAGAGAAGTGGGACAACTGATTGACCGATTGCAGAACATAATTCTCAAATCGTTCAAATACTTAAGTAAGATTTTTAAAGTAAAACAAAATATGTCCTAAAAAACTAGTGAAAGGACAATACAGTATAACCTTTGATAATCCAGCATCCACTTGATTTAAAATAATGTTTTTGGCATTGTGTTTTTGAGCAATTTGGGAAGACTACTCCCAGACGGACATACGACAGATCGCACCGGTGCGACCTGTCCACTTGGCTATCTGTGAATACGGCATATGACAGCATATGAAGTGCACCCTTTCCCCTTTAGAATGCACCCCCTAAGTGCACACTACCCACTCTCCCCCCTTAAAACGACGGATTTTTGAGTCCGTCCTAACAGGCGCTGGCCTACCATTGCCTAAGCCTAAATAAGTAAAAAGTCTGGTTTTTCGCATTTTCGAGAGACTTCGAAAATTTTCAGGGGTTGGTATGCACTTCATATAGGATGTGGGTGCATAGGGGGGGGAGAGGGGCGCACATCAAGGGATTATTTATATGGTGAATACAAGTACCTATTTATATGTAATTTTTTATTCTAAGCCACCATAGTAGCCGAAATTCAACAGATATCCGAATCCCGTAACCGAATTTTAAAAGAAGCTTGGCTGTCGAGATGTGATCAAATTAGGAAACCATAGTACTAAAACAGTACTAAGTACCAAAATAGTACCTAGTACTGAAAAAGTTCCTAATGCTAAATTAGTACCTAGTACCAATAGTACTAGGTACTATTTTGGTACTTAGTACTATGGTTAAAAAAACTCACAGATATGCATTTTTCCTGTCTTTATGTGCACTGTGTCTTTTTAACATAAAAACCGCAAAAATAGAAAAAGTACTACGAGTACTAAGTACTAATTTAGTACTAGGAATTAAAATAGTATTCGGTACTAAATTTGTACCCTAGTACTTCATGGTACTATTTTAGTACCATTTAGTACTTCAATAGTGCTATTTAGTACCCAAATGGTCACCCTTATTCCTGCGGGAATTTCGGCTTTCTGAATAAAAAAAACCTGAGAAAAGTTTTGAAAAAATAGGACAAAACACAATGTCACAAACACGATTTTTAATTTAAGAAGGGGTGTGGATATTTATATTTTAGAGCGTACTTTTTCTGGAACAAAAACACTTTTTGCTACAATTTAGCCAAAAGCACAGAATCAAAGCACAAATTTAGGTATCGAAGATACGGACGGTCTAGCCAACCCTCTGTACGATCAATGGTTGGAAAAGGCGAATGAAACGCAGAGCTACAAGCTGGAGTATGGCTTCGACAACAAGCAGTTCTTTTTCAAAATCACACAATTTTTACTTGGACAAGTTGAACAAGGAAGAGAAGCGAGTGATCATCATTCCAGCTGACTCCTTGCAATCTTTTTGTGATCTGCTTGCTGAAAACGGACGCAGCAAGTAAGCTTCAAATCTGAAAATTTAGAATGCTAAAGAAACTTAATATTTTTAAGGAAATCGGATGACTAGCGATAGTGAATGCATAGCATTTGGAGAAGTAGCAGTTAGTTCACACCCAAAAATGAGAAGTCTTGCGAATGATCACTGGGAGCAAGAAGATATGAGAAAAGAGTAAGTGTATATTTTAACGTTAAACAAAAAACGATGAAGGGCAATTCGAGATCAAAGAGACTTTATCTGTTTTTGAATCAAATGACAGCAATTAACTTTCGATATAAGAGCATATCTTTTGGTGGACTTCGTTTGATAGAAAAGCTAAGTTTTTAAAATGGGCATGTCCCTGCCGAAGCCCGAAATAGCCCGCGGTCCCACGTGTTCGATCGCGCCAGGTATAGTTTTCAATGCATAAGTCTATAAAACATGTATCAAAATTCATGAGAACGGAAAAATTTTTTTGATAAATTTATTGAAACCAGCTATGTTTTCGAATTTAGGACTGTCTAGCAAGACTTAAAAATTTAGCGGGTACCCGTCCACAAGCCGGTAGCCGATCCACCAGCGGGTCCGAACTACAAGCCGGTACTCAATCCACAAGTATACACCCGAACCACCAGCCTGTACCCCGGAAGATGTATATTGCCATTAAATGTTCGGCGCAAACGAAGTGCCGCGAAGCGTCACCAGCGTGTACTCGAACCACCAGCGTGTACCCGAACTAATAATTTACCCAAACCACCAGCGATAACCCGTACTATGTACATGTAGAAGTCGGGGCTGATGCGCCATCAGCGCAGTGGCTCGAATCAAATACACCCGAACGACCAGTGGGTACACGAACCACAAGCAGGTACCCGAACCACGTAAATACACCCGAACGACCAGCGGGCTTCCGAACCACCAGCGGATACCCGAACCGCGTGGATACACCCGAACCACCAGCGGGCTTTCAAACCACGTAGATACACCCGAACGTGCTGTAGAATGTTCTGTGAAATGTTCTGTACAATTTTGTGATTGTTTTGGGGGCTGATGCACCATCGGCGCAGCGTGCCTTCTAGTCTGCTAGACTATGTCGCTGCTTTCATTACTTATTTCTTCTGAAAGGGCCATTTCCGACTACGACAACGGTTATCCCCGCCAATTCAAAAAATCCTAATCATTGAATTTCTGTACGAATTTTTAACTTGGTTTCTAACAAAACTTGACCTTAAATTAAATTCTAATCCTTGTTTTGTTAGAAACCAAGTTGAAAAATAGTACAGAAGTCCAATGATTAGGCAAAACTATTGAAACATTTAAAAATGACTTGCACTTCAAAATAATCGTTTAATCTACTAAACTGCGATACAACGTACAGGGTGGTCCAAAATAATTCGGAAAATTTTAAAATTTTTTCATTTGAAATTTTTTCATCTGCAATTTATTCCTAGTGTACATATTATGTGTTTCTATCCGTAGAGTTCCCAGGTAGCTTAACTGTGATCGATGTCATCGAAAAATCTGTAAACTACCTACGCAAATTTTCAACTGATTTTTCTGCACTCTACGCACTCGCTACAACGTACTCCTTGATATAACGTAGCTAGTCCATGTTGCTTGAATTGCATTAACTTTATAGTACTCTCAATATAACGTACCTCTAAATCCGTGGGTGGGTTATATCGAGATTTGACTGTACCCGCTTTTTTATCTTACTATTTTTTCAAAAAACCCCGTGAAATCAAGCAAATTACAGGGTGGCGCAATTTTGTCTCCCAAGTTGTTTTGGGCCGTAACTTTTTAAATTCGCGGTATTTTGCCGAGATTTTTATTCGAAAGATGAGACGTTAGGAAAGCTAATGACATCAAACTTGCTCATAAATCTTGTTTTCGAAATTGTGAAAAAGATATTTTTGTTTTAGGCTAATTATTTTTTTAGCTATGTCGTATACTGCGGAAGAAAAAGAAAAGTCGAATGGTTCATCGAGGCTGGAAAAAATGTGGCCAATTTCAGCGTTCGTTATCGAAGAGAACTGGGGAGGAATGTCAAGGTGTTCGATCACAATATAGTTCTCGATTGGTACGTCAAGTTCAGGGAAGGGCGGTTGGAAGGAAGAGTCAAAAAAGGAAACAAGGTTGGTCTTCCTTTTTTCCTTTTTGGTATCATTCTTGTTAATTTCTGGGTGTTATCAATAAAGTGTTATCAGCAAGTTTGATGTCATTAGCTTTCCTAACGGCTCATCCTTCGAATAAAAAAAATCTCGGCAAAAAAGCGCGAATTTGAAAAGTTACGGCCAAAAACAACTTGGGAGACAAAATTGCGCCACCCTGTACTTGGATCACCCTGTACTTTAAACTTAACATTTGTACAACAAATTTTCAGCCGCCATCAAGTCCAAAAGTTCAGTTCAATTGCTGCTATTAAAAGCTGCAGCAGAGAAACCTTCGATAAAGACAAAGACATCTGCACAGTGTGGGAAAACGACTGTTGCTACATCAAAGTTACCAATGTAACCATCTTACTCAAATACTAATTTTTTTGTTCAACGCAAATAAATTTAGATCCAAGCCAGCAAGAGCTATCTGTGGCTGGGTATGCAGGATGTCCACAAGCTTATCTTCACACTCAAACAATTCGACACAGAATACCAAAGCCTGAGTTAGTATTTTGGTTAATGATTGAATCTAAAAATATTTTTTAGACGACAAACACGCCAAATGTGAGAAAAACAAACATTTGAAATACCTTGATTTGGAAGGAGTTGATAGCTATTTTCGCATGCGCTTTGGAGTAAATTACATTGGCTATTATCTCCGTATTGAGCAGTCTTATCCAAATGGTGTGTGCAGAACAGTGGTGATCTCTGGTTATGCTCTTCATTGCTTCATTGACTTGCTCAGCAGGACACTCGTTGAGTCAGGTGCACATTTGTAGCATTACTAGAACATGTTGTTGCCACAGATGTGGCAATGCGTAGGCGCCGAGGAACTGCGTAGGGAACACGCGTTACAAAAATGATGCATGCTACCACCAGGTTTGAACCAGTAACCATGCCTTGGTCCCCAAGGCAATCCAAACACCCAAATTGCCTTGGTCCCCCTGTGGTTTTTGGAACTTTCAAGGCCATAACTTTTTTTTTGAGACGGATGGCTCTAACTTTTAGCATTTTTTCACTTAAGTAAATCAATCATGCTGCGTCGACCAGATTTTGATACGATAAGTGAACATCCCTTTAAGTGTGACCCCAGACACAATCCAGCGCTATAGTAAGGAGATTTTTACACCCACGCTATTAACCCATATCTGCCTGTATTGCAGTTTACGTAAATTTTGATGGTTTGGTTCTCCCGATTTTCGACCTTTATGGCTGATTTTGGGGCTCACTTTCGCCTTCAAGTGGCTTTCAAATCTTCAACTTTAATTATTTACAAAGGTACAAATGAACAAGTCGATTGGGACCAAAAAAGTCATTTCATTCTTTCATATGAAATTGCTAAGTGTCTTTACCACACTGCGTCCATAAAAAAAATTATTTTTGTTTGAAACCCCTGAGTTTGATTTCAGAAATGCACTTTTCGATTTTAAAAAATTATTTTATTTCCGAAAATTAGATTGAAAAATCGAAAATTAAAATATAGCTGAGACGATACGCTAGTTTTTGAGTGGTAGCTCGGTTAAATGTGAGTTCTTAAAATTGTTAACAGAGGCCGAAAAAAACGAATTTTCTAAAATTGTCAAAATCTCGAGATTTTTATTACCCCAACCCTTTTTTAAACGCATTTTTATAAGACTCTTACAAAATGTTTATCAAAGAAAAATTTTCGATTTTCCGATATTGGGTTGTGTGCATTCAAATTTTTGTAATGATTGATTTCCAACTTGGTTTCTAACAAAACCATACCTAAAGGTAAATTCTAGGCCTTGCTTTATAAGAAACAAAGTTAAAAAAATCCGTACAGAAGACCAATGATTAGGACAAAATTTTTGAATTGGTGGGGACCACCCTTAATAGGGTGGGCATGCCCTTTAAAAACATTTTCCTAGGTGTTTGTTGCAATTTTTGAAGTAAATAAAGCCAAGGATCAAAATTTTTAGACTGCAAAATTACGGCAAACCTCGAAATAAGGAATCCCTGGGCACTCTGCTTAACAAGTAGTTAGGTCAAGGCTTGTGTCCCTATCCAACAACGGAGGGTTTTTGTCTTGGTCCCCGCTTGTTGTTTTTTGTGATTTTACGCTTGGCTAATGGTTGGCTAGCTTATTTTAAGACAAACTAAAACATGTTTCTCAAAGCACAAAAAAGATTTGAGTCAATTTTTAAAAGGGTCTTACTGAAGGTAAAAGTCACTATTACACGGAGACTCTTATTCTACAGTGGGAGATTTTTTTGATCCGTACATTAGGACGAACTGTACACATTTTTCAGACTTTTGTAGTTTGAAAACCATGTTTGAGCCCGTCCTAACACACGCTGACCTACCCTTGCCTAAGCCTACAAAATCACAAAAACAAGGGCGGCTGATGTGTCTCCTTGTCAGTCTCTCCCCAGGATTTGTCCAGAGGTGGAGGCGTAGTGTAATGGCAGCACGTTGGCCCGGTAATCCAAAAGAGCTGGTTCAATTCCAGCCACCACCATTTTCCTCTGGACAATCAATTCGGCATAACAGCGGCCAATCTACCCCTTTTGTTGGGTAGGGCCAGCGTTGTTATATAGATAATCCCATAGTTTCTACATGATAGCCAAAGAAATTTCGCCTTCAAATGGTGATATGCAAAATTCTGCATCACCGTCTATACCAAAATAACTAATTTTAAGACTCAGTAAATACAAGTAGATTATCAAGGCCAAATTTTAAGCCTGCTTTAAGTGTGGCGTCAAAGGACATTTTTCTGCAAACTGCCGACCTTCCACAAAGCCTGCTTTGTGTTTGGCTCATTCGCCCACAAAAAGTGATTGTCCAGCTGCGGAAGGAACCAATTTCAGACCCATCTAAAATGACTGATAAGAACACAAATTTGGTGCCCAACTAAAAATACTCTTTTACTTAGACAATTTTTTTCATCCAGTCATTTTTATATTGCTCAATTACTACTTTACATGCTGGTCGACAAATTTAACGCTTTACTTACTTGTGCTTTGTGTGATATTGTAAATAAATTTTTGTAGATGTTTGGTTAAAAAACTGTGTGTATAACTGCAGCTTTGATTAAGCTTGTAATTTTGCTTTTAATTTATTTGATTGTTGATTCTTTTATTTTTTTATTGGTTGCGGTTCCATAGTTATTAAGTTTTTGAGGAAGATGAAATCTGAAAAATTGGGTAATCTGCAAGCCGAAACAGAAAATCCACTCGCTAGCGATTCAGAGTGAGTAAATATTAGCAAAACACGTGTAAAATAAAATTTTTGCTTCCAGAGGAAGCGTATCTCGTATGGTCATGGAAGTGGAATCTTGCTCCAGTAATTGTCAGAAGATATTTAAAAAAGCAGTTAAAGAGGTGAGTCCTTTATAATTGTTGAGTAACCATGAACGTGCTTTATTTTAAGACACCAATAAGATGTGCTATTGAGGAAAGTGCTTCGTCGAGTATTTCTAGTGCTCCTGAAGCTGTCAGTCGATCTGGCAAAGAAACTAATGACAACACGCTGCTAAATCATGATGAATCTGCTGTTTCAAACATCGCTGAAGTGAAGTTGAAAGCTCAAAAAAGCCAAGTGGAAGATCGCATTCAGATGGATAGTCAAAGCAGTGTTCAGATTCTATTAGACGAAACAGTCAGTTTTTATTCTATTTTTTGTTTCATAGCAAAGATTAAGGCATTTAAAATTAATTCAATTCAAGTTCAGTGACTAAATAAAATAAAATAAACAGTTCTTGAATTTTTCAAATTTTCCCTGGCCACATAGCGCCTTGAAAAAATTGTGGATTTTAATTTGTGTTAAATCACTATTTACAAGAGAATTTATTTATTATTTGAACAGCCGAAAATAGGAAAATTTTGAGATCGATTTTGAGATTTTTGAGTGCTCAACCGAAATCGAAAAAGTGGATTAAATATACAGGGTGACACAACTTTTTTTTACCTTTTGTTTTCGTCATAACTCGTTGTGATTGCAACCTTTTTAATACAACTATATATTCGTTGGAAAGCCCTTGATTTACCATTTCGTAAAAAAAAGTGGCTCTTTATCTCAAAAATGAGCGAAGTTATGCCTAGTTTAAATGAGACCACCGAAAATCAACAAATTTATGCAACAAAAGAAACAAAATTCAACCACAATTTCTTTTATCTGGTCTCAACGCTCCTTCCATTTCTTTCTATGCAGGAATCGAGGCGCCGGCGGAAGTCGTTCATTGCTCGATTGATCATTTCTTGCGGAAGCTGACCCATTTCTTCGATGATCTTTTCACGCAAAGCATGAAGATTTGCTTGAGGCTGATCCGTGTAAACCCTGCTCTTCACAGAAACCCAAAAGAAAAAATCCATCCAGGTTAAGTCAGGAGACCTAGCAGGCCATCTGATTGGTGCAGGATCCCTACCAAAAAAATGAAGGTTCATTCTTTCATATGAAATCCCTTAATGTGGTGGAGCTCCATCTTGCCACACTGTTGTCGAAAATTATTTTTGTTTAAAAAACCCCAATTTTGATTTCAAATGTTTTCACTTTTAAAAAACGATGGTAAATCAAGGTTTCCAAAATATATATTGAAAAAATTGAATCACAACGAGTTATGAAAAGAAAAAAAAAGTTGTGTCACCCTGTATCTCGTGGTACGTGGTAGGTGAGAAAAGGCAGTGAACAACTTTGCAAGATATTTACTCTGCCCTGAGATACAGATCTTGAAAGTTAAGGGGGCTTATATTAGAGAAAATACGGTATGTGAGTAATGTCAGGTCTATATGATTAAAAAATACAGTTAAAATACAGTTTTTATCTAAAATTTTCATCTTATGGCCAAAAACTTACAATTTGGATTTAGAAAGAGGATGACGAAGAATTGAAACATGAGACACCACCAGATAGGGAGATCACGCTACGTGATGATGACGCACAATCAGAACAGGAGATTTACAAAGTGATAAAGGGGAAGATGTTCTACGAAGTCCTACTGATCTCACTATACCAAACATTGACGAAGTGGATTTGGAAGCTAAATTAACTGAAGAAAAAAAGGCGAGAGAAGATGAAAGCGTGAGCAGTGACCCAGTTTTTCTAGCTGAATCAGTTAGTCTTAAACTTAAAACTTATTATAATCTATATTTTGGTTTTTAGGATGTGGCTGAAAAAGTGACTGAAGTTGAAAGGCCTCCCCAGAAAAGGACCAATGCAAGCGGGGCTAATTTTTTCGAAGATCAAAATAATTCCAGCCAGGAGCCTGTGGACAGTGAAGACAAAGAAAATAAGTCTCTTGATTTTGATGCATCTGCTTCTGAGAGATCAAACAGAGCTAGAAGCTCAACACAGTGAAAAAGAAGTTGAGGCTAACGTCGTCAGCAGTGAGCATATTCTTTTAGAAGAAATGGTAAGCCTACATTTTCGATCACAACAATTCAAATAGTTTTTAGATTTTAAATGAAGAAAAGCAGGAAAGTGAAGATGAATTGCAGCTAGATGAAGAACTGACTGCACTGAAATCAACGACAGGTCTTTGTGAAAACCAAATGCAATCAGACCAAAAACACTTACTAAGTGAGGTGAGCCAAGTCGAGCGTGAGACGGAGGTCAGTAAAAATAATACTTTGAATACTTTTAGCCATATCTAAAATTTTTCAGACTTCTAACCAAAACCAAAATGCTGACTTTGATTCCCTACTTAATGAAGAAGGAGATTTAGCCAAATCAAAGCTTCATGAAGACACAGAAAGTCTATTGGAAAGCCAGGAAACAGATTTAATTAAGACTCCAGATCAGGCTTATCCTTCAGAAATTGTTGATGAGGCTGGCATAGAAAATGTATATAAAACTGTCCAAAGGTAGCAGTATACTTTTTCTTTTAAAGGATTCCGCGATTGGTACTGAATGTGCAGAGACGTCTGATAACAGCTTTAACTACGATAATACAAGTAAGGCAACCACAGAAGATTGTGCACAACTTGAACGCAGTACTTTATCTACTGGTACTCCATCCAGCAATATTTTACCCAACCAAAAGGTCTTTATATAGAAGTTGTCACAAAATTTGCTTGAACTGATTATTTTAGAAGGATTCAAATCTAGTGTCTCTGCCGGACAATATAGTTCTAACCATAGCAACTAGTCTTACTTTTAAGAATCGCATCAGGCTAACTCAGGTAGTGGATTTCTTTTGTAGACTAAAATAAACATACACAAGGTGAATCAGCAGAAAATTTTATAAACTAAACATTCACATGAACATCGTAGTTTTGGCCAAGCACTTTTATCTTTTCAGACGACCTCATCAAAAGACATTTTGTTGACAATAAGCACAGCCAAAAACTTGTTTGCATTGTTGGACAATGAAGTTTTGGCTTTACATAACCTCGCGGGTATAGTATAATTTTTATTTCCTCTGATAAGAGCCCTCCCGAAAGTGGTACTTTGTAATATAGTCTTTTAGTTTCAAATGTCACGAAAGATCGAACAAGCCAAAGATTTCCCAGATTCGATTAAGCGCTCTATGATCGAAAGACTTTACAGGAAGTCCGAAGATGACAGTGTACAGAAACATCAAGCACTTTGAAGAGCGTGGAACCTGCACCCCGTTGAATGACGCATCTATCAAGTGGAAAGCAATAGCTTGGGCCCGCAAGTATGGATGTAAGGCAGCGGCAAAGAAGTACAATACTGACATAGAGCAAATCAAGAACTGGATGAAAGAAAACTCGGGTCTTTGATTGTACAGGGTGTCGGTCATTTTTTTAAATGTCGGTCATTTTTCACACCATAGGGGGACCAAGGCTAATTTTCGAAATTTTGGTCGGATTTTTTTTTCGCGTGTGATACACCAAAAAAATTGTCACGCGATTCTGAGTCGCTCTGTGTTTACAGATTTACGGAATCCGACCCAGAAAAAAAGTTATGGCTCTTCAAAGTGTATCAAATTTCTTGGGACACCCTGTATTACTGAAGAAATAAGGTTCCTGTTACAAAGTACCACTTTTGAGAAGGGGTTTTATTAGAGGAAATACGGTAATTAAATCCTTACAAATAAATAATATTTTTTAAATTCAGAAGAAGAAGCATTTGACCCAAATGAACACAAAGGAATATGGTGCAGCAACGTTTATGATGGATCTAATCGATCGCTTGAGATTGCCTATAAACGTACCCCTTCCGGTTCTCTGCTCAAAATTGCTGCCAAATATAGTGGCGAGACCGTGAGCATTGTAGTTCCCCACCATTCTATTAGACCGCTGAGAGAAAAGCTGATTGCTAAGGTTCTGGAAATAGGTAATATTTGTTTGGAATGCTCAAAATAATTCAATTTTACATATTTTTAGAACCGAACTTTATGAACAAAACAAGTATATGAGTTCAGGCTGGAGCGTCAGGGCGACATTTTCACGGAAAAGGTTACCATGGTAGGTTTGGTTTGAATAGAATGTTAGCTAATATAGCTATGATCTGTTTGTAGATTGACCACAAAGAACAGCGGTTGTGCATGTCTATTCCTGTACTCTACAAGGGTCTTCCATTCCTGCAGTTTTTCAGTGAATTCTTCAAAAACGAAGGTACCGTGAAACCTCTATTAATTAGGCATGCCGGATTATTTTTCAACCTCCTTCCAGGGGCCGGATTATTAGAGGGTGCCGGATTATTTTTCAACCTTTAAAAGTACCATGACCTTTGCAAGGAGGGGGTTGTCAAACTGACCTTTTATGTTATTCTTATTCTTTATTTTATGGCTAAAGTTCGTCCAGATTGACATATCACTCGTACTACAAACTAACCTTCACAAAAACACATTTTCAGTCATTCCGAAAACGATCACTTTGCATTGGCTGATTGAAGGAAGTCAACGATACGAATTCATCTTTGATCCAGCCGATCAAAACCAAATAACCATAAAAATGACTGATCAGGACTGCAGCTTGAATGACACAAGTATCACCATTCCAAAGTCCTTGATTTGGGCATTCCGCAAACAATTGCTAGCTGACATGATCAATTCAAGTAAAAATTTTGCAACAATTTTTATTTTTGTTACTGAATTTCTTCTTCTTCGCAGATGCCTGCCTTAACTGTGGCAGTTTGAGTCACCATTACGACGATTGCTTGAAAAAGACTCATCTGTTACCCAATACAGTCGAGGGCTTCAAGGCAATGTGCCAAATGTGGTTCGCCTACTGCCACAATCGATTTTCATGTCCCTACTAAACCACAGACAAACTAGCCAATCGCCGCTGAAAGCATCTGAAAACGGACTTAGAAAATGGACAAACAGCGGAGCTCAATTTCTCGGCTGAAGGTGCTCAATCTCAAACCAATTTCACAACAGTTTGGAGCAAGGCGAGAGATTACTTGCTGCGAAGAAGACGGAGTGCCAGTCAATCCTCCACCTTTTCTAACCGTTCTTTCAGCAGCTTGGAGGAGGACAAACATGTCACAGAAACCAGCAATGGTGACAAGGTAAGGTTCTTG
>JAMRYI010001594.1:0-18704 GCA_029231635.1 Ditylenchus weischeri
TGACTGTATTGGTATTTCTTCGATTAGTCTTATTAGAGACTCTGGGTCGACAAAATTTAGGAATTTATTTTACTGAAAATATTTCAGTGTAAATTTTACCTTTGATGTCTTCGAAACAGAAGGCTTTCTGTTAGTGAAAAGTGGTTGAGCTTTCATGCTTTTTTATTTTATTGTTTAGAAATGCTTGCTTGTTACAAGAAGATCGTGATTATCGGAGATGCTGCTTGTGGCAAGACCAGTCTGCTCAATGCTTTTTGTAAGAAAAGTTTTTCGATGATTACACACCAACGGGCTTATATCCAGCAGTGTATCAGGCAGACATTGACATTGGTTCTGAGAGGGTGTGTTGGAACCTATCGATGTTCTATGTACTTTATTCAAACAACTCCTTTAGATCAAACTTGATTTGAAAGATACAAGCGGCGATTTAAAGTATGACCGTATGCGACCTGCGAGCTATCTCAATGTCGACATCGTTCTTCTGTGCTTTGACGTCACCTCACCGAATTCCTTTGAAAATATCCGTGCTAAGTGGTTTGATGAGGTAACTATTTTTTGCATCGCATTTTCGAAATGAAATTTTAGGCTTCACACTACCTTCTAAACGTTCCAATGATGCTCGTGGGTAACAAGATCGACCTGAGAGATGACGAGGATACAATGAAGAGACTGCTCATGAACAAACAGGTGATAAATTTCATCATCTCTTATAAATAATTGAAAAACATATTCTATTATCCTTAAGAAGCCAGTAGCACACAGCGAAGGGAAAGAAATCGGGTTTGAAATTGGAGCTCTTGCCTATTTTGAATGTTCGGCTATGAATGACAAGGTACTTTTCTTCATACTGAAAATATGCTTCGAATGGCATGCCCGTGCGTTACACTATAAATACGCAGATACCAGCAACGTTTTTTATTATTACCATTCTATTTTTACCGGTTTTCGACTGATCTCAAACTAAATTTTAAGATTTTTAGTAGAAAGTTTTTCTATAGGCTCCCAAGTTTTATACTCAGAATGATTGCTGGGAGTTTATGCTCATTTTGGTAGTAAGAACTTTCGAGAAAAACAATAAAAAGTCTAAAGATTAAATCAAGAAAAGTGGTTTTTCGGTAGAAATCCACCGAAACACAACCTTATTTGATTTAATCTTCAGACTTTTTATTGTTTTTCTCGAAAGTTCTTACTACCAAAATGAGCATAAACTCCTGGCAATCATTCTGAGTATAAAACTTTTAGAAAATAAATAAAATATTTATAAACCAAATCATTTTCTGATCGTTTCGATAGATGTGTTTCGGGTGAAGTGTGGGAGCCTAATAAAACGCTGCTGGTCCTATGCTGTGCTGCACAGAAGTACCTTTTCAAAGGTTGATCTAAAAACTCTTTGTTAAGGGTGTGTATGAGATATTCAGTGCATCTACTCGGCTCTCCATGACAAGGTTACTAAAATCCTTGCTAAGATCTGATGGGATTTGTTGAAGAAAAATTGTTTCTTTTTCTTATCTGGCATTTATATGTCACACAACTTATCTAATCTTTGAAAAGACAAAGCATCAGTCCGAGTCTAATATAGTCACATTTTTATATTTGACTCCTTCATTCATAAAATTTTGTCTGCAATATTATTTGAGATGAATTTACCATTAGAAGTAGTAAATGAAGCTATTCATTTTTTGGGTGCTATGGACTGCTGGAAGCTGTACAAAAGTATCAACAATCCCATTAGACAGTTAGCTGCGGCTCGTTTAATTTATCTTTGGGTATTCTTCTTGAAAATTACGATGTATTGACTTATCAATTTTCAGGAAGCTATTGACCTCCAATCAGCCAACAAAGAGGTTTGTAATTTGTACAAGGGGCTGCGAATCAATGAAAAAAGGCTGCTGAACAAGGAACGAGAGTTGATGAACAAGGAACAAGAGTTTCTGAACAAGGAACAAGAGTTGCTGGACATTGAACGAGAGTTGCGAAACTAGTTGGCAGAACGAGAAACAAGAATTCTTCGGTATGAAACATGATCTGTTGAATAAGGAAGGGATTTGTGTGACGAAATTGATGATATGGCCAAGACATTGTCGTTCTTCAAATCGAGGTACTACGCTTTGTGTCTGAAGCATGGGGAAGTTCCGCAGAATCCTGAATGAGGTAAAATGTGTCTGCTAAATCGTCACTCTGTCTGTCTAAGGCTCCTCCATTATTGTTGCTTTTGTCGAAATAAAAACAATTCCTAGTGTTTTATTGTTGCTTTTGGCTTGTTTGGGCCAACTATTTTCTATATTCTCAAGCCGTGATCAAATATACCTACTAACAAAGGAATCAAAGCACCTAAACAAGAGTTCTAGTATCCATTTTCCCATCCTCTGACCCGTTTCTAAGCCCCGTCTTATTCATAAAAATTTTCTTGAGTTCTATGTAAATTTTAGATGAACTTTTTGTCAATATTAACTATGTTAGAAGAAGTAGGGGTTGAAAAATACGGAGTAAAAATTTGCCGATTTCTTTAAAAATTGGCTTTGATAGTCTTCGAAAATGTTGACTTTGTGAACTTCAACAAAGAGTTGCCAACTTTGTCCAAAAAGTTGCGCTCACCTGCCACTTGAATCTCCAACACTTCTTGCACTTTGCCAGCATTGTTTTCAGCATGACAAGTAGCTGTTGTGTCCTTGACCACGTCCCGTAAATTAAGAACAGGTCCAGGAATTCTCTCGTCATTAGTGCCAATTGTCCAACTGACTTGTGGTGGTGGGATTCCAGTGGTTGTGCAGTGCACTGTGTAGTTGGAAAGAGGCGCAATACTGGCTGGGTTGGTGCTTGGCATCAGTGCAATAGTTGGTACCCTCCACTCGGTGGTGAAGCGCACAATCCCACTCGCAGGTCCTTCTGACAAATCGTTGGTTGCAGAAACTCTGACTTTGTAGTCGTGGTCAGGCAGGATGTTGTGCAAGTCCTTGTTCAATGTCACCATTCCGGTGTCCGCAGAAATGGGCAGCTCTACTTTGACCAACGTTTGTAATTTTCGTCCAGCTTGCCTGGGTCTTCTGGAGTGAAGTAGACGGTGTAGGACTAAATGAAATAATTTTGTATCAACCTCTATTAATTCGACTCTCTGCAAAGGCACGGGGTTTTTCCATTTTTGTCATTTTTCTTGAAATCGCACCTTCTTGAATTATTGCATTTTCTAAAATTTATGCGGAGCCCTAGGCGCAGGACAGGCCCGTGCACATCAAAAGTGTATACCAAACTAAAAAACCATCAAAATGGGAAAAACGCAGAAGGTCAATCTGTCCTTTAAAAAAAAGTTTGTCTCCACTTTTTTTATTTTTGGAGTTTCAGTCAAAATATTTTTTCGCTTAGAAAGATTTGTCCTTTTGGGACAAAAATCTTTGTAAATTTTTAGCCAAAATATTTTTTTTCGTTTAAAAAGGTACAGTATTTCCTCTAAAAAGGCCCCTACCCCCTCAACTTTGAGGACCTATATCACAGCCCAGAGTCAATTTTTTGCAAAGCTGTTTATTGCGTTTTCTTAACTCCCACGAGCTCTACGGATTCCGCTTTTTAAATTTTTAATTTTTATCCAAAAATCTCCAGATCGACCTCAAAATTTCCCGATTTTGGAGGGGTTGAAAAATAAGGCCCGGGGCCTTATTAGACAATACGGTATATACAACAGCTGGGTACACATTATGACTGGGTACACTTACGACTGGGTATACTTTATTTAGTTATAGAAATTGCAGTGATTTTGTTACTGTTGATCTTGTGTTTAGGCGCAGGGTAGGCCAGCGTATATTAGGACGGACTCCAAACATGTTTCTCGAGCAACAAATAATTAAGAAAAGTTTGGAGTTTGTATCTGGGGACCCTTTTCTGTTAACTGTGAATAGTCGTCTCCTAAGTAATTTTTATACGCTAAAAACAATAAAAAAATTTGTTATCAGACGTTTCACACAGTTTTCAAAAAATTCGTGACAAAAATTTGACTTTTTCGGAGACGTTAAAACTCTATTCACAGTTGATATAATAAGGGGGCCCCCAGGTGCACAAGTGCCGAAAGTTTAAGTCCATCTTCAATCTAAAAGTCCTCTTCGACATAAGCTTGAAAACAACAGCTGAATTAATGCTTTTAGGCTTAGGCAAGGGTAGGCCAGCGTATGTTAGACGGACTCAACGCGTTCCGCGAACGAGCAAAAGCACAAAAATTCCTGATCATATAAACTAAAAAGTCTTTAAAAAATTGTACCCGGTCGTTGTACCCAGTCATAATGTGTACCCAGTCATAGGCCAGTCCTTAAAATGGCAAAAAGCACTGAATAAAATAACATTTTTTTCTTCAAAAAAGGGTCAAAATGTTCTTTTATAACACTATTCGTACGTTTTCAAGCCATCTAAAATGGAAACATTTCGTCACCTCTGCCAAGGTAGATTATTAGAGTATATTAGGAACTTATGCACATTATAGGCCCCCCAAAGTTTATATATAATCCTTATTTTTGTTTTTATGCTATTTTTTCTCTTGTAATTTTTTATGGTCCATTCTTTAATGTTGGCTACCCACGATATATAATTTTTGGTTTAGTCTACAAAATGTATATATTTTATTACAAATTATTTTATTACAAATTATAATTATTTTCGAACTTTTAATTCGAAATAATTCGAAAGTGTTTGTAATAAAACATATACATTTTTGTGAACTAAACCAAGAAATTTTTATACCGTTGGGTAGCCAACATTCTAGGCTTTCAAATGTGGGGTGACCTGCTCAAAATTTTAAATATCAATAAAAACAAGCATAAAAACAAGAAATAAGGTGAAATTTTTTTGAAAAATCGAGTTAACTGTGTAACTACCCTAGTCTTCAGTCATTGAAAACATGATAAAAACATGATGGCACACCCTGTACACAAAACTCAAAAACAATAGTTTTAAATAATAATAGTACTTATTTATAATAAGGTTTTGAAAAAGAAAACACTTATAGAACGGCAAATATTTTGGGGGCCTATAATGTGCATAAGTTCCGTATATCCAGCATTTAGGTATCAGAATTGGTAAACTAGTGTGATTTTGAAAAATATACTGACTTTAATGGGTCCGTTTGGCTGGTTGGGTCCTGTCCACGATATATTGATGGTGTTGTCCGGGGCGACCTTGACTAGCACATCAGTTGGCGCATCCAAGGGTGCTAAAAAGAAAAAAAAGTATAAGTACAGGGTGTTTCAAGAAATTCGCCCCTTTTGAAATGGTCATAACTTTTTTCTAGGTCGTTTTTCAAAATTCTGTTTTTACAGATCAATTTTTCTCGCCGACAATTTTTTTTGCTTGGTCCTCCTATGGTTTGGCCTTGCGTATGCATAGGCCATCTAGAGACCAGGGCCCAAGCCATAGGGGAACAAGCAAACATCGTGTTTTTCACATTATACACCAAAAAAATATTGTCGGCGAGAAGAATCGATCTGTAAAAACGGTCGAGAAAAAAAGTTATGACCATTTCAAAAGGGGCGAATTTCTTGAAACACCCTGCAGTAAATTGGTTTAAAAAAATCATGGTTCCACCTCCGCTAACAGTAACAAAGTTAATGGTGTCCGACGGCACACCTTCTCCATCGTCATTCTGAGCAGCGATTTTAACGTAGTAGGGAGTTTCTGGCTGAAAATAAAAATAATAACTTTTCAAAAAGTTAAATAATGGCACGGCAATCAAACCTCCAGCTCGCCTCTGGTGAATTCAATCTTAGGCTCTCTGCCCACTGCATCAACCTCATGGGTCTGCCATTGATCCAGCGATCTGGAGGGATCGGTTGTTAGATAGACTTTGTATTTCTGCAAAGGTGTTTTATATACGCTGAAAAGTACAAGCAAAAAAGTTTTGACATTATCAATTTAACTAATACCGCATTTTTCAGAAAATAGCCTCTTATAGCCTCTAAAATATACAGTCAAACCTCGTTTATCCGGCACTCCCGCCTCGAGTCCGACACTTTTTTAGCTCAATTTTTGAAATCTTTTGCCAAATGTGATTCGCCAGTCCAGTCTGAAATATTGCAAGGACTCTGATTTTGCCGGTCGTTTTTCCAAAATCTTTCAATTTTGCCATAAAGACCAGCGGACCTCGGTTATC
The DNA here is from genome assembly GCA_029231635.1 of Ditylenchus weischeri. NCBI lineage: Eukaryota > Metazoa > Nematoda > Chromadorea > Rhabditida > Anguinidae > Ditylenchus > Ditylenchus weischeri. Next base: position 6,128 of record JAMRYI010001594.1, read on the forward strand.
CGGCACTCCTTTTCGAAAATCATGTGCCGGATAACCGAGATCCGCTGGTATTTATGGCCTGAAAGACTTTGGAAAAACGACCGGCAAATCGGAGTCCTTGTATTTCAGACTAGACTGGCGAATCACGAAGAGTTCGAAAATGAGCTTGTCGGACTCGAGGCGGGAGTGCCGGATAAACGAGGTTTGACTGTGCTACTATTTCTTCCGCCCTGTTTGCCTATCAGGATTAGGGTGCTGCAGCTAAAGGGTTTAGCTGCCCGCACAATATTTGAGGCTTATCATCAGCAACCCGCAACCCCGAGCCCATTATTTTACAACCCGCACCATGCAAGTTCACTCCAAACACCTGAACGGTACCCTGGCCACCTAGATGGCACTCCAACCACGAAGTAAGTACCTCAACCACCCGAAATACGTACCTAAACCACATACAAGGTACTTTGATTATCTGGAGTGTACCATAATCGCTAGGTAGGTGGTCAAATCGCCAGGTGAGTACCCCAACAAGTGGTCAAATTAGGCAGGAGAAGAGTGGGGAAATTCAAATTGGGGAAAAATAAATTGGAGAAAAACTTTCCCCATTCCCCAATTTGAATTTCCCAACTCTTCTCCTGCCCTGTCAGAAGCTTTTTGGAAAATTTTCCATTTATTGCTGTTTCAGCAGAAAACAAACCTTGACATCTCCATTTGGATGAATTGGTGGATGCCAGTTGATTTCCACTCTATTGTCAAGGTCCACTATGGGGTTGATTTCGGCTGGAGGACTGCCCGGCTCTAAGAATCGAGAAAGTATTGACTTTCATATTGACCACACAAAATCAAATTTAATACTCACTAATGACATTGAACACCTGACTGTCAGAGGTGGAGCCATGAATGTTGCGTGCCTCACACAACAATGATCGTTTGGTTGATGTTGATGACTCAGTGTCGACTGTCTGGTAGCGGTGTTCGGACGGATCTCCCAGAGAATCAACCACCATGTAGATGGGCTCCTAAATTCATTTTAGAAAGAGTCCCAAATTTATAAATTTTAACACACCAAGGATCGCTGAATTTGAAATCTTTGTATTTTTAATATTTTAGGTCCTTTCTGTCGGGTTTTTCGTGAATGGTATGACCCAATTAATGTGTCGAATGGTGGCAATAGTAATGGTCTTCCATCAATTTTTTGGAGTATATTCTTTGTCAGTATATTCTTCGTTGGCCAAGAAAAATCAGAACCAATCAAATAGTGGCTGTATTTCTATTGATGGTCTATTTTAGATGGATGGTCCACAGAACCTAGGCCACAATATTATTTTGATAATTTTGATGGGGCTATGACTTCATTCATAAAATAGGTCTATTATCCCCTATTAGAACTCATTTTTCGCCTGTTTTTTTTTAAAGCTGACATTCTGGGAACTGGGATAAGATGCGACAAAGTGATTTTATCGCTATCTACGGCCTTCGAAGTAAACGTTACCCAGATAAAAATGAAAACAATCTATGATCAAATACAATATAGTATTTCCTCTATTAGAATCCCTCTATTATAGAGACTTCTCTAATAAGATCCAATACCACCTCCCCTTTTCAGTTCCCTAAATTTTTATTATAAGCCCATTCAATATAAAATCAAAAAGTAGATGCAGGTCATAAATATCAGATTTTCAAGTTTTCCTATAAAAATTTGAGCACAGGTCAGATGAAAATCCAGACTTTAGTCAAATACAAGGCAAAAGTTACATGAAATTTAATACTACCAAAATCGCATTCTCAGTAATAATTCATATACCGAAATGTAGCCCTGGATCTCCTCTAAAAAATGGGAGGAGATCTTTGGTGGATCGAGGACGTGTGAGAACTGGAAACCATTTTGAGTCTGGAACTCATTTTTCTAGTCAAATTAGACGCGTTTTTTTTAATTTCCCGCAAAAATAGAACATTTCCTCACTAAAAATTTGTTCATTTTTAGTGCGGAGCGTCATGGTTGAAATATACAAGACCCCCCTCTAATATAAGACCCTCCTGGAGGGAGGTTGGAAAATATAAGACCCGGGTTTTATATTAAAGGAAATATGGTATTTGGGTATATATCGTGATGTTCCTATTTGTATCTTCTCAAAACAGTTATTACAAAAAAACTCAACTTGTCGGCGCAAAATCAAAATAAAATCAACAATTTTAAATTTTTTTCAATGCAATTTGGTGATTTTTGGGTGAAATTCAAAGGTGGGCAAAGACCAGATGGCTTAGTACACACTTTGGAGGGCCCAAAATGTCAAAATAACTGGTTTTTAGGGGGTTTACTGAAGGGGGGTAAACTTTTGTGAAAAAGCGATTGAGCGGATCAGATTTCCAGTCCAATGGGCTTAATCGCTCAAAATCCCACATGATATTTACTTTTATGATCTTGTTCTTCAGGCAAATATCACGGACTTAGCTAAGAAGCAAGCTTGAACTGGATCAGAAACCACGTGAAGGATGTCCGAAAATTGCTGGGTGTGAAAATTGGTTGGCTTAACTTTTGTTTATGTTACTTAGCTTTGAGGACTTATATTCGAAAGCTTCTATTTGCTGTTCTAGATCTGCTGGTCAGGTAAACTTGTTTTTTTCAAACAATTTCTACTGCAGCTGCGTACAGCTGGACGAGGTCATCAACGGATATAACCTCCAAGTCAGATCATTTTTATTTCAAAAAACTAAATAAAACAATTTTTTGAAATTTTGAAAAAATGAACGGGGGGACCAAACTGATTTGCGAAAAAAAATAAAAAAATAGGAGGCACCAAGGCGAATTTTTCAACTTGTCTAGCGAGGCGTGTTATATCTTGAAAAAATTTATGATCCCACACTAAGCGTACTTTTGGGTCACTTTTTCTATACCGATTAGATGCGAAAATGGTCATTTTTCAAATAAAAATTTGCAGAAAGCCACCTATTGCCAACATATGACCCACTATTCGAGTGATCCCACTATTTACAGTAAGCCATACAAACAAGGACCTCAAACCTTAAAAATACATGGACCTCGCAAATCAGCCATCTATAGTGTGAAAAATTGTAAAATCCAGACCTGTCCACTCTCTGTGTCATTGAAGGGCAGCCAGGTGTAGAAGACAGATGGTTTTGGGCGTCCTTCCACAATACAACGGAACCGGATTGGCTGCTTAGGCTCCACAATTGTCTCTTCTGCACTGATTTCTGGCTCCAGCACCTCTAGTTTCACCTTTAGTGGAATATCTGCAAAGAGATTGTTGATAAAAACTTTCTTCAGTAAATTAGTGGAAGGTTACGTCTCTGTCCAGTGGTCACTTCATAGCTGTCGGAAATGATTCCAGGGCCGTCATCAGTGACTGCTTGCATGCGAATGACGTATGAAGTGTCCTCCTCTTGGTTGTCAATAACTGTGCTGCTCACATTGCCATCCACGTTCTTAGTAGACCAGTCGGAAAGATCGCTGTCAGGGTCTTTGGTGTAGTAGATGATGTATTTCTAGAAATTGGTGGAATTATAAGAAAAATTGATGATAAAATTGGCAGAGAAATATACTTATAGTTTATTTGTTAGGTGGTCAAGTAAGATACCCGTTTAGAGGACGGGCCACTTCCCGACGCCTTTTTTGCGTTTTGGTTACTGGGCAGAAAGAATCTTTAAATTCATTTTTATCAAGAATCTTGCTCTCATTCATGTCGCACATAAGCGTGTACCCGCATCTCCAACCCTTCACATACCTTAGATACAGATCACTGGAAAGTGACTGTGGTTGCCAAGTCCGCTAATATATCGGCATTTTCCGAATTTTAAACCAAAAAACGATTATGACTCCAATTTTTCGGTACCGGTCAATTTTCCGCCGACAAATTTAGCGCCGACCAGTTTTCCGCAGCCATAATTCAATTTCTGTTTTCACGTTAAAGTTTCTTTTGTGAATGACCTTTTCTCCCAGTTTCCTTGTTATTTTTACTGCCCTATTCTACTCTTGCTTCAGATGAACGCCATTCTTGCAAAGTCGTACGCTTTTAACTCAGAACATGGAAATAAGAAGTTCGTCTATGAAGGTCGAATGTACTACAAGAATCGCGATCTGAAACGAGGTAACGATTATCAAGTCGCTTCAGATGATTAGAACGATGTGTTACCGAAGAGTTTGGAATGAAGCTAACCAGAGAAGATTTGGATTGCCTGAAGCCAGGAAAGTGCCTTAAGGGCGAAGTAATCAACAACTACATGCAGCTTATAATCCGTGGCTCTTTTTTGGATCTCAATTTGCCGACGATTGGTTATTTTGTCTTATGCAAATTTAACTCTCATTTTAGGTCTACGCATTTGACACATTGTTCTTCCCACGACTCCAAGAAAAGGGTGCTAAAGGTGTTTTAACCACCCTAAATAACGTGAAATTCTTTGCGAAGAACATCCTTTTTTTCAATTTACACTCCTGGACACTGGGCTTTAATTGTATTTATTTTTTTTTGAACCTTCATATGTCAAATTTGAATTTAACGATAATGAACACACACCCATCAGTCAATTTCGGAACATACTCCTCAGTCAATTTGGGAACACACCCTTCAGTCAACTTCGGAACATACCCCTCAGTCAATTTGGGAGCACACCCCTCAGTCAATTTCGGAACATACCCCTCAGTCAATTTGGGAACACACCACTCAGTTTTAAAATCAAGTTTACGCTTTTTCAAATCGGCAAACATCTTTAAAAGTACTTTGTTGTTTGCTTTTTCCATCAGTGCTCGCAACTTATAATTTTAGTCTTCATTGTTTATTTGTTATCACCTCTACTTTTTCTCGTACTACTTATTACTTGTATATTTTCGAAGCTTAGAAATTATTTTTTGAGGATGGCCTTGAGACGCGATGGACGCGCAGCATCAAATCGGTGGACATTGTCTGAGCTGGATCGCCTTGGCCAAAATGAAGATGATTTGTTTGCATTCCTCAATCAACAGCAGATTGTACCACTTGATCGTAAATGCCCTAAATGCTCTAAGCCTTATATGAAAATCGAAAAGAGAAGAAACAAGTACGAACTAATTTTCATTTTTTGATTTTTATAAGTTTTTTTAGCAATGTCTGATTCCGTTGCGAAGGGCGAACATATCCAGTTGGTCGTGCATGCAGTGGAGAATGCGGTTTTGCAAAATCCCCCGTGATTGTAATTATAAAATTTATTTACATGTGGTATAATTTTTCCTGTCTTTTTACCTTTTCAAATATTGTTTTTGTTAGGCTGACAAATATGGAATTGGAAAAGATTTGCTATGAAATTGCTATCGGCTCTGAAGCTAGTGTTAAATGATCACGTTTTTGTCGTCGTGAAGTATACTACGAAATTATAAACTTGGGCGAGTCCATAGATGGTCCCGGTGATACGGTACAATTTTGCAACGCATTTTTCTTCCTTTTTTATCCTATCTCTTTTTTGGGAATTGATGAGTCGAAATTTGGTTAAAGGAAGTATAACAGATGGCACCACGTGGAAGGTTCTGGGTTTTTGGGGAATATCTCGCTTAAATGGTGCTGTATTCATGATGCAAGTTAAGAAAAGGTAGTTTTTTATTCGTGTATACCTTTTGATTTAAGCTGTAACTGTAATAAATTCTAGAGATAGCTCTACTCTACTCCCTCTTTGTCAGCGTTGGATAAAGAAAGATTCGATAATAATTGCTGATTTCTGGAGAGCTTATGTCACTTTTGAAGAATTGCGGTACCAACTACTTCGTGTGAACCACAGCATTACATTCAAAACAGCAGAAGAGAATGTGCCTGATTCTTTCCCGTCTCGTATCACTACCGTATTTTCTCTAATAAGCGTTCTCCCAAAAATCGGAAATTTCTTAAATTCATTCTCGCCTTTTATACCAGGTTTTTGGTTTTGAACGCGACATATGTTTTGTACCAAAATGTAGCGCAGATTCCCAGCTACATTTTGGTAAATAACATATGTCGCGTTCAAAAACAAAAACCTGGTATAAAAGGCGAGAATGAATTTAAGAAATTTCCGATTTTTGGGAGAACGCTTATTAGAGAAAATACGGTATATTACTTGGTTTTATACAAATAGCAAATTCAAATTCATACAAATAGCACAGAGGATAGCTGGCGCGCTGTGAAGAGAAGTGCTCTGTGCAATTCGATGATAAATCTGTAGCTATATATAAACGAAATAAATTATCGGTAATTAGACAAATAGCTCTTTTGTTATGGTTTCATTCGGCGAGTAATAAATTATTTCTGTGAATTCGATTTGATTAAATTTTACTGGTTTTTTGACTGAAGGGTGTGTTCCGAAATTGAGTGAGGGGTCTGTTTCGAAGTTGACTGAGGAGTGTGTTCCGAAATTTGGCCTAATGTATTATGCGTTTCAGGCAGTCAAAACGAATCAAAAAAGATTGGTCTACTATGTCTCCCTTCTCGGAAATGGTTCTTAACTCAATAAAGTAAGGAGTTTTGAATATGGTTTAGGTCATAATTAAGTATTTAAGGATTTCCTGGTAGAATTCGTAGTGAAAACTTATGACAAAAAGGCAGATCCTTCCAAATGGATTGGTTTTTGTGCAAAGGTATGTTGTTAATTGTTTGTTGCTGTGCTTTAGAACTTTGCAGAATATTCCGCAACATAACAATGGGTATGACCGCGGAGCCTTCCTATGTCAATTTGCGGAGAGGATATGTCGTGGTGCCTTGATTGATTTTCTGCAGGACGACATGAAGGATATGCGAAAGAAAACGGTCAGCGAAATTCTTGGTGGTAAATTAAATTAAAGTGCTCCAATGTGTTTTTGTGTGATGGTATTTCGTTATACTCAAGTTATGGCTGTTACAAGATGTTATCTTTGTCTGAATAAAGTTGCTAATAGCTTCGTTTCTTCAAATTTGAATGTTCAGTGTAGAAATTGTAGGAAAAGAGTTAAGGTGTAGTACGAAAAAATAATAATACAAGAAATAAGTGTTGTGACTAGGGTTCCGAGTGAGAAACCGAGAAAGAAAATTTTGACAATTTCGGCGCTGCAACTAACCAAAACAAAGAATGTGAGCAAACAGAGAATGAGAAAGAGGTTAACTCCGATAACGAAATAGCGAAATTCTAGATATTTTTTAGTTTGGCCCCACTACTAAATACAAGCGGACTGGCGCCCTCTCGGGCGCCCGCGTTTGAAAGGCAAAGTTCAGTGTAGCAATACCAATCGGGCCGTAAACCCGAAAACCCAAATTTGGCGGCAATTCAAAAAAAGGTTTTTGTTCACAAAAAGTTTTTCGCTCCGATTTTCCCATAAAACCTCCAACTTTCAAGTTCAACCATGAAAATTTCGAAAATTTTCACAGCAAAACCCAAATCTAAACGCAAAAGGTCCTCCGCCTGCGAAAAGGCTTTCCAATGAGTACAAACTCGCCCACTAAAATATTTCACAGAAAAAAGATAAATTTCCCTCAAGGGGACCATTAATTAGCGTAACACACCCTCCCCAACCCAAATACTATATAGAGATACTAGTCATACGTGAAAACAGAAATTGAATTATGGTGGCGAGAAATTGGTTGGCGGAAAATTGGTCAGCGGAAAATTGACACCCCAATTTTCGGTTTTGAAATTGTCATTTGAAATTAATTTTTGTCTCGCGACTTAGTTTGACGTTTGCAGCGTCAAGTCTGTTCCACTTCGTCTGGGGTGTCTATCTCTTTCTCTGCTCTATACGTAACCAAACGCTTTTGTTGCAGCTCAATGCCCTCAAATCTGCCTCGCTTGCAAAAGGTACATTAAATTCGTGTGACTGGAATGTTGTTATTCATCTATTTGAATTCAGGAATTGAAGGACATGCAGTCCAGTAATTCGTCTTCTGTCAAGATGGATCACGTCGATGAGAGCAACATGTCGCGCTGGACTCTCCTGATTCTTCCGGATGCTGAGCCGTACAACAAAGGGGCCTTCAAAGTGACCGTGGAATTTCCGCCCGAATATCCGTTCAAGCCTCCGGTTCTCAAGTAAGTCGTAATTGTATCTTGGTGGATATACGAAGAAAATTTTTTAGATTCGAAACAAAGATCTACCATCCGAATGTGGATGAAAGCGGTCTGGTGTGCCTCTCCTTGATCAACACGGAGAATTGGAAGCCTGCTACGCGTACTAAACAGGGTTTGATTTTATTTGGTTTTGTTGGGCATCAACTGTTTTACTCATTCATATTTTCAGTGATCGAAGCGTTGCTTACTCTCATTGCTGTGCCGGAGCTGTCCCATCCTATGCGAGCTGATCTGGCTGAAGAATATGAGAAGAAAAAGCCTAATTTCCTCAAAGCTGCAGAAGAGCATACGAAGACCTATGCGGAAAAGCGAAAGTGATCTCATTCATAACTCATCGCACAATTGTTGACATGGCATGTAATGCAATAAAGTTGTTGTGACAATGAATTTTTAACATAATAATATGCGGATGCTCGGAGGGTTGTGGAGCAGGGCACGTACTCAGAGAGCTGGACACTTTTCTAAGTTTCTTTAGGTCATATCTCAGCAAGGACAAATTTCTTTTTTGAATTCTGTTTAGCAATTCGAACTCATGGGTATATTTGAGTACTAGTATATTTGGTTGCCTCAGAATATAAAGATTCTGTCAAAAAATACGATTTTTTTCAGCATGATCCTGACCATAAATTTCTGAACTAAAAAGCGGTTATGACTTATAAGCTTACTGTAATATCTCCATTAGGGATGATTGGTGGCTTCCAGTCCACATTGAAACCATTTTGAACAGTTTTCGTCTGTATGTTCTCTGGCGCTGATCCAGGCCCGAGAATTTTTACAGGAACAGTACCTTCATCCACGCCTTGTTCATTGACGGCCTGGCATTTTGCTAATCCTGTTCGAGTAGTCGATTGAGCGATTAATTTGCTTTGAGTTATATCTTGTGCATCGATTGGAGAAATGTCATAGACTCGGGAAACCATCCTGTAAAACAAAACCTTTTAGATTTAATTTTTGTTAAAACCAACTTTTCCGTCCTCCACCGGGAAATTGTTCCAGAACCAGATGATCTTGGGTTTGGGTACGCCAGTCGCTTCACAGTGAATAGTTTGTTCACTAGTACTGGGAGCTTCTTGGATTGGCTCAGATGGAGACAGGGTAACAACAGGCTTTCTTGCTGAATAATAATCGAAAATTCACAGTTCTGAATGACCTCTCTCTGACATGGCAATTTCCAATTTTTAAATGCGCGTGAGACCACCTAGTTTGTCCAAAAAATTTTAATTTTTTTTAAACTTCAAAACATAGATAAGACGAGCAAGCCGTAGCTTCACTCTGTCGGTAAAAATACACTCCTTAGAAGTATTCTGATTTTTTTTTATTCTGAGATACGTTTAACGGACAAAAGGCCCAGGATACAAGGCGCACACCTAACTAGGGTTCGAAGCTGCCTGCTACAAACTAATTTTTTTGTCTATTTTACACATTTGCTTACTAACATAGTACCATCAGCGTGCTGTATTTTAGGCTGTATTATAGGTTAAGCAGTCATCTTTTAAAAATGTCAGTAGTCCAACTTATGGTGATATCTCAGCAACCTAGTTCTAAAAACGTACGGCACTTCTTCCGCTGCCAAAGTCGGTATCCGACTTTTATGGTTCCAAAATAATTTCATTCAATAATACAAATTCGAAAACAGGCAAATAAAAGTTTTAATTCAAAAAAGTTATCGACAAAATATTCGTGCATTCGAAAATTTGAATAGCAAATTTTACCTGCCAGCCAAGTGGTCACAGCAAAGTCCAAACTAGGCAACCCAACACCATTTTCATTGTGACCCTTTACTTTGACTGTATATTCTGTTGATTCCTTCAGGTCTGGCAATGTGATTGACCTTGCATCTGGACCTCCACTTCTAACTGATTGCCACTAAAACGCAAGCAATTGATTTTCGATATATCTTTTTGTTCAAATTACTTGATCCTCGGGCTGAGAGGGGTCATCGGTAAAGAGCACTTCATAGTCTTTCATAGGTCCATTGGTTATTCGGGGATCTTCCCATTGCAGTATTATCTTGTCGCCGTCTACGTGATATCTTATTCTTTCGGGGGCAGTTGGTCCTTTAATTTGTTTAAAGAATATTAAAAAGTATAAAGTCCGGAAATATAAGGTTTCCCAATAATTTTGCAGACTTTCTTTTTTCTATAACTTTTTTCTCGGGCCTTTATTTGAAAAACTGTTTGATACATCAATTCAGCTCGCGACGAAATTTTTTTTGGAAATACAGTCGACTCTCCGGCAACGTACACCTAAAAGTTTGTTACCGGCTAGGGTCCGATACTTTTTACCTCAATTTTCACCAAAACAGGTGTACGTTATAGGGAGAGTTCAGCCTTAAAATACCAATGTTATTCTCCTTTGCAAAAACGATCGGCGAAATCGGAATCCTTGTGATGTCCTCCCGACAAGACTGACGAATCATGTTCGGAAAAAGACTTTAAAAATTGAGGTAAAAAAGTGTCGGACCCTGGCCGGGAACGAACTTTTAGGGTGTACGTTGCCGGGAAAATCGACTGTAGTGTCAAAAAAATTAAATAAAGAACACACTTTTCCTTGTTTCCCTCTTTTTTTTTTGGGTGGTCGAGTTTTTTGGGTGGTCGAGTCAAAACAGCCATATCTCAACTCCACTTAATTATTTTATCTTAATTTTAACGGATTCACGGAGAAATTTTAATATTACAGGAGAAAATTTTATAAAAATTTCAGCGCTACGATCTTTCCCCAATGAATTTTTTTGAACTTTTTCAAAACACCATTTTAATATTTTTAAGCATTTCCTACGTTGAACACGATAAAAATACCGTATTCTCTCTTTTAGTTCCACATGTGGGATTATTTTTAATCGTCGAAAATCGGAAAAATTTGGGGTCGATCTCCGAAAATTTTGAGTGAAAATCCAAAATTTAAAAAAAGAATCAGTAGAGAAACTTTGGGAGTTAAGACAATGCAATAAATAGCTTTGTTGAACTTTTCTCAATGAGATACAGGTCCTCAAAGTTGGGGTGTGGGTTTAATACACGTTTGAACTAATAGATAGAATACGGTAATGTGTTTTCACCTACTTTTTTACCTACCCCCGAAGGGGGCGCAGGGCTCTTGCGTGGTTAGAGATGCGCGCACTCACTCACCTTAGACATAATTGCGAGCAAGACTCTTGATCAAAAATGCATTTAGAGGCTCTTTTTGCCCAGCTCCAGTGACCAAAACATGGTAAAGCAGCCAAATGGTCGAAATTTCAAAATGCCCAAAAATCAATTTTTTATTGACCAGAACACAAAAATAATGTCTTTTTTGAACTTCTGAGGTGATTTTAGGTTGATATAGGGAGTGATTTTAGGTTGATATTAGGTTGATATTTAAAAAAAAATTTCATTTGGGGGTATACTCCGGTAGGGTCAAAATTTCTTAAAAAATTGTAGATTTTTGATCAAAAGTTCCAAAATTTAGAAAAAAAGTTGTCTAATCGACCGTCTCGAATCAGATTTGTCTCAAATCGACCCTTGTCCAGCAAAAATCGTGTTTTGGCAATTATTTACAAAACAGATCTTATCGCAGGTTTAGTTAATCTGTGAAAAAAGTTCCAAAGTACACTGTATAAAAAAAGTTATAGACAAAGTAAGCCTTCCAAATTTTTTGCGTATCCTGTAGAGTGAGTACCTGTTATAATAACTTTGATAGTTTTTGTGCTTTTGCCAGCTTCATTTTCAGCAACACACAAGAAATCTGTGTTTTCATACAGTCCGACATGTTGTAGAGTGATAAAGCGGCTTTCTCGTGGACTGCTTATGGCTCTACCTCTGCAACCATTGGCATTAGCCTGTGCCTTTTATTCAATAAAAATTTACTTGGACTCCCATTGAACTGAAGGGATAGGATCGCCTCTTGTCACATTACATCCAATGGTAAACGATTGCTTGGGAGGCACAAGGAGTTGTTCACCTTCAGGGATGAAAACACTGGGACGTTTGGCTCAAAATGAAAAATTATTTATTGAAATCTGACTGGCAAACGGTACTTTTTACAAATAAGCCTCCCTTAAAATTTTAAAATTCTCAGTAAGGAAATTGATTTTTATCCTTTTCATATAATACGCCTCCAAAAAAACCTTTTTCATTTCTAACTTTAAGTGGAAGGCTGGCGCTAGTGAAGAATAGGGTTCCAAAAAATCAGCTTGGTCCCCCCTGTTGTTTTATTTGTAAAAACAAGAGGGGGGACCAAGCTGTTTTTTATTAAAATTTATAGGACCAAACTAGTTTCTACGAAAAACAACAGGGGGGACCAAGCTGATTTTTGGAACCCTATTCTTCACTATAGCCGGGAAGGCGTGTTTTAGTATTGTCAAGCAAAAGTTTTTGACCCGTTCCACAGTTTTTGACCCGATAATAAGTGTAGTCAAAAACAAATAACTGAAGAATTTGTCGCATATCATACGAGAAATTCCACAGTTAGCGATTGGTCTCATCCGACTCAGTTTGCGTTCCATATTCAAAGCGGGACAAAATCAGACCTTACTCCCCAATAGTCAGAAACAAAAAAGTCTGTATGAAGGTGT
>JAMRYI010001152.1:0-41684 GCA_029231635.1 Ditylenchus weischeri
TCTTCTCAAATTTTCCAGATTCTCAGTTCTGACCATCTCCAAAAAAGTGCCCGTGCCCACCCTTCAAAGTCCTCGTTTTCGACTAAACTTTTTTTTATTCGACGCGCAAGGAGTTGTCGCACAACAAATTATATGTGCACAAAAACTTTTTTTTCACCAAAAAAAAATTTTTCCTTATCGAGAAATTTTCCAAAAATTTTTTTTGACCAGAAAAATTTTTTTCGCCGCACCAAACCTAAATTTTTATATGCTCAATCGCGAGCGGGCGTGCCATTCCCTATCAAAGGACACCAACTTCAAAAATTGATGATCGCAAAAAGTGACCTAAAAAATCAATGTTTCAACCAATACCAAGCAGCGCTATAGTAGTTGTTGAAAAGTATGACTAGAGTACACGTTCCGCCGATGGCGCATCAGTCCCAGTTGCTACATGTTAATAGTACGGATTGGCGCATCTGATGCCAGATTCATGCTCAGCATTGTCGATTTACTTATATATTAGGTCGTCCAATAAGTTTTGAGAAAAAGCACGTGGATTCGCTTTAATTTTCAAAGTGCATCATTTCGCACATTTGACAATGATGTCTCTACGTGTCATATACGATTTTGTAGCCCGTTCTCTGTTCTTTAAAATGTGATATTGAACAATTCTCTGTTATTAAAAAATAGGGTCAAAATAGGAAAACAAAAAATGTGCATAAATTTACCAAACTTGAGAAATTATTTGTTTTTTTTTATTTTTGGTCCAATTTTTTTATAACAAAGAGCCGGTTAATACGACATTCAAATGAGGAGAGAACGGGCTTCAAAATGGTACATGACACGTAGATTATTGTCAATGCCAAATGATGCACTTTGAAAATTAAAGAATCCACGTGCTTTTTCTCAAAACTTATTGGACAACTTAATAAGTACTCTTGAATGCAGTAATGTCCGCCAATTCTCCATTTCCTCGCGAGACAACAAAAATTTTATTTCAAAATCATTTCAAATTCTCCGAATTTTCCGATTCTGACCACCTCCTTGGAAACGCGGAGATTCCAGTGTTCCGGTCCACTTGTTTGACCGATCTTTTTTTTTAATCGACGCGCAAGGAGTTGGCGCACAAAAAAAAACTCATGGTAACACGAACTTTTATTGCCGCCAAAATTTTTTTTCCTTATCGAGGAAATTTTCAAATTTTTTTTTTGACCAGAAAAATTTTTTCGCCGCACCAACCCCAAATTTTTATATTCTCAATCGCTAGCGGGCGTGCCATTCCCTATCAAAGGACATCAACTTTGAAAAATAATGATCGCAAAAAGTGGCCTAAAAAATCAATGTTTCAACCAATACGAAGCAGCGCTATAGTAGATAGTTGATATTGACTGTTTTATTTGGAAACCTTTGATTTAGTTTACTCTCGATTTAGCGTAACGCTCTATTCAGTATATATTTTCGAAATCCCGCGAGCTACACTAAATCGAGAGTGGACTGTAGCAAACTTTTCCAGATAAAACCCACATTTAAAAAATTTTATTCTGGCAAATTTTCGTTTTGGCAGTACTCGTTTCGCCAAATTAAGTTTCGGCAATTTTCGTGTTTGGCAAATTTCGTTTAAGCCAAGCTTTCTTTTGCCAAAAAAACTGAAAAGTTTACAATCTTGGTAGTACAATAGAAAACTTTTCTTGTTTGTCATGCTTTAAACCACTAGATCAATTGACTAAGTAAGCATTTTTACTCTGAAAATTTTGTTTATTTATGATATACAGTCAACTTTCGATATAGGACCACTCTTCGGGACGGACTCCAGGTGCAGGTCCATATCGAGAGTGGTCCTATATCGAAGTGATCCTATATCAAAGATGTTTTGCTTCAAAAATACTACAGGGTGGTCCTATATCAAGTTTTTTAAGCAATCGCACAATACTCGGCCTTCGCTTTCACGCCAAATTCAATTTTTTATTCGTACAACAACCAAAAACATAACACTAAAATCTCAATTAGCATTCGGAAAGAAATCGGTGAATTTGGTTTGCTTCTCAAACTTTTGACGCTCTTAGTAGAAGTAGTCGTCTAAGCGATCGCTGCAGTTTAATATGACAGGGTCGATGCTGTTCTTTTCCACGAATCGCCGGATCACGCGCAACAAATCAGCATTTTGTAGAAGCTTGCTTATAGAGAGTACAGGGTGTCCCGAAAACGCGAGCATTTCTAAATTATATTTGTTTTCAAAGCCGCAGTAATTTCGCATTTATTTTTTTCGCATTTATTATCATATTTATTTCTTTCTTATTGTCGACTGAATTGGTGTAACAAGGATGTGGAAACCCTAGTTCATAAGGTCAGCTTTAAGTGCGAGCATACGCATATGGGAGTTTGTGCAGCAAGCCATGTTAATTTCATGCTAAAAGAGCTAGACCTAGGGTCACGGCTGAATGAGAGGATTCGGTATCGGCCTCACAACCGTTATTTCAACATCCTTGATTACATTATAAAAATCTTTATTTCAGACGTTGCGTAGGAGTCCTTGAAAAAAATTTCAGAAGTGCCCGAATTTTTTCGGGACACCCTGTAGGACAACAGAACCATTTTGAAGCAGATTTTTTATTGCAACGATATGATATCATTTTTTAACTTTCACACCAGGGCTCCCATACTTTTTTCGAAAATCAGGAAAACCTCAAATAATCAGATTCCGGGACCTACAATAAGTTTTTTTTTGTGAAACACATAAAAGTTGGTCCTAACTATTTTATTTGCACAGAAAATTTGACCTGATATCGAATACAAACACCCCACCTCTAATTTTTTTATAAAACATTGAAACAAGGTGGCGCTTTGCGTGCAGAGCTCTTATTTGAAAGCAAAACACTATGCAACAAACAAATTTCAAAAAAACTTTGCCGCAGTCGAAAATTGTCAACGGAAACAGAAAAAATGTGCAAAATTTTGGCGAAAATTTGTAAATTTGACTAATTTGCTCTTGTTTTGCCGAAATACGAGAAATCAAACCTTGTTATTAAACCTTTTCTGATTAATCAAAACACATAGGAGGCATGTCCTACGCTCATTTTAAAACTAAAAAGGCACACATAACTTTAGTTCGTTATTAAATTTTTTAAATTCCACAATATGAAAACTTGTTTTTATAACGAATTCTTTCAAAGTTTTTCTAAAATGACTTTCTGACGTTTTTTTCTCTGCTTTTAACAAAAAATAGATTTCAATTTTTTTCTAATTCCATAAATTTATGATTAAACGTTTAGCAAAATGAAAAGAGAAACCTGTAAAAATTTTACAAAACTACCGTTAAAATTAATAAAACCCTCCGAAAATCGAGAAAATTCCGGGTCAATCTCGTGACTTTCAGGTGAAAATCCAAAATCTTAAAAGCAGAATCGGTAAAGCCCGTGGGAGTTAATGAAAAGCAATGCACAGCTTTGCGAAAAATTGAGTATGCTTCCAGATACAGACAGATATTATTCGCTGTCACCACACGCTTTACAAAGTTTACTCATGTGGAGGTGGCAACTGCACTAAATTCATGAAAAAAAAGTTTTTCCATTGCGCTCAAAGAAAGATCATAAGCCCCAAATACATTTTTACAAAAGACATTTAATCAGAAACAAGATTTAATCGTTCTAAATTTGGATTTGTTTTTTAAGAGTTGACTATAGAACTTTAATATCTACATATAGTACAGGGTGGTCCAAAAAAAACGTATGAATTCATTTTTGCCATAACTTTTTTAATTTGCGGTACTTTGACGAGATCTTTTTTTATTTGAAAGCTGAATAGATATATGAGAAGAAGTCTTTATTTGGACACGCCCAAAAATTTAAAATACAAAAATAACGATGATTTCACTCATTTCACTCACCTAATAGCGATAATCATGCTTGTTGACTGATCCATGCTTGTGGAAGTGTGCCTCATCGGAGAAGAAGATGTTGTTGAGGAAGTCAGAGTTGTCGATGAGATCCAGCATTTGCACGGCATGCACCACTCGCTTGTCTCGATCCACTCGCCTCAACTCTTGGTGCATTTGTAGCTTGTACGGATGGAAGTCAGCTTCTTTCAAGATTCTTTGAATTGATGTCCGGCTTGGCAGCTCTTCGACGTTTGCGGCCCAACGAACACTTGAATGCGGCATTTTCTTGAAAAAGTCGATCACCTCTGCAGCTTTCGAGAAAGCATTAAAACTGAATTCCACTAGTGCCGAAGAGTTGGGGTCTTAAATCAATCAAAGTCCAAACTCTGGGGGGTTAACTACAGGCACCGGTATCCAAAAAGTGTCACCCCGGTGGTAGTACCCAGGTGGTGGTACACAGGCACCGGTACCCAGATGGTGTTACCCCGGTGGTAGTACCCAGGTGATGGTACACAGGCACCGGTACCCAGATGGTGTTGGTGGTACCCAGGTGGTGGTACACAGGCACCGGTACCCAGATGGTGTTACCCGGTGGTAGTACCCGGGTGATGGCACAGGCAATGGCTTACCCTGTACAGGTGTGGTACACCACGGTACCCAGGTAGGTACAGTATCAGGTGGTGGTACACAGGCACCGGTACCCAGATGGTGTTACCCCGGTGGTAGTACCCAGGTGATGGTACACAGGCACCGGTACCCAGATGGTGTTACCCCGGTGGTAGTACCCAGGTGATGGTACACAGGCACCGGTACCCAGATGGTGTTATGGTACCCGGTGTGGTAGTACCCAGGTACACAGGCACCGGTACCCAGATGGTGTTACCCCGGTGGTAGTACCCGGTGATGGTACACAGGCATAGGTGGGTGTTACCCCGGTGATGTAGTACCCAGGTGATGGTACACAGGCACCGGTACCCAGATGGTGTTACACCGGTACCCGGTGGTAGTACCCAGGTGATGGTACACACCGGTACCCAGATGGTGTTACCCCGGTGGTAGTACCCAGGTGATGGTACACAGGCACCGGTACCCAGAGTGTTACCCGGTAGTACCCAGGTGATGGTACACAGGCACCGGTACCCAGATGGTGTTACCCCGGTGGTAGTACCCACAGGCACCGGTGTGTCACCCCGGTGGTAGTACCCAGGTGATGGTACACAGGCACCGGTATCCAAAAGTGTCACCCGGTGGTAGTACCCAGGTGATGGTACCATCCAGTGTCACCGGTGGTAGTACCCAGGTGATGGTACACAGGCACCGGTATCCAAAAAGTGTCACCCCGGTGGTAGTACCCAGGTGATGGTACACAGGCACCGGTATCCAAAAAGTGTCACCCCGGTGGTAGTACCCAGGTGATGGTACACAGGCACCGGTATCCAAAAAGTGTCACCCCGGTGGTAGTACCCAGGTGATGGTACACAGGCACCGGTATCCAAAAAGTGTCACCCCGGTGGTAGTACCCAGGTGATGGTACACAGGCACCGGTACCCAGATGGTGTTACCCCGGTGGTAGTACCCAGGTGGTGGTACCCAAGTGATTTCACACAGGTTTCTGAATCTTGGCTTTCTGAATTGCTATCAAAATTTACTTAATCTTTATATAGTACTCGGATCGGCTGTGGTCCCTTTTTGAGTGATCCCGTTGTGCCAGTTGTAATTTTTCGTGTGAAATATTTTAACGGTGGGTTTGTACTTATATGCAAGTGAGCAGACTCGCCCTGCAGCATAGACCCCTACCGTTCGCATTCCCACACTAGAAACGCATGCTACGCTAGTCCGCCAGCCTGGAGTCTACTCCCTCACGGCGCGACATAGGAGCCATGTGCTACGCTCATTTTAAAACAATCTTTTAAAGCCAAGGCAAAAAGTGAAATTTCGGTCAAAATTTTTTTCTCGAAAGTTGTCTTCCGCCACCTAAAACATGTTTTCTACACGTTTCAGGTGCTGAAACACACGAAAAAGTGACCGAAAATGGTTTTTAGAGGACTACATATACTGTACTTATTTCTGAGCCTTTCAAGATCAGAGGCAGAAACACTTTTGTCACATTAATGACATAATTTTTGATGTATAAGGTAGCTTAAAATCTTCGCCTTTCATCGGTATATAAAGCATAACAAAAAATTGTAACAAATCGTCTCTGTTCACCAAATATCAGGTCATACGGAAAGTATTGACACAAAATTTCAAATCCTTGTATCTCGCTCATTTGTTAACATTTTGTGGCAATCTTTTTTTTGTTTTGTAGCCCTGAGTCTACTCTATGGGAAATAACTGAACTTTATTCAACAACTGTCTTTCAACAACTGTAAATTCGACTGACCAAGGACAAGATCGCTGATCTTGGATGGGAGATTCTGCCGCACCCGCCTTATTTTCCAGATTTGGCTCCTTCGGATTTTCACCTGTTCTTGTCAATGCAAAACTATCACAGAGAGAAACAACGTTGAACAAGTGAAAGCGGATTTGCAAGCGTTCTTTGAGTCAAAGCCAGCGAATTTCTTTGCTAGAGGAATTGCAAAATTGCCAGAAAGATGGGAAAAAGTTATTGATGCCTAAGCCAAAAAAAAGATTGCCACAAAATGTTAACAAATGAGCGAGATACAAGGATTTGAAATTTTGTGTCAATACTTTCCGTATGACCTGATAAGTTGAGAAATCACGAGCTCGACCTCGACTTGCCTATGGTAATCCATTTAAATAACTTTCAGGAAAAACTCTTTTCTCGAATAACTACATTTTTTTGATTTAGACTTTATTAATTCTCTTGCGAGGATATTTTTTGTGTTTTGTTGCACTTTTATTTTTCTTTCTGCTATCTATTTTCTCCAAAAAAGATGTAAACAGCACGTGGCCTGAACAAAAATAGAGAGCGAAATCGGCTAAAAAACAGCAGAGAAAGAGAAAAAGATGGCAGCATAGATGTAAACAGCTCGGCAGTGCTGCCTGTCTTATTTTCATATTATCTTAGTCGAGTGTGTTTTTGCTTGACCCCTATAATTTTTTAAAACAACAAATGATTTTGTAAAACTTTTCCTAAAGAAGTGGAGGGAGGAAGACATTTGCAGCTATTTTGTCACATTGGTTTTTGCCTTTATTTTTGCCTTAATAGAACAGCTTGAGAGGTATATTTTTGCCAATATTTCTCTTTATATGCCTAACAAACTTTAAAAGCTCTCTCAATTTTTAATAGGTAGTAAAACAAGATAAAAAGCATGGTAGGAATCAGTGTCAAAAAGTAGGCGTAAATATCTCCCCTCCCCCAAATATCTCCCCCCCCTTTAAATTTGCATTCGCATATGATTTTTTTGTTCCATAATTTTTGATCCCCAACACCTTTTTTTGTTGAAATGATCGAGATTAAAAAAAGATATGTCAAAAGTTTTTACCACTTTTTATAGATCCAATATTCCGAAATGTCTCTTTTGAAGTTTGACCCTCATTTCTACCACATTTCCAGACGTCCTCGATGTCCCAGCCTTACTCAAGAAACTTTTGACCCATTTGAAGTGGTTGAAGCCTTACTGGAAAAAGAGAACGATGTAAAATTGCGTGATCTGGGTGGTCACTTGATTTTCAACGACGATAATGGGTTCTGCTACATGTTGAATGTGGATGGATTTGCTCAGAATGAACTTAAAGTCGAAGTGGAAGGCGATGACATAATGGTTCGCGGAGATCAAAAAAAAACGTGATGAAAAAGGTTAGTTTAGTCTGCTACTTTTGGATGTATCAAGAAAAATAACGAAAACCAAATAAATAAGTACCAGAAAATTTTAAATACGGAATTTTAAGCCTGGAATCTGCGCTACATTTTGGTATATAACATACCGTATTTCCTCTAATAAAGCCACCTCCCTCTGATTCAAAATCGTGTTCTTGGCATTGCGTTTTTAACCCACTTTTCAATTAATTTTCTCACGCAAGTTACCACTCATTCTGTAGCTCATCTCACTGACTACAAAACGGGTGGTAACTTGCCTGAGATGAATCATTAAAAAGTGGGTTAAAAACGCAATGCCAAGAACACGATTTTGAATCGGAGGGGGGTGGCTCTATTAGAGGAAATACGGTATTTTATATTTTAATTTTTTTTACATTATAATTTATAGAATTTAGATAAATTTCTGAAATGCTTTGAAAAATCGAGAAAAGCTTGAATTTTAAAGGTTTAATCATTGATGCTGAGTCTCATTCTACATGCTTCGATGATTTACAATAATAAATAACTTTACGTACGTTGAAAACGACCGTAGTTTAGCTGTTTACTGCTCTCTTCCAGTGCCTTTGAGCATTTAACCTAACCCAAATCTCCCGAATTTAAGATTTATGAAATCAGAGCAAAATACAATTGCATGCTAACATTATATCATGCTAGCATATATCATTCATTATGATTTTACTATTTTTGACAAAGCGATTTTTTTGTCTTGCGAGATTTACGAAATCGTTTATTTAGAGAGTTCCGGTGGGATTAATAAAAGCGTCTTTTTTCCGTTGCGAGTTTCATAGAAGCGAAATATTTGTTTCCCTGTGGCCTTTTCTATAAAGCATAAAATGAGTCCTGAAACAAGAGCCATGAACTTTTTTCGGAGAATCATGTAAGTAGTCCATTTGCTATTTTTTAGACGTTTGCGTTCAGATTCATATAAACGCCTTTTTCCTGTGCAAGATTTGCAAAAGCGTTAGTCTTTTTCCCTGAGGTGATTTTTAAAAGTGTCTTCTATGAACAAGATTCATAAAAGTGATTATATTGCTAGTGGCGAAGTTCACAAATTCAAGCTAATTTCATAAAGTCAAAACGAAGAACATGGGAGTCAATTTGTGAAATTCATACATCCATCATCCAATCAATAGTTCACTTCAATAATTCATCTCTGACTTAGATTCTCATTGATCATGAACCATAGTCTAGTCCAAGCACTTCGGGTATTTACCATTGTCGAAGCACACAGAGTGAACCACGATTTATACTTGAGTGAACACAAACAACTTCCAAAAAACTTGAATTGACTTGAATTAAAATATATAACCAAAAATTTTAAATCCAATCATTCACAAAATGTCCAGATAAAAACATGAGACTGAACCACGGAATTATTCGAGAGAGGCATCTGATAAACATACTCAAGAAATAATAATGAAAACACGTTAAGACTCCCGATTCAAGAGACTCAAGAAATTAATCACTTCATTTCTCAGCTCAAGAGAGAACCGAACAATTTTATATGACTCAAAAAACAATATTGAGATCTTTAAAACTTTCTGTTTACAGAAAATTTCGTGATGACACATTCACAACGTTTTTTTAACCAATTCAAACAATTTAATAGATTGATCGTGGCCTAATCGTTCTATCTCTTTTAACAATTCAACTGATTCATCCGGATCAATCGATTCGATCGATTAAATTTATCATGATCAAATCATTGCAGACAGAGAGATTTAAAGCTAGCGGCTTGAGAGAGATGACCGCTAGAACCTAAACCGAAATGAGTGAAATTAAAAAATCAAACAGCAAAAACCCACCATATCCGAGAAAGGAATCTTAATCACGGAACCCAAACTTGTAAAGAGAGACATTCCGTGCTCGACATTGGATGAAGATGACCACTGAAGCCTAAACTGAGTGCAACCAAAACAATCTAACAACAATTACCCACTCAGCTCGAGAAAGGAATTTCTAATATGTAATCGAACAGCGAGAACCAACTTAACTGACCAACTGATACCTATGATCACTAGAAACCCTTTCAAAAAATTGGGCGATACTCCACCCAGGCAACTTTATTGGACACATAGCAAACGTAGGAATAAATGAAAATCATAATAATTATATTTTTTTCACACTTCTTGACAATCAATTGAATTTGACTTGATGACCATGACCACTGAAACCTGAAGAGCAAAGACTGAGAAAATTTGGCACTGATCACTTGCTGAAGATGACTCTTGAACATGAGGCTGAACTTGTGGAGAATAGCATTTGGCACTGACCATTAGTGAGCGATGACCATTTGAACCTGTAGAAAAAGAAATAAATCCACAATAATTCAAGAGTAAAAAACCAAATAAAACCTACCTTGGGGCCTATTTTTGAAGTTTACTTGTGACGACGTGATACCGATGAGCACTGGATCCACTTGAATTCGTGAGGAATTCAAATATAACCAAAAATAGGCTAAAATCGTCCGATTCTGAAGCTTGTGGCGGGCCTTCAGCCCCAACAGCTAAATCTAACCAGGGCAAGTTTAGGCTCATTCAAGAGCTGAGGAACTGTAGATGACCCTTTTGCAAAGTGCGGACCGACAACCACCGAAAGTTGGGGTGAAAAGGCCAAAATAAGCGAAAAAAAAATATTTTGAAGGGAATTCAAACAGCGTAACACACAGACTCAGTCCGAATACCATATAAAGATATGCAGCGCATAAGTCACAGGTTCGACTACCACTGGGTGCACACCATATTTTTTATCTTCTTTTATTCACAAGTTTGGTGTCAAAATGATCCTCACATTCTTGGCTATCCAACGAAATCATCAGCGCAGCGTTTCACACTTACCAAAGCTGATGTAGAGGCTAAAATAGGCTAAATTTCCAAAAATCGATGGATTTTGGTGTTTTTCTTTGACTGTTTCGATTGATATTTTTTGACTTTATTCTACAAGTCACACGTCACAAGTCATACACTAAAATGTGTCCAAGATTCTAGGTTTTCATTTGAGCGATCATACAGACAAAAAAGTAATATGTAGTTACAGCTAAAATTAAAAAAAACATTCAATCGATGTCAAGTTTCATGCCATAATATTCAGAGCTGTCCCGGATCTCTTCGGTACTATTTTTGAACTGACATTTTTTTGCGATTTTTATCTACATGATCATTTGAAACCTCAAACTCAAAATATACCTCTGCTTCTTGGCATCGTTTTTAGTATATGGTCGTAAATGATCATGCAAATTGATAGAATAGAATTTATAGAATAAATAAAATTTCAAAAAACGTCAGTTCCAAAACAATACCGAAATTCTACCTCTCAAAAGTACTCATTTCTTCCCTGGTTAAAGCTTCGCTAGCTACCTTATTATTCTGAAGTGATTTTGGTGTGGAAAAATTTTTTATCCGGTTCCTCATCAAATGCTGACATTAGAAAGTCACTAAACGCGTTGACAAATAAATAAAATGGTAGAGCTAGAGGCGATATAAAACTATGTGTGCATCATTTTGGTTGGTTTTCTTTCATTTTGATGGTCATTTGCTTGAAATCGCAAAATTAAGGCAGTTGGTGACAGTAAAACAGTGCTGGAAATAATTTCACTTGGATTCCTCGATATTTTTTGGCCCTATATTGCGAACGAAAATGTTCTGATCCATGGTCAAAAATTGAAGGTGTGTTTTTGCATCAAAAACTTTCAAGTATAAATAAAACAGACTATTTTTTTATTTGTTTCTGATCCATCCAAATAATTTCAGGTAGCATTGTTGGAAAGAGTTTCTCTGTAATCCTGTCCCCTCTTCCTGACAACATTCGCAAGGAGTCCATTGAGTGTCACTTGAATGACCTTGGCCAATTGGCCATTGTCGGCAAGGTAATGCCTTTGCCTGAGCCTCAGAAAAGAAGCATTCCAATTACTTTCAAGTACACCAATATACCACTCAACTGGAAATGAATACAAAGTGCAGGGCTAACCAGAATTATGTTTTGATTTTTTTTGATGGAATTCTGTTAATGCTGTGTAACCTCTGTTATTTCTGTATAACCTCTGTTAACACAAATAAAGTTTTTTTTTCAATTTTGCCAAATAATTTCACTTTTGTCTAAATCAAATTTCTTTGCCGTCATGCTGCTGCCGTACTTGCGTGCCTGTCAAATTGCGTTTTCCTACCACCCCCTGGGAATCTGTGGCGATGAGATATTCCGATAGGGCCAATGTCCTAGATAATTATTTGATAAGGTGCAAAATTTAAAAAAAAATTACACGAGGGCCTATAGACCGCGTTTCTGCAACAAAATGACCAAAGAGTATGTATTCTCCAAGCCAAAAGAGGCAAAACGTGAGCCAAAAAAATGCGATTAACTTTTTTTTTGGGCGGAAAGTGGACTTAAGTTTCTGCCAAATGATTGTCTGGTATATTGGCCCTACCGGAATATCTCGTCACCACAGGTTCCCGTTCCCGTGTTAAATCCCGCGAACTCTGCCGATCCCACGTTTCGTACGCTCTGAAGGCCATTTTAGTTGGCACATTTTGTCTCTTATGAAGAAAGCGATGATTAGAGGTGTGTAAGTTACGCCAGAAAAGTTTCATAACTTTACTACTTTTCAGGTAAACTTTTTTTATGTCAATTTTTGGGTGTAATTAGAATATTATTTTGTGAATTTTTAAAATAAAAATTTGTTTAATCAATATAAGGACGGCTTCAGTCGGTCCCCATCAGCGTTGTTAACGGGAATTTTTTTTCAGCCTTCACCTTCAGTTTAAAGTTTTTGCCGTCGACTCCTTCGCCTTCACCTTCAGTTCAAAAAATTTTTCGTGTGAAGCCTTCACCTTCACTCCTTCATATAAAAATTTTTTTGGCCATCTTCTGAAGGATCTTCACCTTCAATAAGGTCCTTCAATAATCATCAAGGTCATCAAGAGTTTGGTGTAAGAGTTTGGTGAGTTTGGTGTTAAAAAATGTTTAATGTACACAGTATTTCTCAATATACTGCCCTAACTCTGCAATCATTAGCTACGACTATCCATTTATAGGGAACATGAATAAACAGCTTTGAAAAATATATTCAAAATATATCTTCAAATTCGAGGGGACCGGCTTAATAGAGTAGGCCGGCTAATTCGAAGAAATACGGTCTGTGGGTTTAGTGAACAAAAGTGGGTTCAGAGCCATATTGTTTGACACCTTTTATACAGATCGCGTGTTTCAAATAAAACGTTCATTAGGGGTTTGTATTGATCAACTTACTGAGTGAGTAACACTGACCAAGCAGTAGTGATCTTGCTGATAGCAGCAAGAAGATCGTAGAAGACTGTAAAAAGTCTTAACACTAAACAATGCTGAGCCGACTAAGGCTGCGAAAAAGTCTATAAAAGCAAATGGATTGTAGGGTTTATTGTTTTCATCCTTTTCTTGGTTTACGGACAGCCAATAGGCCAAATAGAAAAAAATAGATTCAAATAGAAGAGAGTGAGTGACACTCGGTACTAAGCTACCACAGAACCAGGTGTATTTATGATTAAAGTCGCTAAGAGTTAGCAACTGTCCAGCCTGTAACAAACAAAAAAATTTGGTGTCTAGTTTGTTAATGCCTATTTTTTCGCTGCATTTTTTAAATTTTAATCTGGACGTGATGGCGCGGAAACGGGCTGACACCGTGCCGGGAGGCGGCTTAAATTATAAGTCTGTGACCGGTCTGGTCTGCCCGTTATATCTAATGTACCATACAACGTGCATATTTTATAACAGTTTTTG
This sequence comes from Ditylenchus weischeri, assembly GCA_029231635.1. Classification (NCBI taxonomy): domain Eukaryota; kingdom Metazoa; phylum Nematoda; class Chromadorea; order Rhabditida; family Anguinidae; genus Ditylenchus; species Ditylenchus weischeri. The sequence goes on from JAMRYI010001152.1 coordinate 13,386, forward strand.
TATTTTTCCGTCAACCGTACGATTTGAAAGCTAAAATAGAAGCATTTAAATTAGTTAAAAATGTTTAATGTACACAGTATTTCTCAATATGCCGCCCTAACTCTGTAATCATTAGCTACGACTATCCATTTATAGACCCCTGGGTAGTATTCCCTGAAGACGACCAGCTACAATATTCACATAGATACTGTTAATTTGGTAAAAGCCTGTCATGGTAAAAGCCGTTTAAGTTGAAAAATTCAATACCGGTGGGGCAATGGATAAGCATCTGAGTTTTTTGAGATGTTGACAAGCATTGTCATCACTTTAAGCGATTAAAACTTCGATTGGGCGTTTATCGCTGCTTCTGTAACATATCCAAATTTAAGGGGGCAGGGACACACTCATCAAACAACCACATTCCAAACACACATCCACTCAAACAGCAAAGAACTGCACATAATATTTCACAACAACAACACAAGCTAATCTGATAGAAGTTTCCAGTGCTTGTTCCTAGACTTTCCCAGGGCCATTGGACTATATTGGGCGCTGCCACTCACCAACATGGAATTTGACCAGAGTTGATCAGCGAAGCTCAGTGAATCGGCCAGCCCACCCCGATGGATTCAGCCAATCAGAAGAGGAGAAGCACCACCCAGGAACCCTTTATAAGCTGCCCATGGAGACCAGGACCACCACATCTAAAGCTGAGAAGATGGCTTTGCCACCAGCTACCGCTGCCTTAGACCCCTCACCCATTTCCCCCTATTTTTGTGCTTGTATATTTTTGACCCTATCCCATTGTTAGGTTAATGTTAAGCGTAGGCCCTATGTAAACCCCATATGGAAGATTCATTTCCATCGTGCAAATATCTTTTTATGTGTATGTTGTTTTATATGGTTTAATTACCCAAATTTGAGCTGAATAAAGTGAGCAGGTGTAAGTCTCCTTTATTGCCCTCCACACACACACGTAGTCCCTTCAAGCAGACCATCGCAGCTAGACCTATTCCATCTGGGCCCAGCAGAACCCCGCTTCCATTGCAAACTCGCTTGTTTAGTCTTCAACGTATGAGCACTATGTTGTAGCGCAGTTCAAGTGCTACAAGAGTCTTGTAAATTTTTGAAAAAAATTGAAATGTACCGTATTTATTCTAATTTAGCGGCATGCCGCTATATTTTTCAACCTATCTCCAGGGTGCCGGTGAATTAGAGACTGCCGGTGAATTGGGAGACTGCTGTTGAATATTCCGGTCTTCTTTACTAGAACATTTTAATCGAACAGTGCCAAGGCAAAGAAATTTGTGGCATGAAGAACAACAACTCAAACGGCAAAATTCGTTTCGAAATCCAACGACTCGTCACTAATGTACCCGTTCTCTTCATCTTGTTGAGGATCAATTTCTTCTAATTCGGCTCTTTCTTCCATGACCCCAGCTCGCGAATTCAAAAGCATCAAGCTAAAAAAATCCACAAGCACTATGTAAAATTGCCCTGAAGGGTGCCGGTAAATTAGAGACTGCTGGTAAATTGGAGACTGCCGGTAAATTAGAGTAAATACGGTAATCAAAGTTGCCCTTTCACATCTTTTTAACAAACTAGAGAATACTGACAACATTGTACTGCTACAAATTTAGTCAACCCTCGATAGTACCCCTAAATGATAAAAAAAAATTGAGAATGCCGTTGTACTGTGGCCGAAATTTGTTTGATATTGTATAAAGCGTAACCGAATTCGTCGGATTTGCGGTGCAGTATAGGGCTTATCCCACTTCGCTCAAAATTTTGAAGTTGGAATTGTGAATTTTGATTGACTTTGAGAATTTTTTTGAATTGGGATCGGCCACAACACTGCGGGAATTGTAGCGTATGTACCTACACCTTTCCCATTTTATAGAGTAGTCTTTGAAAGACTACGCCAAACTGAAGTAGCCTTTGAAAGACACAATAAGAAGTCTTTGACAGACTAGTTCACTAATAATAGTCTTCGAAAAACTATTGTTATTTTTTAATGTTTTTAAATATTTGTTAGTTTTTTAGAATTTTCGACCCTACCGGAGTATACCCCCCAACCCCTTCGGGGGCGCAGGGCGCTTGGGTTAGAGATGCGCACATCCACATACCTCAGACGCAAATCACTCGAAAGTGACTCTGGATGCATAAAAAATATATGCATACTAGAGTTTCTTTATGCGGTAGGCCCCAGCTAACAAAACTATGTTCAAATTCCATCTTTTTGAGGCCAAGGTACCCTCAACATCTGATTTACTAAGTTATGATAAACAGAAATCAACTAAAAATACCAAAATTCAAGATTAAAAAAAATCGACTTTTTATAGAAAAAAGTAGGTGAAAACACCTTTTTTATCTTGTTCAACTCTTAGGAAATGCTTAAAAATGGTTAAAATGGTGTTTTGAAAAAGTTCAAAAAAACTTTCATTTGGGGGTATACTGCGGTAGCGCCAAATTTTCTAATTTTACAATTTTAAATATTTGCTAGTTTTACTTTTCGTTATACGGTTCGATAAATCTGAGGTTTCGGGTTAATTTTTATTATATGAATTATCGCAAACTTGTTAACATTTATATCAAGGGTTGACTGCATTTTGACAACAAATATTAGTTTTTAAAGCCCTCTTCAGACTGCCGCAAGACAAAAGTCGCGAGACGAATTTCAACCAGTTTGTAAGAGAAATTTTCAAATTTGACTTTGAGACATTTTATGCTCAAAATGATCAGCAGAATCAGGCGAGAATTTTGGTATTAAAAGTTTTTAAAAATGTTGAAAAAAAGTTTGTAATTGAAGCCTGTCTGAGCCTGTAAATAAGCTCCATTAGGTATGAAACCCTGCGCTGATGATCTTGTTGATTTGCCACAAGTGTGATGATCATTTCGACACCGAATTTGTAAATTAAAGAAGATAAAAAAGAGTGTGCATACAGAGGGATTTTAATCTGTGACCTAGTGGAGTTTTAGCTGTATATAAAACTATGTTGTACTGCGTTACTACATGGGCTTTCGGCTATTTTGACTACTTGATCTACAAAAAAGCAGTACAGTCAAACCTCGGTTATCCGGCACTCCAGTCATCCGGCACCTTAGATGTACTTCATTTGGCTGAGATTGGCTTATTCTCTGTCAACTGACACTCCAGTTATCCGGCACCTTAGATGTACTTCATTTGGCTGAGATTGGCTTATTCTCTGTCAACTGACACTCCAGTTATCCGGCACCTTAGATGTACTTCATTTGGCTGAGATTGGCTTATTCTCTGTCAACCGACACTCCAGTTATCCGGCACCTTAGATGTACTTCATTTGGCTGAGATTGGCTTATTCTCTGTCAACCGGCACTCCAGTTATCCGGCACCTTAGATGTACTTCATTTGGCTGAGATTGGCTTATTCTCTGTCAACTGACACTCCAGTTATCCGGCACCTTAGATGTACTTCATTTGGCTGAGATTGGCTTATTCTCTGTCAACTGACACTCAGTTATCCGGCACCTTAGATGTACTTCATTTGGCTGAGATTGGCTTATTCTCTGTCAACTGACACTCCAGTTATCCGGCACCTTAGATGTACTTCATTTGGCTGAGATTGGCTTATTCTCTGTCAACTGACACTCCAGTTATCCGGCACCTTAGATGTACTTCATTTGGCTGAGATTGGCTTATTCTCTGTCAACTGACACTCCAGTCATCCGGCACCTCGTTTATCCGGCACCCTGAGGCCGGTCCTCAGGGGTACCGGATAACCGAGGTTTGACTGTTAATGAAAACATTGGTGTGTTGTACACCTATGTTCGCAAAGAACCCATACTTTTGCCGAAAAACATCAAGAGTGTGTATGTGGCGCAAAAGAAAACGCAGAGCCGAAACTTTTTATTCAGAAAAATATTATTGTCTAACACAATTTTCAAACACTAAAGATCGATTTGAGCAGTTAGTTTGCAATATATTTGTTATACATATCAAAAATTTGCAAAAAACAGAGCTTTTCTCATCTATACAAACAAAGTTTCAAATAAAAATTGTTATTTTTTAAAGATAAAATAAAGATCATGAATGTTGGTTGTACAATGCAAAATAAAGACAATCAGACATATATTTAACGGCAATCCTAGAAACGGAACTGAAGTGCTGTTATATTGTATCAATTAAAAATAATCAACTGTTCGCTGCAAAGCCAACCAAAAAAAAAGTTGCAGTATGAAGGGGCGCAGGGGGCACACCAAGGCTGCACCGGAAGTTCCGATTTCCGATGTTTTCTGGGTTCCGATTTCCGAAAGAATGAATCGAATTTCGAAATTTTTGAAACAACATAGTCTATTCTGATTCGAATTCAAAAATGCATTTTTGGCTGCCATTCGTGTCTGTCATTCTTTTTTCCGCTGCTCATTTTTTTTCGCTGCTCATTTTTCTTGATTTTCAGATGCCTGACGAGTCAAAGTGGGAAATGTTTTTCGAGAGGAATGGGACAACAGTCAAGTGCAGAGCCGTTCAATGCAATTTTTCCGTCGATCTCAGGCCGACCAAATGTTTGATGATTGAACTGTTAGATTCGATTGAAATAAAGAATTTTATTTTTGTTCCAATTTCCCATTCCGATTTCCGATTGCGAAATTTTCGGAGTTCCGATTCCGATTTCCGTTCCGATATTTTTCGTGTTCCGGTGCACCCGTGGGGCACACCCACATACCTTAGCCATAAGTCACTCGAAAGTGACTCTGGATGCATGAAAAAACATGCATACCAGAGTTTCTTTATGCGGTACGCTCCAGTATTCACAACTATGCTCAACATATTCTTGTTAGTGGACCCTATATGTTAAGTGGTCTCTTTTATTCCCTTCTCTTCCCTATACAGCCCTCATTCCTTTCTAAAATTCAAAGGACGTCAATTTAAAGTATGAAATTTTGACTAAAAAACCCTTGTGGATCAAAATTTTTTTTTGCTCAGAATTAAAAAATTAGCCGGCTTTCTCATGAAATCGGGGTCAAGAAACCCAAATATGAAGTTATCTCATTCATTTGAAAGCTCTGCGTGGGGTTGGATTCTATACTCAAGCCCAAAAAATGGAGTCAAAGGGGCATGCTCGTCGCCAATGAAAGAACTTTTGTGTAAGTTTTAAAATCGTCTGGCTCATTAAGACTAAACTTTTTTTCAGAAATTGATTTTTTTAAATCACTACATTTCTGAAATCATTCAAAAAAGTTTGGTATCTCGTTAAAAAGCCGACATCCTAGGCTACACGACAATTCAAAAATTTAAACAAAATACCATAAAATTATAAAATGAAATGTCAATTTAGAAATAGAAGGCATTTTTCAGTAAATTGGGAGGCATCTTTTTGGAAATTAGTGGGTAGAATTTAATATTGCTTATTTTTAAATCAAAAAATGCTCATAGGAGACGGGCATGCAACTTTTAGCACATTGTGACATACAATTTTGTAAAATTTTGCCTAAACTGCTATTATAGTCAACAATTGCTCTAGTGGCTTTAAGAGACCGAGGATAGAAGGTCACCACACGAAGGAGTTACTAAATCGGTGTTCATCTTGTTTCTTGAATACAAAAAAGGCTAAGTTCAACTATTGCCCCACCAGACGATTCAACCCTGGCCCCACCACTCGAACCACTTGAATCCTTTTACCACACCGAAATCGAAATCTACTAGAAACAAAAAGACAGTAATACAGGAAATGCATATGCACAATAATTTAAAATATACCCAGGGTTGAATCGAGTGGTGGGGCCAGGGTTGAATCGAGTGGTGGGGCCAGGGGTTGAATCAGTGGTGGGGACAGGGTTGAATCGAGTGGTGGGGCCAGGGTTGAATCGAGTGGTGGGGCCAGGGTTGAATCGAGTGGTGGGGCCAGGGTTGAATCGAGTGGTGGGGCCAGGGTTGAATCGAGTGGTGGGGACAGGGTTGAATCGAGTGGTGGGGCAATAGTTGAAGTGCTCCCAAAAAAATCAGTTATAAGGGATCACTAAATGGAGGGGTCACTAAATCGAGGTTTGACTGTATATAAGGGTTATTCAGTACAGAGTGGTCCAAGAAATTTCTAGAATTTCAAATGGCCATAACTTTTTTTCTAGATCGTTTTTTGAAATTATGTTTTCAGAAATAGATTTTTCTCGCCGACAGTATTTTTTGGCGTACGACCTATAAAAAAAGTTATGGCTGTTTTGAAATCCTAGGAATTTCTTGGACCACTCTGTAGATTTAGCCTTAGCGGGTGCAATAATATAGATGGCGACAAAAAGGCAATTTGGAGCACACAATTATGAGATTACTAATGATTATAAGTCACCTATCAGTTACGCTTATTTTGATACAGCCTTGTGATCTTGTTTCTCAATCACTCCAAAGGATCTGACTATGTGCAACTTCTGGTCTATTTGAATCAACTCTAGTTGCATGGGTTTGATAATCGGACGAATCTGTTCAATCTGTAAGCCCTTCTTTTAAAGCTAGGTAAAACAATATCATGCTCTTATATTTGAAAAGCCAGTCCTTTTTTTATCGGGCATATCTGAGTCAGTGCTCGGAATTTTTGAATTTGGTTTTTTTAATTTTTTTGCTCTCGTACTCGTAGTCGTACCTCGTACCTCTTATTATTTAGTATCGTATTTCGTATTCGTACTCGTACTGACCTTTTTTTTCTCTCGTACTTTGTACTCGTAGTACGAGTACGAGTACGATACGAGTACGAAGTACGAGTACAACTTCTGAGCACTGATCAGGAGGCTCAGGAAATCGTAGACGAATACCTTTCTATGTGTAGAAAATGTAAGCTAAATTCGTTCACAATTCATAAATTTATAGTTTGAAAAGAAGTTACAGCTTTAAATTCATATAAAGAAACAAAAAATGCTCGCATGCAAAAGTTCAGTGAAGGTACGATTCGTACTTTGGGTCTCGTACTTCGTACTCGTACTTAGCGTTCTTACTTCGTATTCGTACTCGTACTGACCTTTTTCCTCTCGTACTTCGTACTCGTAGTACGAGTACGATACGAGTACGAGTACGAAGTACGAGCACGACTTCCGAGCACTGATCTGAGTTTTGCAGCAAAAAGTCTTAATTTTGCCGCGATTTTCAGTCAAAATCACAGTGGTCTAAGTAGTTTCAGATAATTTTTCTCAATAATAGCCTTTAGCCATCATTGAAACAAGTTATCTAACAGTGCTTTGTTGCCCCTTTGATTTTGGCTAATTTTTCGGCAAAATCTAGACCAAGAATATTTGCGACAAAATTCGGATACGCCAGTTTTTATTTATATTTAGTCAAAAATCAATACAGTCCACTCTGTAACCCCAAAAAGTGAGTTTTGCAGCAAAAAGTGCTTTGTTCCACTGTTGCTTTTTTTAGATCAATTTTTGAAAACTTTTACCAAATCTGATTCGTCAGTCTAATCGGAAATATCGCAAAGATTGCAATTTCGCCGATAGTTTTTGTAAATAGCAGAATTTTTGCCGAAAAAACACGTGCTTCTCGATTTAGTACGCTACTACTCTATAGGATCCCCGAAAAAAAAATTGCTTGATCCCCCTGTTGATTTTTTTATTATCAAATTTTTGAAACAGTGCTTGGTTCCCCTGTTGCTTTTTTCGCTGTTTTTCAACGTTTTTCACAAAAAATTATAGACTGAAAAAAAATCGAGCGAAAAAAAACAAAATGAACACGAATTTAAAACATTTTTGAAAAATGCAAAAAAAACAACACGGGACCATGCACTTTTTCATAAATTTGAGCAAAAAAACAACAAGGGCCCAAGCCCTTTTTTTACCTGGGACCCCTACAGGGGCAGTCGGGCCCGATTAAGTTTAGCCTTTTTTGAAAATAAGGCCACACTAAATCGAGAGGCACGGGTCTTTTTGGCGAAACTGCTGCTATTCACAAAAACTATCAACAAAATCGGAATCCTAGCGATATTTCTGATTAGACTAACCAAAGACAGCTGAAAAGAGCCTTAAAAGCTGGAATAAAAAAAGTGTCGCACTTTAGGCAGGAACGACCTTTTTAAGATTACACTAAATCGAAAGTGAACTGCAAAGTAAACAGTCTGGATAATTTCAATCATTACCTGTTCATCATTAGCTATGATCCATCGCTTAAGACCATTAATAAGCGCTTCTATATTTTCAGACCAAACTAATTTCTCTACTATCACTTTTACCACATCTAGTGAAAAGTTTAGAAAAGCCTGAAAAAGACTAACTATTTCAGTGATATTATTGAAAAAATTAGCAAATGACCTTGGAAGTGACAATAGCAAGCTTGGAGATTTCAAGAAAATAAATGCAGCCGTCTAACAAGGCCTCAGATGAAAATAGTTCAGCGGCAAAGTAAATGGCACAGATATTTTCAAGCGACAAAATGGCCTAAAATTTGACCATCGAAAAATTTTCAAAAAGTTAAGAACCGTATAAAAGCACTCAAGAAATTCGGCGCTAGTACAGAATACACCATCCCACACCCCTTCCCCTTACACATAAATTTTTCGCTGTAACTACTTTTGTTTTTAGGCTCAGGGGTAGGCCAGCGTATGTTAGCCGGGACTAAGAAATGTCTTACGCACTTTTCCGAGGTCTGGGACTGATATTTGGGTACTTTTTAATATGTTTTCATGTGGAAACATTTATTCGGGGAGGTATTCTTTACTAATATCAGGAATTCCATCACCAATTAATTAAACCCTACCATAACCAAAAAAATAACAAGTGCTGTGCTTGAAACGACAATGTAGATTTTTTTTTCGAAAATAAAATAAATTTCTAAATTGAAAATTTGATCATTTTTGAACTTCATTACGACTGGTAAAGATAAGGTTGGTTTTATATATATCAGCTATACATATATACAGGGAACTGCATTTGTCACATTTCCTTATGTAAATTAGTACTATTCGGTAGCAAAATAATACTAAAAAGGCATCGAAAAAATTTGGTACTATTTACTAAATAGTACCAAATACGAAAAAAACTCGGTTAACCTAAAACCGGGTACGTCAGAATCCTGTTTTTCCGGTTTAAGCACTGGATAGAACGGCGTGTTAGGAATAAAGAAAGCTGTCAAAATAAAATATTGCGAAACAATTTTTTCCTTTTTCTAACTTATTTTGTCACATTACTAACGGTTGTATTATTTGTAGAAAATGCCGCTAGCTAAAACTGCGAAAATTTGGAAGTTCTTTCGAGTTATTGCAGTTGATGGAGTACCAAAGCGTCAGTGTCTCAAATGCTGCACTCTTCTACCAGTGCCGAAGAATGGGTCGACTTCGCATCTAATCAACCATCTCAAATCAAAGGGCCACGAAGAACAGTATCAAGAATATGGATCAGATAGTCTATGCAAAGTATTTTGTTTCACAATAATCGTAAAATTTGTCGTATTGCCACTATGTTTTAGATTCCTCCAATCACTTCTTTCTTCACCGAGCAGCAGAGCAAAGATTATCTTCAGCGCAAAATGGATGAAGAGCTGGTTAGAATTATGGTGCGCCAAAATGCTTCGCTTCGCTTTTTCGACTACGAGATGAGCAGACAAGGACAGTAAAAGCATATCCATCACTCAAAGTTTGCTTGAAAGTTGGTTCTTCGATTTCTTTACGCAATCTTTTTTAGGTTTACGGTCGTTTTCATTATTCTCGAGTGGTCATCCCAGCTATGGCAGAAGAAATTAAGAAAAATATTGCACAGAATATCGGTGATGGACAATTTTCAATAACAAGTGACGGGTGGCAGAAACCAAGTGAGTTCCCGGCATTGCTAAGGTTTGAGCAAAAAAAAATATTATCACTGATCGTGGCGGTCTTTAAGCGTCACGAAAACTGAAAACTTTGAACGACTCGACAACGTGTTAGCCTCTATTCCGATAGACAGAGATAGTGCTGGGTGCGGGACGGGATTCCCGCGGGATTCCCGCAAAGGCAATCCCGCAGTAGGGCACAAATGCCGTCCCGCAATCCCACTCGCACCCTCCCCAAATCCCGCGGGATTCCCGCTATTTTTGTTTGTTTGTCTATGTTTAAATAATTTTTTGCCACTTTATTGTCTTGCTTTTCGGTTTTTCTTTGTCTATGTGATTGTTTTGTCTTTGTTGTAACAATTTCTCGTTTCTATATTTGTTTTCAGGCAGCCATGGTTCACAACGTCTGGAAGATTGATCTGTACGAGAAGAAGGCGTCTGCAATTCCTGGAGAAGAATCAAAAATTGTCATTTGCAAAGTCTGCCGTGATGCAAAGGCAAAGAAGCACGAGCTGAAGCTGTCGGATCGAAGCCTGAAATCTCTCATCGTCCATCTGAAACAACATCCATCAGAACAAAACTCCAACTACGAAGACAAGTACAACATGCCGGATAACAGAACCGAAGAAGTGGCATCAATGGCAAACTTCCTTGTGCGACCATCAGAAGAACACTCTGATCAACAAACTTCAAGCAAGATTCGGTGGACTGGTCTTGAACAAGTAATATTTCCTGAAACAAAAACTCGAAGATATATTTCTTTGTTTAGAAACTATGGGCTCGCTCTCTTTCTCGATCCAAGATTCAAGGACAGGAATGTGGATGAAAGAGATTTGTACCGCCGGCACCTGAAGAATTGGCTCGCAAATCAGTTCAATGCAAATGTGGAAGTTCTCAGTGTTGCCAACGAAGAAGCTCCTCCAGAAGAAGACTCAGCAGAAGCGCCTGTGTTCAAGAAGCCGAGAAGCATGCTGGCTCGTCAACAGAACATCAATCGAACTGAAGTGGTCCCTACGCCAAACACATGGACGCAGAACATAGACTTTGTATGATTTTAAAATTGTTGATTGTTTTGCTGATTGTAAATTTCAGGAAATGATTTCGTACAGCGCTGAAAAAACTGAACTGATGAGTTCTGATCCACTGGTTTACTGGCAGAAGAATGTGATTCGCTTTCCAATTCTCAGCAAGGCCGCTCGTCAATATCTATCAGTTCCAGCAACATCAGTCGCAAGCTAACAACTATTCAGTCGGGCAAGAGATGTCTTCCACTGCAAAAGAAACTCCATCGATCCATTCAATGCGGAACAATTCATCTTTCTGAACAAGGCTCTTGAAAATGTTAACTTTACTTATTGAAATACTGTTTTGATGTTACATTCGTGATTTTGTTGGAATAAAGAGTTTCTTGTAAAATCCCGCATTTCCGCGGGATTCCCGCAAAAAGACAGTGCGGGAATCCCGATCCCGCAAGAAGGGGCAAATCCCGTCCCGCAATCCCGACCGCACCCCAAAACCCCAGCACTAGACAGAGAGCATACTGGGGAAGAGATTGCTAAGCTGATTGAACAATGTGTGCAAAGAATGGACTTTCTATGGATCGACTTGTAGCGATGGTTCGAGATGATGCGAGCAACATACGAAAATCCTGTCGGCTTCTTGAGATCGAGAGGTTTGTGATTTGATGTTTTTTGTACGTTAGTTTGTACGACTGTTACATTTATGGGTTTCAGTTTTCAATGCTCTGCGCATTCCTACCACCTACTCGTTGCCGACGCGTTAAAATCAGAAGCCTCTCTCAGAGTTGGGTCAGATCTGTCAAGCGTACGGAGAGGGCTCGATGGACATAAGGGCACCTCAGCGTTGGTTTGCAAAGTTCAGAAGTGGTGATTTTTGCCTCGACGATGCTCCTCGTTCCGGCCGACCATCTGAGTGTCGAAAATGCGTTTTTTCATCAACTTGACAGTTCATTTGAAAGGCCTAAAATCATGTTAAAATCTTTACGTGTAAGAAAGCTGTAAAAACATATTAGAAGCAGAAAAACAGTGCTTAATTTTCGTATATAATGCTCTATTATGATAAAAAAACAACCACAGCATGGTAAGCGTTAGAAAAAAACGACATTACTTTCCGGCCAACCCAATATTTTAAGTGTTTCACAATGTAATTCCCTGACAATGATAGGCTAATAGAGGATTTTAATGCTTTCAAGGCCATTGATTTCTCCGAAACAAACAACATTTCCTATGAAAACAATAAATTAAAAGTGTTTTATAAAATTAGCTGCACCAGAAATCTTTGTTCCATCAAATTGCTAGATAAAAAAAATTGGATAATTGAAAAATTTCGAAAAAAAAATTGAAACATCAAGTGGACCAAGACAAATTTTTGAAACAAACCCAAAAAAATGAACAGCTGGGACCAAGCCATTTTTTTTCAGGGGATCAAAACATAGATCCAATATTTCCACTTTGACGGCCGAAAAAAAACCCTACATGAAGATGTGCTACTATCTGCTCTTGCAAGACGGGAAATTCATATTTGTTGGCCAAGGCTAAGACTTCTATAGTTTGTTGGTAATCATCAGCAAGCAAATACATTTGTCCGGTATAAACATAGCGCAAAAGCAAGGCAAAAGGCTTTGCTGGAGTATCAAGTAGAATAATCTCGTGTTGATTGGATTCTCGCATTCCCGTGCCAAACATTGCCCTAAAAAATTTGATTAGCCCAGGGCTCCCAAGTGCTCTGATTTATCAGAAATGTTCTGATTTTGAGGGGTCTGTTCTGAGAAATATTTAATGTTCTGATTTTCTGATTTGTTATGATTGCGCATTTTTCTTGATATTGGTCAACACTTTGTCTATATTTTCTACATCTATTTGGATTGTTCACCGAAATTTGTACCTTTTCCTACTTCTTCTTTTGTTTAGATCTCACTCAGATGGTTCCGAGAAGTCCAAAGAAGTGTTTGTTCAAGCCGGTGTACAGCAAGATCAAGGGAATAACAAAAAGTAACAAAAGCGATGTAGGCTTTTTGGAAATATAAGGAAAATATGGAGAAATATAATGTTTAGTCTCGTTTGGATGTTCAATTGTTTCGAATAAAACACTTTTGTTGATGATTTTAGCCGAATTTCGGGTGTTCTGATTTTGTTCTGATTTTTGGTGAATTTGTTCTGATTTATGGGGTCGAATTCTGATTTTTGAACATTTTGTTCTGATTTTGGGGTCGTCGGACTTGGGAGCCTTGGATTAACCGCTGAATAATTTTTTTTTAAACTCACTTGAAGTAGTTACTTCGAACAGAAAGCAAAAATTTGTGGGCTGGGAAGCGCTGGTTTTCAGCTATAATTACCACATCACTCATTTCTTGGTTGACATACAGCTTGCTGATCTCATCCACCAAAACTTGCGTCTTTTTAATCACACCTGTGAAGTCGAAATTACAAAATTTTTAAATTAAAAAAAAATACCTGATTTTTTGGTTTTTGAATTTAGGTAAGTTTTTTGATCGGCATATTTATCTTTCTCTGATCGAAATGACGGCGGGTTGTTCTTAAGATATAATTAGATTAAAAAAATGGTAGACTATGGATTTTTTCAGTTATTTATACAGCATCTACTAGACAGAGGCCGAAAATTATCTGCTTAAAAACGGAAATTGGATTAAAAAACACCAGAAATACCAAGAATCGAAAAATAGAAGTCCATCTTTTTTTTATCTGGCCAAAAAAATTCTATTATTTCTTTTCAAATAAAAATAGTTGTATTAAGGTTTTGCAGGTCTTTATGGCAAAGGGCACGGCGACAATTCCGCGGGAGACAATTCCGCGAGAGACAATTCCGCGACGGATAATTCCGCGACAGATAATTCCGCGACGGATAATTCCGCGACAGAAAATTCCGCGACGGAGAATTCCGCGGAATTTCAATTTTTGACGTCCCTGCTATGCAAAAACCAAATTCTGACACCGGATTCGTGTTCAGCATTGTCGATTCCATATTCACCTTTGTCAAAATTTAACTTATTGTATATTTTCAAATTCCTCTCGGGACAAAAATATATTTGAAAAAAAATTGATATTTCAAATTTGACCACGATTTAAAAACACCTGGGCATGCAATCGACCATTATGAACACGAATCCGGTGTCAGAATTTGGTTTTTGCATAGCAGGGACGTCAAAAATTGAAATTCCGCGGAATTCTCCGTCGCGGAATTGTCTCCCGCGGAATTATCCGTCGCGGAATTATCTCTCGCGGAATGGTCACCGTGCCTGGCAAAGTTGTTTAGTTTTTTTAACAATCAGCAAAATTGAAATCCTCACGAATTTTCGCACCTGGCTGACAAATCATGGTTAAAGAAAATTTACAAAAATTTATAAAGAAGTGTAGGTCTAGCTGAGAAATAAACTTTATGGAGCAAATATACCCAGGAATGTGTCCTCATAATTGAATAATATGAAGGTTGTTACACTTTTCGACCCTGAAATGGCGCTTTTCTGCCGGAAATGGCACTTTTCCTGCCGGAAATTTGAAAAAGCTTTTGTTTTCGAGGGTTTTCTTATTACTTTTCAATTTTTGACCAGCGTAGCCAGGATCTCAACTTTCTTAAAGCTATCAACTGACCAAATCAGGTTTGAAAAGTTGAAGGAAAAGGTCTTTAAAGGGACCAAATTTTTGGAAAAATTTGTTCTGTTCAAAGACCTTTTCCTCCAACTTTTTGAAACCTGATTTGGTCAGTTGATAGCTTGTAAGAAAGCTGAGATCCTGGGCTACACGCTGGTCAAGAAAAAATTGAAAAGTAATAAGAAAACCCCCGACAACAAAAGCCTTTTCAAATTTGCGGCAGGAAAAGTGCCATTGCTGGCAGAAAAAGCGGCATTTCAGGGTCGAAAAGTATTTCAACCCAATATGAAACAGTCGGCTCTCTTTTTTACACCATCCCCAGAAGTTTTTGGTTCGATAACTTTTTTCTTTATTTATCTGAATCCGTCAGCCTAGTCCAAGAACTCGCGAAAAGTCAGACGTTGCCTTTTTTTTTAAACTTTATTATTTTACCACTAAAAAAGACAGCTAACCATTGTTTTTATTTAAAGAAAGGTAGGATTGGCTTTTTAAGTAATGGAATGATTAATTTTCAGGAAAAAACGGCTAGCTAATAAAAAACCAACTCACAAAGCGAGAAGCAAAGGCTCTGCTTGAACTATTTGCAAAACCACTATTTGCAAAACCACTGTTTGCAAAAGAGTTGTTCTAAATTTATTCCAAATTAAAATGACTAGTGAATCAACAAATGTTCATGCTACTGAATCTCTAAATCTCACACTAAATGAGGGCCGATTCTGTCCAAAGCCTCTATTAGAAAATCCACCGCTAGCAAAGCCACCTCTGCTGAACCCACTTTCATTGCCCCTGGGTGGTGGAGACAAGTTTTCCTCTTCTTCATCCCAATCGTCCTCTTGACCGTCGATTCGTTCAAATTCAGCCATTAGTGCTTTACAATGCAAAATATAATCAGAATAATGTAAAAAATTTCAAACAAAAGTTTCGTGTGCTACTTTTGAGCGCAAAATTAAATAAGTTTTTATAAAAAATAAAGTTTATTATTATCGTAAAAAATTTTTTTATACTTACTTTAAGTGACTTTTCAACTTCGAAACCACCTCTACTAAAATGCAGTAATACAGGGTGATCAAACTTTTTCTCCCACATTTCTTTTGCCCATAACTTTTTATTGAAAGGCTCAAATTTTGTGTTCGACCACCCATTCGAAAGCCCTAGAACTGCCATTTTGTTTGAAAAAAGGGACGTAGAGATTTTGGCAACTGGAACCCAAGCTGCAGCTATTTTTAAAATTTATCATGAAAATCCTCACTGGTATGCCGAAGAACCTCTTCACTCTCCAAAGGTGACTGTGTGGGCGGGTATTGGTAAATATGGTGTCGTTGGGCCATTTTTTTTTGAAGGAAATGTTAATGCTCCTCTATATTTGACAATGCTCCAAAATCAAGCAATTCCGGCTCTTCGACAATGGCCAAATTTCGAACAACTTGTTTTTATGCAAGATGGTGCTCCACCTCATTGGGGATTGCAGGTTCGGAATTTTTTGAACGAGCTGTTTCCTGGTAGGTGGATTGGCCGTAATCCCGCACCAATAGGATGGGCGCCAAGGTCTCCGGATCTAACTTGGATGGATTAATTTTGCTAGGGTTACGTGAAAAGTCGGATTTACACGGATCAGCCTATTGCTTCTCTTGCTGCTATGAGTGAACGGATCGTCGAAGAAATGGGCCGAATTCCGCAGGATATGATCGATCGAGCTATGAATAACTTTTGTCACCGGCTAGAAATTTGCATTGAAAGAAATGGAAGAAGTGTGGAGACCAGATAAAAAATGCTGCTGTTGTTCCTTGAATAAACCTTTGTTGATAACTTGTTGAATTTTTCAAGAATTTATAAAATAGCTGCAGCTTGGGTTCCAGTTGGCAAAAGCTCTACGTTCTTTTTTTAAACAAAATGGCAGTTCTAGGGCTTTCGAATGGGTGGTCGAACACAAAATTTGAGCCTTTCAATAAAAAGTTATGGGCAAAACAAATGTGGGAGAAAAAGTTTGATCACCCTGTACATCAGTGTGCTAAATTTACGTTTACAGTCGACTCTCTCCATAGTGATCATCCAAGGGACCGACCCGAAATCTGATCACTATGGAGAGTATTAAAAAAAAGAAAATCGGAAAGTTTTGAGGTCGATTTCAAGATTTTCGGATGCTCAAATAAAATTTAAAAAGGGGAATCGATAGAGCTCGTACGAGTTAAGAAGTGCATTTAACAGCTTTGCAAAATATTCACTCTGGGCTGATATATGGGCCCTCAAAGTCGAGGGGGACCGTTTATCAGAGAGGGCGCGTTTAATAGAGATAATACGCTGGATTTTGAAAAATTCTGTGAAATTAGTTTTGTAGCTCTTCATCTGCGAAACGAGAAAGTAAATATTTTTTGCAGAAACTTTTTTTAATTATCAATGGGTCCATTTGACATCTATGTACAGCTAGATATATTTTTATATTATTATTTATTATTTAGATTATTAAGATTCCAATTTTTTTAGTATTTTACAAAAATGCGGTTTTTAAAAATTAATATTTTTCGTTTCAATCTTGCCTGTCCAAAAGTGTGTTATTAATGCAATATATATACTTTACAAAAAGGGTAGCTTATTTAGTACGGAGTGAAGGGACATTTTATTGCAAATTATGTTTAAACTTTTTTTAAGTAATTTTTACGCTGAAAACATTAAAAAAGACTCAGTTTTCTGACACAAATCTGCATAAAAATCAATTTTTTTTTAATTTTGGCAAAAATTTAATCAAAACCTTGATTCACTTTGGTCCTCCAAAACAAAAAAGTCAGATTGCAGTCAAAAAAATTTTTTCGAAAAATAAAATTTTTATGTGAGAAGCTGTCAAAAAGCAAGGTTTTTTGCTTGTTGAAAAGACATTTAAACAAGTTAACGAAAAATTATGAAATGCGCTTCTCAGTATGAGACCTACACAATTAACTGTAGAACTGTCGATTTAGTCTCACATTGAGGCTATACGTTATGGGGGTGTCTATGCGAAGGGCAGACAAAATCGTAAGTACGAACGGCGTGATCCAGAACCTTTACTTTGCACACAGACAACGAATACAACAAAACAACTTATTTTAGAAAACAATTGACTACAGACTCGAAGTGCAAATTCTTCAGGTGCTTGTTAGTCTGACCAGTTCCCACAAACACGATTGCCTGACCAGTAGTTTAACCTCGTTCTCGATAGTGTCGACTTTTGTTAGCTCAATTCTATCAATATGGCGTGCTTTCGCGTCGACGGCTGAGTTGTCTGCTAACGCTTGATTGAACTTGAAAATTTTCGAGTTCTTTGAGTAATTTTTACCTTTGTGAGTGAAAACATAGTTATGATAGATAGACAATAGAAGAATTAAAAAATTCAAAGGTTGGCAATTTCCCCCTTAAAAGACCGGATCACTTCAGAACTTTTATATTTATAGATGACTTCTCTCCATCCACGTGCTTGGATTAGGTGGATGGGTTACATGGCCGACGAAAAATTAACTGTTGGGTTGCCAATATACAACTACCGACGAAAAATTAACTGCTGGGTTGCCAATATACAACTACGAAAAGGCTGTATTACAAGTAGAGAAAGTAGTTTGCAATTCTGCAATGAGATATTTTTGTTCAGAGCTTGCGATGCGATTTTTTTAAAACGACAAAATTTATGAAATTGGGGTTAAAATTATAAATAACTATTCTTACCTCAAAAATGTTAAGCCTTATTAGAAAGCGCAGAATCTCAGCTTTTAATTTAGAAACACTGTTAGAAGAGTGTATAATACATGTTTGTGTGAACATAAATTCATAAATTTCTGAGCAAAACAAAGTTGGCTAGTAAAAAAAATTACTCGCAATAAACAGTAAAAAGTTCCTAATTAGGATTGTCCAGCCAAGTGTTGAGATTTTAGCAATTATACAATTCTTTTGAGCAAGAGCAAGTGAATCATTCAAATGCAAAATGTGGCCAATTTATTGCGCGGCAGGATCGGGGGTGGTTAGGTGGAGGTATAAGGAAAATTCGGTCCGAGAGCTAAGGGGATGAGGTAGGTATGGAGGCCAACCGTCGTAAATACTCAAAACTATATCCTCGCTAGTAAGACATTTTTTTTGTGGGCTGATAGTAGACCAACTTAATCCTCTGATGAAACTTGCATGAATGTTACCATAGATTATTTTTGTTGCTCTCTGTTGTCTTAGCGAATAAAAAGATCGAGTATATCAGAGTCTAAGACTTCACGCCCAAAAAATAGATTTTGCCCGATTTTGCTCGCAGAAAAAGATTTTACCCGAAAAATTACTCAAAATAATTAGATTGTTAGATAATTCGCTTTTTGATGGGTTGCAAAATATTTATCCTTATAAAAGCCATCATAGACCTTTTGTTACGTTTCACACTTCACAACTTTGTATAAAACCCACAAATTAAATTCTATTCTAATTTTTGACTAAAATTTCGTTTACGACAACCAACAAAAACACTTTATATTTTTATATATTGGATTGTAAAGTAATTCTTGCGTTAAAATCAACACAATGAACACTTTTTCGATAGGTTTCATAAACACACATATATAAAAATAAAATCAAACAGCTATGGGTTAGTAAAATTGTATTAGAAATTGTCTGATGGGTCTCGTAATTAAAAAATTTTAAAATTTGCAGCCTATCAAACAATTTCTAATACAATTTTACTGATTGATTTTTACTTGTGAAAACCATAACCAAATTTTAATTTTATTTTTATATATGTATGATTATGAAACCCATTAGAAAAGTGTTCATCTTTTGATGCAAACGCAAGAATTACTTTACAAGCAAACAAGTGCAAATAAACCCATCAGAAAGTGCAGGTCAATCCGGTGTCTTTGCCGTAATTACCAGACATCCTGATATGACAATTCGAGCCTAACTACAACGTGAAAGTAAGAACTTACGTACCTCTCAAAGCTCAATTGCACATTGTATCGCTAAAAGTAATTAAAATGCTTGTCAGCTTATCAAATGACTACGCTTTTCAGAGTGCTTACGAATTCTTAAATTTATAAAATTACAATAAACTTATTTCAGGGCATTCATAACGGCTCAAATTGAATTCCGCCTCAAAAGTTTGAATTTCACCAGCAAATTTCTCAATTTCCTCAGCAAATTTTTGATTTTCGCCACTAAATTGTTTCTTTGCTCATTTTTTGCTTCCGAAATTACGTTTTTCTGCTTTTGGAATCAAACATAAATAAAATAGGCAAAAAAGTCAGGACTGTGTCAGTGATTTGTGTCGTTTTGTAGACTTAGATACCCTTTTATGGTGCATATTTCACCTTGGTATCTAGCTGATGTGTACACTCTCTATGACTCTATGATTTTTATTTATGTTTTTTTCTCAAAAAATGAAATTTTACCCGTGATGCTACCCAGAAAATAGATTGCAGTTTCAGAATAATATAGTTCGCAAAAACATCAAAATAGGTGTACTACATCGAAATTACATCAAAAATTTTAATGTGGTTTTGATGTTTTTTTGATGTAATTTCGGTAACCGTATAGAAGCCTATTACGAACTTTTTACACATTTTATGAGTTTTTACCTTGTTATTACTTGATTACGGTGTGTTCATAAACCTTTTATGTATGTAGGATTGACAAAATGAGTGGTTCTTCTGGAAGCCAGAGTGAGAGTTTAACTCCTCTGATCAGTCGACGTAGAAAGGTAATATATTTTCTTGCATTGAGTATAATCAACCAAACATTTAGTAGAATCATATTTCAGATTGTCTTTGACCCACAGTTGCACTCCACCAAGCTATGAAAAAAAGGCAAAAAGTTTGGTCATGCTTTTAATATCGTTTGCGAGGAGGGCTATGAGACTTGCAATGTTATCTGTAAAATTCCAAGGTGCAGGGCTGTCTTTGAGCGTAACTCTCCACATTTGAGGTAAGTGGTTTATGATGTATTTATATTATGTGGATCCTTTTTAGTAAGCACATCATTTCGCGTGAGGGTGTTCAGCCTATATCCCAAGAGATAGTCATAGTCAACTCGTCTTGGTTTGTCCATAAGGTTACATGACATAGTTTGGTTTCATAAACATTATAGGACACTCTGCAATATGATTTTTCTTTTTACGCGACTAAGCCTTATAAAAATTCGTCTTTATCGGCAGCTGAACAACAGGCATGTGCAGACACTGAAGCAGGACTTAAAGCCCTGGAAAAACTCGTCAATAATATGAGGTTAGCTTAGGCTTAGGCTTAATATTTACGCTAATAAATGTTTTAAACAACTTGGTTTGCAGGCAGAATGACCTTATTAGGATCGTCGCAAGTAACGCACTGTGTCAACAAGATTTCTTACCTATTACTACATGGTTGAAGCATTGGTAAGCAATCGTGCAATTTTGTGCGCTGCAAATGAGCAACATGGAGTCGCTGCCTCAATCTACTGCAACTTTCCAATACACACTACTTCAAGGAATACTTAGCAGTGCTTAAGCCTGTGGCCGACTTTGTCCTCGAGTTTGAGGTGATGAAGTTTGACAGCAAATACATAATTTATATAATTTAGACAGAGAAAGTGCCGAAATCAATGAGGATCGTCGAGCAAATGGCTACCCTGTGGCTGCATCTGACTGAGAAGACACAACAAGTAGAAGGCAATTCCGTATACGGAGTTGAAAGTGGCCGCATTAATATATCTCAGAACAGTATACATGAAAGAATTTGTATGATTGTTTATCACAATAAAATGTTAGGATATTATTTGAGATGTAATATATGCTGTGGAAGCAAAATAAGACACATAAAACACAGAAAATAACACACCAGAGAATTCGTGCTACAGAAAAACAATCAGCATCCGGAGAAAAAATTTCAAGGCGATGCTGACCGATGTTGTTTTTTTTACAATGACATCCTTTCACAAAGCAGTTTTATATCATCATTTAAGCAGATAAACTGAACAATAAAGTGGGGATTTTCTAAAAAGCTGGGGAGAGCTTTTTTTGCCATGTTTAAAGGCTGCCTGAAAGGTTTAAGATAAAGATACATACTCAGGAGCAGACAGCAAAATCTTTATAGCAGACATCGTCTCCCTATATCCCTATGTCATGTACACAACAGAGTACCCTTGTTTGGTACACCAGGGGTCGTATTTAAGTGGGTTAGTAGAGTCAGTAGATAAAAAATCACTCTTGATCCTACTCGCCCGTCTGAAACTAGTTCAGAAGAGTTTTAGATCAAAAGTTACTCACGATCCTACTCAAACCAGTGAGTAATTTTTGATCCGAGTAAAGTTCCACTTCCAGGTTTTTCAGGTGAATACGCCCAGTTATAGATTCTCTTAGGTTCTACTCGTCGAACTCGAGTTCCACTCTCGAATTTTATGAGTTTACTCGGGTTTTTATGAATTGATCTGAGTTCTACTCGCCCATCTCGAGTTCTACTCTCCCAACTCGAATTTTCTTCGTAGACGTGATTCATCCTCATTTGAAGAAACGTCTTGGGGACGATATTCTGCCTTGTGGAAGATTCTATTCAGCAGGAATTGATGCGAGCAATTATGTTGAAACGAAGCTTCGGGCACTTGTGATTCGGTATTACTTGTTGTTATTGTTGTGATTATTTGCAAAACTTGTTGTTTTTAATATCTATCGACGACTGGGATCAAGAATCTTGTTTGCAACTGAATAATCTGGGAAGGCAATCAATAGTGCAGAACTATTTTAGTAGTTGCAGAACCATTTTCTATTAGCTTTTACGTTAACAAATTATTATTGATTTACTTTACCCTTGTTATTATTTATTACTCATCTTTACCAAATGGATTCATATGCAATCTTGAAGAATCTATCATCAGATTACAATGGCTTAATCATGAAGCCCTGTGAAGATCAACAATGAATTGCTTCGAGTAATGTAATTTCAATGTGTCCTCTCAGAGATTAACTGCGATTACTTAACATGACTGGAAGGAGTACTAGACTCAAGACTGGATGAGTAACTCTGACTCAATATACTGGAATGAGCATTAGACTCATGACTTAAAGTTATTGTACTCTATACTGGAGTCGTTGCTAGGCGACAAACTGGAATAGCTGGAAAAACTAGAATCACTGGGATTGCCTTTAGCTTCAGGCATAAGCACTGGGTATAACTGGGTCGTAGCGTAATAATAGATGAACTCACTAACCTTATGAATTGGCGACAACAGTAGGCAACATCAGAAACTCGATCCAGCAAATATTCCTTCTGAAAATCCCCATTATCTCATTTGTTCGCCCTTTCTCTATATGTCGTTGCAAGACAAATGTTAGTTTGAATTAACTATTTACTGGGTATATTGACTGGAAACACTTTCCTATGGAAATATGCTATTTGTACTGGGAGTGCAGGAAAAGGAATTTAACAATCCTTACATTTGAAAAATTCCTTACAAAATGGTCAGCCGAGGAAGTGGGTGTCAAATAAAGTGGTACCATATGCTGAGTTCAAGCAGGACAATCTTAATAACAAAAGTAAGTGGAAACAAAGATTTGTTTTCATTTTTATTGATTTTGTTCATCTTATGCTTTTACTAAGTGAAAGCTCCGGAAAAGGAGTGTTGTAAACGACATAATTACTTTTATGCAAATAAATCTGTGTACTAATAGCAATCATCAAAACACAATACATCATCCGAAACAAACTAATTTTTTACATCGATGGCAAAGCAAGAATCGGTCATCTCAATAAAGTATTTGAGACACACTCTATCAATTCCAGAGCGTCTAATGCTCTAAAATGTTTTACATTAATATTTTGTCTAAATCCAAATAAAAAAACTTACAAAAATCTGGGTGGTTTATTCCAGTCGAAATGCAGCGTTCCCCCAGTCACTTCCACCAGTCCAAAGGGGTTATCTTGGTAGACGGTTGTGATCAGCTTGGAAGTAAACTCGGCAGGGCTGGCCTCATCATCCAGGAAAGCATCAATGTGTTCTAGTGGCACAGCATAGATGGCTTTTCCATTAGATCCTTCTCTTTGAATGTTGTCTTGGAAATAGACCTTAATTTTGAAAATATACTTTCAGAAAAACAACATTTGAATACCTTAAAGCAGGAAGCCAGTTAGGGTTGTAAAATTGGCCTCGGTGGTGCAATGGATGTGCTTTTCTGTTTATAGCCCAAAATGGTTTTGATTCCACCTGGCGACACGCTACTTATTTTGGATTGTTTGACAAATTTTTAGGGGTAATTATGGTCGCTGATTGCGAATCTGACGCTAAAAAGGTCGAATCACCCGGACAACAAGCCAAAATAAGTAGGGTGCCACCAGGTGGAATCGAACCTCTACGCCATTTCGTGCCATAAACATCCATAGTGCCAAATCCACTACGCCACAGAAGACAGTTTGTAATGCATTAATGGCTTCCCCATTTAAGTTCGTCCTCGCTGTGTCCTACAATTTTTAACCGAATTTTTTATAGTCTCTGG
The DNA here is from genome assembly GCA_029231635.1 of Ditylenchus weischeri. Lineage (NCBI taxonomy): Eukaryota > Metazoa > Nematoda > Chromadorea > Rhabditida > Anguinidae > Ditylenchus > Ditylenchus weischeri. The sequence continues at coordinate 37,203 of JAMRYI010001152.1, forward strand.
CAAATTTAATTGGACCAATATCATTTTTCAACGCTTTTTGATATGACTTTTGGGTTTTTTAACTATAAAAGCCACAACAGTTTGTTAGTGAAATCCGCTATAAATCCGCTCAGATATTCTAATTGATCGCTTGGATGAATTTTCTAGCTCTTATTTAATTTTTGAAAACACGATGTGCATCGACATCAATGATTTTTCAGAAAGAATTGCTTTCCAGTAGCAAAAAAAGGAAAAGCCAATAAATGATCACATTATCGTACTGTTTTTTGCTAAGTGTAATGCTCTTTGTAGTGTAAACCCTAAGCTTTCGAAAAAAGATCCTTGTTTTTGCTTCACCCTGTATAAAAAACCTTTTTTAAATCAAATTTTGGAGTATTGTCGTATACCAAACTAATATTTGATACGCAAATTTCTGATGGCATTTCAACCATTCAAAAAAAGCAAAAACTAACCATATGATTAATAGGGTCGTCAGTCCAGTAAGCAAATGCGAACTGATTGCTGACAGGCACATCTTTGGAGAAGGTGAATCCAGCCTTGCTACTATTTTCTTCAAAGGCATCTGGACTCAGGCTGTACAACTCCCCAAAGATGTATTGCTGGTCGTCCATTCGTACAAGTGTATAGCCGAGGTGTGGTTTGCGGATGAACAAGCGAAGGGTCATTTCTTTTGGGTCGTAGATCAGACCATCCTAAACTTGGATTTTCAAAATTGGCTGTGGCTGTTCCCTACATACCATTTCGTGGTTGATGCTATCACCACTCAAGTATCTAAGCACCTTCCAGTCTCCTTCAAAGTCGTTTCTGATCCCATTATCTACAGATGCATTAGGCAGATCATCTATTTTGTATTCGATCCTTGGATCTCCCGACAACCAGCCATGCTGACGGATCCACAGCATTCTAGGCTTCAAATGGGCAGCAGGAGGCATCAACAGGTAAGCATTTGGTGGGGTAGGGGGATGTGCCTCACACTCTTCACTGTGCACATATGACTCCGAGCACCACCATCTATTTTGATTGAGACTGTCTGACACTGGAGCGTTACTGAAAATAGATACTTAAGTCTGTGAAACTGAAACCTGGTGTTCAATGCACGCTTCTTTTCTTGCTGTGAGTGACAAAAAAGACGCGACCCTCCTCTATAGGGGGAGTAATTAAAGGAGGAGAAATTGCAAGAAATACTGATCACACTTTTAGACTGATTCTGATTTTACTGTTTCCACGTCCATAAAACACCTGCTTTAAAAAAAGCTTTTATGATCTCATTAAAATAACGGATGCTTCGAAAGTTCCCGCCGACTTTTCTAGCTGATTTTTAGTAACTATTTTTTGTTGCAAAATTATTACAAACATGTAGTTTTGTACCACTGCTTCTTTTCTTTAAAATGGTATATAAATAGGGTTGGCAACAGTCAACTCGACGTTTTGAAAAATTTTGACTTTATTTTTGGTTTTTATGTGTGTTTTTTTCGAAAATTTTGAGCATGTCACCCCGCAACTGGAAGCCCAGGATAGTGGCTACACATCGGTATGAAAATTCCTTAATTTGGCTTACAAAAATGGATCTATTGTCGGATATATACTTCAGGTACCCGATTCCGAAATCAGGTAGTCTGACTGAAATTGTTTTCATTACAATAGATCCATTTTTGTAAGCCAAATAAGGCCTAAATGTAACCACTATCTAGACTCGGTTGCAGTATTTATGCTCAAAATTTTCAAAAAACTATAAAACAAAATAAAATCAAATTTCAAAATCGAGTGTATTGCCAACCTATATATAAAGTTGTACGGAATATTTTGGAATAGTCATGATTTAGCTCAAGCACCTGTCAGGTCATTTAAATTTTAAAATTTTGTCAAGCATTTTCATCACTTTAACTGGTCAATAGCTTAATTCATGATTCAGCTCTTGAACAACATCTTAGTGTTTTCTTGTAGCGCAGTTCAATAGCTGCAAGACCTGTTTTACAGTATTATTTTGAAAATTTAAGTGTCGAGATATGGATATTCCATATAAACTTTATATACCATTTGAAAGAAAAGAAGCAGAACTACAAATTTATGTGTTTGGAGTAATTTTGCAATAGAAACATTATCACTGAAAATGAGTAACCAAATGTAGTGCTTAAACTACACTATTTGGTGCCACAAATTATCTTTTTAAAGGCGCAAACTAGTTATAGTCTGAAAAAGTGGTGCCAAAAACGTGGTTTTTCAAAAAAATCGAATTTAAGCCAATTCAGTTGTGGAATAATCTCGGCTCTATTTAAGAAGACGTACCATTTTTTGCCTTGGTCCCCCCTATTGATTTTTTTTTTCATGCCGCGGGCATACAAATTGTGTTTAAGCCTAAGACCTAAGCCTAAAGTAAGGTTGGGGCATGGGGGTCGTGAGTCTGAAAACTTGAAATATTGGGGTAAATGGGGTTAGTTGCCTGAAAAGTAGAAATTGTTTTGAAAAAAACTTATTTCTACTTCAGCCATACAACACCCATCCACCCAAAAATTTCTACTTTTCAGGCATACTAACCCATTTACCCCAATATTTCAGACTCACGACCCCCATGCCCCAACCTTACTTTAGGCTTGGGTCTTAGGCTTAGCCTTTAGGCTTAGGCTATATCATTTCACATACAAACAAACCTCAAAGAAACAAATTTGTATGCCCGCGGCTTGAAAAAAAATCAATAGGGGACAAAAAAATGTTACCTCTTCAAATAGAGCCATTATTCTCAGCTAATAAAACTACTTGCCCTTTGGTGTGGAGGAGAAATTCAGTAGCTGCACACAAATCATTTTTGGCTGCAGTGGCGAAGGTTGTAAAATCAAACTTCCGATCAACAATTTGGTAGTGAAGTGGCAGCAAGAGGACAGCCTTGCTAGATGAATCCTAAATAGCCTTTTTCTGAATGATTTTGACAAAAAAAAAAATAAAAAAGCTTGCATCATTGCTGTGAGCCTGCAGAAATGACTCGCATCTCAACATTGAAATTGGAAGCAAATAGTAGAGCAAATTGTAACAGTCTCATTTGGGCACTTCTGAAGCTTTATCAAAATAAAAGATTATTGATTTTGTTCTTTAATACACAAAAGAACAAATGATAAATTGATCTTCTGTTGTGTTCAAGCTGCAGACACAAAAAACCATAGAAAAAAACACAGCAGCTATTTGTCTAACAGTGCCAAAAAGTAGAGTGACTTCGAATGCAGAGCTTTATCTAATTGATCAAACCTCTAGGCTTTTGTCTGTATCTTATAACTTGATAATGATATTGATAAAAAAATGGCTGTTATACTTTTCGACACTGAAATGCGCTTTTTCTGCCGGAAATGGCACTTTTCCTGCCGGAAATTTGAAAAAGCTTTTGTTTTCGGGGGTTTTCTTATCACTTTTCAATTTTTTTTTGACCACAGTGTAGCCCAGGATCTCAGCTTTCTTAAAAGCTATCAACTGACCAAATCAGGTTTCAAAAAGTTGGAGGGAAAAGTCTTTGAACAGAACAAATTTTTCCAAAAATCTGGTCCCTTTAAAGACCTTTCCTCCAACTTTTTGAAAATCATTCAGTCAGTTGATAGCATAAAAGTTGAGATCCTGAGCTATGCTGGTCAAAAATTGAAAAGTAATAAGAAAACCTCCGAAAACAAAAGCTTTCAAATTCCGGCACTTACCATTTCAGGGTCGAAAATATTTCAACCATAAAAATGCCTTTGTTTAACTATTAATTAAAAAACTTTAAAAATAAGTTTTTTTAAATTAATTTGTGCTCTGGTTCAAGCAAACATGAAATTATTTGGTTCTAGTAATTTTTTTTTACTTACCGTATTTCCTGTAATTTCTCCCTCGGGGGAAATATTTTTCAACCCTTCTCTAGAGGGGGGAGTAATCAGAGGGAGGGGAGAAATTGCAGGAAATACGGTACCTATTAAAAGCTTAAATTCAATCTAAAAAATTTTTTGCAATTATGTATTTTGCATTTTCTTAGCTACCACGTATTTTACTGATTCCACTTTTTAGATTTTGGTTGAGCACCAAAAAATCTCAAAGTCGAAATGTTCTACGATTTTTGAAGGGTTAAAAAATAAAATCCCCTGGGCTTTAAGTACAGAAAATACGCTAAGTATTGTTCGGGCAACCTATTTTACATCGCAGATTTATTTTGTCTTTGTCCTTCATAATTGTGCTTCAGCTTAGCATAGCTAAATAAAAAAACAGGCGGACTACAGCAAAATGACGGTGGGATGAAAAATTGAAAAAACGAACATGTTTAAAAAATTCTAACATCGACATATATTGAGCTTTCACTGCATTCTTTCAAATTTTGTTAAAAAAAGTTCTTATTTGAGAAGCCGTTGTTTGCAAATAAGAAAAAGCTTAGAAGTGAAAATCAGAGGCACCTGTATTTTCTGATTGAGGAGCAGGAGAGCGTTTTTACTAGGCTACTATTTCTCTTGAAATTAGGAAGCAGCTATATTCCAC
>JAMRYI010001342.1:0-30459 GCA_029231635.1 Ditylenchus weischeri
AAAGATCTTCTGGTTTGCCGAACCCAATTAAAGAGGGAGGTGTTGTTTCGGTATAACTGTCTGTCGTCTTACGACGATTTAGACATATTGTTTATACACATTGTTGTATTGAACAGTATATAAGGATCTGAACGTCTGTGTTCAGATCAGTCGTTAGTGGAATAAAGAACAAAGCTAGCTGTGTCTCTCTTTCGCTCTCTCTCTCTACTTGCTGTGTCCTCCTCTCTGCCTTTCTCCTTCCGCTAGGACCCAACACTATCGTACGTAAAATCGTCTGACAAATCCTGTTTGATAAGACCAAAACTACGATTTTACCCACCCGAACCCCGAAATCTCCGGTGAGTACTATCGAGTAAGTGGATATCCACCTGGATGGACTGAAAAATAAAAAGTCATCTTTAATGTAAAACGAACTATCTTTTCCAACTGGAAATTATGCAGGTAATCCGGTTTGCTAGGACCAAATATAAAAGTAGTCAATATTCAAAAACAACTCGTGCTATCATACTTCAAATCCTTCGGGAATTAGGTTTGACAAAACCAAAATTACGATTTCACTTGCATAAATCCCAAAATCATTGGTGGGTACCTTCAGTGTCTTCAAATCCAGAGAGTTAGAGAAAGAGGTGCACGCAAAAGGGTATAGAAGTAATGCAATACCAGCAATATAACCCTAACACTGGTTTAAGTGGTTTAGGTTGGTTTGAGTAATATATGGTGGTTTTAAAGTCATATGAGTAGTTCAGGGTGATTTCTCGCAACCTGACTACCAGTACCTAGTTTCTACACCACAACTGTGTTTTGATGTCGAAATGAGCTTATATTGAAACAAACCTACAATAAAGAGTAATATTGCAGCAAGCACCGACAAACACAGACAAATTTTCATCGAATAAACAATAAATTAAGTATAAAAAAGGTGAGTCTAACCCAGGGCTCTTGTTTGTCCTTTTTAAAAAGATTTGTCCTTTTTTTGAGACCCCAAATCTTTTGAAAATAAAATGTCCTTTTTAAAAAGATTTGTCCTTTTTTTCGCTCAGCGTACTTTTTTGTCCTGTTTTTTTTCTAAATTCGCGCCAAAATTGTAAGAATACCAGTTCAAATTTTCAAAAAAATTTGCCTGCGGCGCAGTTTTCATTCATATTTTCATTTGTCTTCTCATTTTGTATCGTTTTTTTCTACATTGTTCTTTGTTTTCATTGCGTGTTTTGTGTTTCAGTTACTACGATGCCTGATGCACAGCGCAAAAGGCAGTACAAAGCCGATTTCGCGAAAGAATTCAAGGGGGGATTGGGACGACTTCCATCCTCACTGCATTCCGTGTAACGATGAGATCAACCTGACGTCAATGGGCAAAACGGCGGTTACGCAGCATCAGGAGAAACCGAAGCACAGGGAGAACGTCAAGGCCACCAACACTACAAAGTTTGTTTCTTTTATATTTGTATAGTATTTTGTCAAATTATTTCAGAGCTCTCTCCAACTTCATTCCAAGCCGTTCCGTGCCGAATTCTCGGAGGTTTGTTGTTAAACCTTTTAGGAAGTGTTTCAGTTACTGTTTTTCAGACTAATTATGAAACAATTCCATCACACGATCCAACTAGATGACTAACTCTTGGCAAGGTCGTTGGACGAATTCTGAAGCTTTGGGATCCACTCACTGTGCTTTTCTCATCTACTAACAAACCACCGGTGTTTTTGGAAAAGTTCTTTGAAGCTGACGAATCTCTTTCCGTTCTTCAATTTCTGCAAAGTGTTTTGGTCGTCTTCGAAAAACCTCTTTTTCAACTACAGGTTTTTTTATTTCTATTTCAGTCTTTAATTATCGTAAATTATTTTTAGAAATCGAAAGCGCTTCTACCGGAACTGCTGGAAATCGTAGAATGCTTCAAGGAGGCCTTTGCAAAGCGCAAGCAAGAGAAATTCTATCGAGCGGCGACAGCGATCTCTCTTCAACGCTTGGACAGGGAAGTGAACGAAAAGCTGAGCTTGAGTTTCCAGGTTTGTAATTTGTAATGTGTTCGGGTTTGTAATGTAATTTGTAATTTATCTCTTCAGGAGTTTAACACAACGGTCATCGACCACATCGACAAGTGGTTCCGCATCGAATTCCTGCCGACCAACATATCATGGATTCTGCTCAAGAACAAAAACGTAGACTACACAGAGGCCGTGGAGCTGGCAAGACAAGTGGCACCGGAAATCGCTCAATTGGATGAGCTATTCAACGGAGTCGCCGAATTGAATCGAATGCTGCGCCAAATCCCGGCCGAAGTCTTCGATGTGGATTCAGCGTAGATGAAGTGGCAGAAGATATTCAAGGTAAGTCGCAATGATTTTGGAATGTGTTTTTTAACTGCTTCTTTAGAACACCGATTCGCTTCCCTATCTCTATCGACTCGTCAGTACCATCCTCTCGATCCAGTTGGCCAACGCGTTCGTGGAGCGAGTCTTCTCTTTGTGCAAGGCGCCGTGGACGGATGACAGGAATTCTCTTAAGGTGGAAACGGTCAAAGCACTACTCCAAGCCCGAGTCAACTTCAATATCGACTGCTCTGGTGTCTTAATTATTTCCCGCCCAAATTTCAAAAAGATTATTTTTATTTGGGATGAGTTGACCTAAAAACGAATCCTATTAAGACCAGTTTTTCGGGATTTAAATCGTTTTTGGCTCAGTTTTGGATCATCTCAGTCGTAAATGTGTCAGCTGTCTCAAACTGAGTTGTCCTATATATGAATTTCTTCTAAGATCAGTTGTCACAAAGCTGAGTTGTCCGTGTTCTCAGTTTCCGGGATCTGAGTCCGTAGCCACCCTACCGAAAAAGGTAAAGAAATATTTGGTAAAAGGCGCATTTGGTAAAAAAAAACTTTTTGGTAAAAATTTTTTTTGGTAAAGGCATATTTGATAAAATTTCTTTTGGTAAAGGCATATTTGATTAAAAAAAATTTGGCAAAGGCTTATTTTATAAAATGTCTTTTAGTAAAAGAATATTTGGTAATTTTATATTGGTAAAGCACTCTTGTGGTTCTTTTTGTTTCAAAAACACTATCATTCGAACTTCCTCTTCTCTCCCCCCTTCTTTTTCAAGTTTCGTATAGTATTCTACCAGTAAAATTCTCCTCAATTATACTCATAGTGGTTACACCCTTAGTAGTTACACTCTCAGCGATCTTCATCGATCAATGGTCCCGATCCACCATCAGTACCCAGTTGGCGCAATCCGGACGGTAATATGCAGGTACCCACGTGGACAGATTAACCCTTAGTATCCAGGTGGTCTGATCCAGGTGGTATCATTTGCTGACAAATAGCGCTGTTGCATATAAAATCGTGTTTGACCAGACCAAAACTGGTATTTCACCCACCCCTACCCGGTAACCTGAGGTTTACTCCCTGGTCCAGGTGGATATCCAGCTGAATGACCTGCAAAAATAAAATTTAGTCAAAATAAAAAGGAAAATAATTATTCTGAAGTAAAATCATCTGAGGAATCGACTTTGATAGCACCAAAATCGTGATTTACCCAAGGTACCCGAGGTAGGTATCCCTGGGGAAGGTAGATATCCACCTGGCTGGCCTAAAAAAAGTAAAGTTAGTCAAAACGAATTGGTCCACACACAAATTGGCCAACACACAAATTTATCCACACTTTTCAAATTCGTGCTTTTTGAAAAGTTTTGCTAGAATTTAAATTTTTTAGTCTGAACCAACCAAATTACTCCTCATTGCAAGGGAAGGGGGAAGGGTATATATCCATGAAGGTGCATATACTGTATTTCCTCTAATAGAGCCCCCTCTAATAGAGCCCCCTAACTTTGAGGACCTATATCTCAGCCCAGAGTCATTTTTGCAAAGCTGTTTTACGCGTTTTCTTAACTCCCACGAGCTCTACCGATTGCATTTTTCAGATTTTAGTTGAGCACCCAAAAATCTCGAGATCGAATTCCAAATTTTCCGATTTTCGGGCATCCAAAAAATAAAGCCCCCGGGGGCTCTATTAGAGGAAATACGGTATCCCCTTCCCCCCTCCCTTGTAATGAGGAGCAAGTTGGGTCTTTTGCCGCGAAGCAGCCAAACATACCTAAAATACCGAAAATTTGACCATAAGGGTTCCCCCTAGGGTTTTGGGCCCAAAGTGGTCAAAAAATATTTTTCAAAAAACAGCCTAGCGCCACTCGAAACCATGTTTTGATAAAAGGTGATAAAACGTTAAAAAAAACCACGTTTCGGGGTGTTTCATGAGGTGACGCTATTCGACAATTATTCCTCTTTTCTGTCCGGAAAGAAATGTAACACTGGTTTTTAGCGTATAAAACAGCGCTAGAAGTCAATAAAACCCGATTTCGGCCCACCTACACAAAAGTCATTTTAGCCGGCCTTTACTAAAAAATTTACCAAATGTGCCTTTAATAAATGTGTCTTTACCAAATGTTTTTTTACCAAAAGTTTTTTTACCAAATGTGCCGTTTACAAAATACGAGCACAAGAACAGGTGCCAAAATAAACTTAAAAAAATATTAAAAGAAGACGAATACCCCCCTGAGCATACCTGGTTTTTCCCACTTTTCTGGCAAAACTCAGAATTTTAAGCATCACATGTCAATTCTGATGAGTTTTCTGAACTCTACGACCCAGTTTACCCATAAAAATGTTAAGAATAAAGAGATTTGTAAATGGGAAGTGGGTTAAAAAACGTGACGAACATTTAGCGTTACATTCTTACAAAAATACTATGTAGAAGATTCCTTTACCTTTTTCGGTATACCCAAACAAAATTCTTGTAACAATATTATTTTTAAAAAATTCAATGTCAAATATTTCACCAGATTTCTATAAAGTGGTTAAAATTTGGTATTTCTAACCTTTTTTCCCAAAAATTAGCACAAATCAGCACTTTTGGTCGAAAATCAGCAAATCAGCACTAAAAAAATCCTCAGCAACAAACCCACAAAATCAGCAAAATGCTGAGAAATCAGCGCACTTGGGAGCCCTGGACTAGACTGACGAATTATTTTTGGCAAACAACTTCAAAAATTGAGCTAAAAAGCGTCGGACCCTAGGTGGGAACGAACTTTTTAGTCGGACGCAACATAGAGAGTCGACTGTACGCGGGACACGGACAACTTACCCCCAGGACAATTCACCGTTGGGGCCGATTCACCCCGACCGATTCACCCCCAGCTATAATTCACCCACAGTCATTCACCCTTATTATTGTTGAGACATTGTTTAAAATTTAAATAAAAACTGATTTTGTGACAAATACACCGTTTCTCTTTGCTCTAGAAAGATGGCCAGGATTAGATTTAGCCGTACGGAACTAGGTCTATTTCGGATTAGGGAAGGCTAGCTAGGGAAGGCCATATGTTAGGATGGACTTTAACTTTTTTTTAGGTTTAGGCAAGGGTAGGCCAGTATATGTAAAAACGGACTCAAACATTTTTTCTTAGGTTTAGGCAAGGGTAAGCCAGCGTATGTTAGGATGGACTTAAACGTGTTTTCTGAACAAAAAAATTAAGAAACACATGCTCCAGCGTATCCTAACGTAGGATGGTCCACATTGTGTTTCAGTTGATATTGCGAATAAAGGATAAGACCCAATTGATCCTATTCCTATGAGATCATCATGTTTTTGTCTGACTCTGGGGACTATAACAGTAACGGGGGTGAATCGGCTGGGGGAGAATCGGTCGGGGATAAATCGCCCCTGGGGTGAATCGGCGGGGTGATTCGTCGCGCACCCACTGTACGCATCATTTTGGCTGGTTTCCTTTAATTTTGATGGTCATTTGTTAAGAAACACATGCTCCAGCATTCCAAATTTTTCAAACCAAGGGCTGAAAAAAAAGGAACAAAAGAGAGAAGACACCTAGGGCCGAAGCGAAGGATGACAGCATCAACAGAGAAGAGAGCCAGAATTTTTCAAACCGAGGGGTGAAAAATAAATCATCGTCCGAGAGATGCCCCGAAGCCATAATATCCCTAAATAAGGCATTTGCTGACAGTAAAGCAGTGCTGGAAATGGTTGCAACCGTTTGCTCGAGAGTTTTTAGAACTAGAAGTCAATGAGGTTGCTAAAATAGAGTTTAAAAAATAGGGTGTGCACCCAGTGGGAATTGAACCTGTGACCTATAGGCGATGCGTATATGAAAGTCCCCCTCCCTTTAAAAGAATAAATAAAAGTTTGCCGCAACCTAACATACTACCACCGCATTTCTAGTAGAGATAGAAACGGTCGGGGGCCCGAGCCGATTTCGTGCCAAAACCCCGACCCAAAACCCCGCCCAAACTTTTCTGAAGTTATATAGGACTCAGAATTTTCGGGCCCCGAATTTTTCCAAGTAAGAGCTCAAAATGTTACTGTTTTTGTCATTTTTTTAAATTTTAACCCCGAAATCTACCCGAAATTTGTCACAGAACCCTGCGGGGTCCGCCCCAATTGACATTAAAAAGCCCGATCCTGACCCCAAACAGTGCAAGAGAGTAAAACCCCGGCCCGAAACCCGCCCCGAAGGCACGAATCTGTCTCTAATTTCTAGAATTCCCAAAATGAACACCTCTTAAGTTTAGCGGTTAACTCAATGATCGTCGATTCTTTTATTTTCTTAGGTTGTACGATTTACTAACCCTAGCTGAGCAATTATAAGAAAATAAAAAGTGTAACAAGTAGCTTATTGAAGTTGAGTAAAGGCCCGCAAGATCACTAAGCAACCAACTCCACATAAAATTAATTTTGCTAATCTATTTAGTACTGGTTTACTGAATTGTAATAGCCTTATTCAACAACACAACAATGAACGGACAAGAAAACGACAAATATATTTGGCAAATAATCTAATGGTCTGATGAAGAGAGGCTTGCATTCTGTAGATCACCACCACACTCCTGCTGCTGCTCATTAAACCTCTCCATTTTGCGATGTAAATATGGCCTAACATTGCCATTCGAGGAAGTAGACATCCCGATTTTCTTTTCCATGAAGCGCCTTTTCATCTCCTCTGAGAGGAAAAAGCATTAAAAATGTGTAAAAGGATACTTAAAAACTGACTGTTATTGAGCAGCAAAGGTCTCTGTCCCTGATTCATCCGCTCAATGTTGGTTTTTCGGAGCTCACTACGAAGTTCTTGCATCAAGTTGGAATCATTGACTGACTTTAGCTGGTTTTCCAGGCGCAGCATGTTGGTCTTGATTCTGGCAGCTTTATCTGGATCTTCATAACGAGTAGCACGATATGCTTTCCTCAACTCCTGAAAATAAGTTGATTTTATTTGTTTAGACCAGAAACAGTTGAATTTTCGTGGTAGAAAAATTATTTCTTGATCTAGGTTAAATAAAAGCTGCGACATACCAATATTTCGGTTTTCTTCATGTCATTTAGGAACGAGTAGTCCTTGCGAAACTTGGCATCATCGAAGTCTCCACCAGAGTCTGCTGAGAATCGTGGATCGAACCTCTCCTTCTTCTTTACTTCAATAACTCGGCGAAACTTTGAGACCGGCTTTTTTGAGGACACTTCTCTAGGACGCTTCGGATTCTTCTTTTCTTTGGTTTTCGGTTCTTGCTTTAACACGTTTTTGGTCATAGAGTTTCTGAAATAATTTTTGTTATTTCGGAAAAAATAATTGAGTCAGAAGGAACTGATAAAAGCGCGTGGCTTAGGGCAAGGATGGTGAAATATCGCATTCCGATCAGGGCTGTGCAGCTCAAAAACAAACCTCCACGTCAACATCCTAACTTCCACCCCCAAAAATTTGAACCTCCGCTTCCACCTCCAACATCCGGAGGTGGATGTTTACCCAAACATCCACTTCCATACCCAAAAAAAGTTGAACCTCCACGTCTAACATCCACCTCCAGCGAAAATTTTTTTAACCTCCACGTCAACATCCAACATCCGGAATTTTTTCGACATCCACCTCCATTAACCTTCACGTAATTTGGTGATAATACTTTATTCAACTGTAACTGACTACCAAGTCTGCCAAACCACGATGGGTTTTCTTCAATCACTGAAATGAGAAGTTTCGTAATTAAACAAAATGCCAAGAAATTTAAAAAGGCGGGAGTTTCATTTTTAAATTTTTGACACATCTCAACGGAGATGGGTTGGAGGTTCGGATGTTCAAATTTTCACCACCTCCACTTCCACCTCCGGAGGCGGATGTTTATTCAAACATCCACCTCCGCACCAAAAAATTGAACCTCCGCGTCCACCTCCGAACATCGGTAAAAGGACAGTTCGCATCGATGCGAACTGTCCTATGTCCCCGAACATCCGGCCTGGAGGTGGAGGTGGAGGTCAAACATCCACCTCCGGATGTAACTTCCGGATGTTTGCACAGCCCTGATTCCGATGGTAAAATGTCGATTAGTGACCATTCATGACCTAACTTTTAGAAAGTTTGATTGAAAATCATTGATCTTGTAAGGAAAAAATTCTCAAAAGCCAAAATGTCTCCCTAAATCCGAACCAGTGTTTGCAAAACTCATACTCATAGTCATAGTAATTATGAGTTTAGCTAAACTCATAGTTGAGAAAGGAGTCATATCTCAGCAATCAATTATCATTTTGTAAATCTGAAAAGTGCATCGGATTCCTCACAAAAAGTTGGTAGACAAATGTGTGGACAGATTTGAAATTTAGAGTCAAAAATTTTAAAATATCGACAACTATGAGGATAAAACAACTATGAGTTTAGCTATGAGGTATGAGGCTCATAGACTCATAGTTGTTTTATCCTCCTTACTATGAGTATGACTATGAGTATGAGTTTTGCAAACACTGATCCGAACATGTTGAGATCAGGTCAAAATAGTTTCGGTATAATTATCGTATTTCGTACCCTCCCAAAATGGACAGAAACCATGTTATTCGTGCGTTTCAAACGCTGAAACTTACAGGAAACACGTTTTTGTGTGGCGGAAATCCCGTTTTCGGATTTTTTTTGACCATTTTTCACTAAAACCACAGGGGAGACCCTTATGGTACGCCCGGAACCTTTTTTGGGTCCGTCATTTTCTTGTCATTATATGTTTATATTCCTTATTTGATTTATATATACACCCTTCCCCCTTCCCTTGCAACGAGGAGCAAGTTGGGTCGGTTGCAGTATAGAATCCCCCCACGCAGAGTGCTCGGATGGAGGAGATAACTTCATATTCGTGTTTCTCGACCCCGATATTATGAGAAAGCCAACTGTTTTTTTAATTCTGAGAAAAAAATTTTTTTCGAACCACAGGGGCGGTTTTTGTGTGGCGGTATCATGGGGTTTTTAGTCAAAATTTGAAAAATTTAAATTGGCGCCTTCTGAATTTTAAAGGGATTAAGGGCTGTATTGGGAGGGAAGAGAATAAAAGGGGGCCACTAATTTTTTTTTGCTTAGTCATGCCTAGCTTTAACAAAGCCAAGCTTAACAAACCCGATTTAGCACACAATTTTACGTGTGATAGCATTATCGGTTTTTGACTTGACTAACTTTTGTTTTTTCAGGCCAGCCAGTCGGATATCCACCCCAGGTGTTTGGGTTCGAATATCGCAGTTTTGGTCCTAACAAACCCAATTTCTAACATGATTTCAAGTCATAAAAAGAAGTTTTTTTAATAACACCATTTTTTATTTTTCAAGTTAACACGTGGATATCCACCCGATCAAAGGGTAACTATCTCAAGTTTTAGGGTTCGGGTATGGGAAATCTCAGTTTTGGTTTTAACGAACCAAGTTATACACACAATATTTAAAGGGTAGACAAAATTGTTTGTTTTTTATTACAATTATTTTTCATTTTTCCACAGTTAACGGTTAACTGTATGCGGTGACGACGGACAGTAGAATGCGATTAATGGATAAAAAGCTTGTGAATGGGCAGTTTACTGTTTATTGAAATGGCAGTTTGTGGAATGGCAGCTTGTGAAAAGGCAAATTTTTAAATGGCGAGTTTTCGAAATGGCAGTTTTTAAAAAAGAAAGTTTTTGAATTTAATTTTTTGTTTAAATGGCATTTTGTGAAGAGCCAATTTTTTCGAAGTGCGGTACCGCCCTTTTAGCACGACAAAAAATTAGCAGTTTTAATCTAAGTTGCCATTCATTTTTACAATACTAATTCATCTTGTATCTCTTTCAAACTTTTTTATTTCGTTTAACTCACCCAGTTTCTGAAATTCCCATCTTGTATGGTTTAGCAGATGTTGTGTCCTCTCCGAAAAATGTTTTGTTGAACAGCTTCACACCCAGCTTCTTTTTTAGTTGTTTCACTTGACCCAGAGGCATTGTCTGTATACCTGAAAGCTAAGGGGTTGGCTTTGCACTTTTCAGTAATTTGTAACTCATGTTTAAACGACTTCTATTGATTTTTATACGCTTAATTATACGCTTAAAACGATAAAAAGTTATTTTCTGACACTTTTTTACATAAAAATGGATTAAAAAATTTTTTTTTGACTAAAATAAGACTTTTTGCCTTGGGGGACCAAGGTAAACCACTAGAAAAGGGTACGTGGAAACCCCCAAATTTCTAAAAAGATGGAATTTGAACATAGTTTGCATGTATTTTTTATGCATCCAGAGTCACTTTCGAGTGATTTGCGTCTAAGGTATGTGGGTGTGCGCATCTCAACCCCAAGCCACCAATCCCCCTGCGCTCCTTCGGGGCTCAGGGGGCTTTTAGAAATATGCGCACTCACTTACGTTAGACATGATTCTGAGCAAGGCTCTTGATCAAAAATGCATATAAAGGCTCTTTTTGCCCAGCTCCAGGGACCAAAACGGGGTAGAATATCTTTATATAATATGGTTTACCTTGATCCCCCAAAGCAAAAAGTCATGTTTTGATCAAAAATTTTTTTTCACAAAATCCATTTTTTATGTAGAAAAGTGTCAGAAAATAACTTTTTTATCGTTTTAAACATATAAAAGTTTTTTAGCAGTCGTTTAAACATGATTTACAAATTACGAAAAAATGCGCCTCCCTCCAAGTAAATCAGTTCCATTTTTAAATCAATTTCCAAATTTATTTATTACGTTGTCTTAGCTGTGCTGCCTCACTTGTTTCATGGGATTGCTCCTCTTGTTGATCTTCATCCTCGGAGGAAGATTCTGTTCCCCTCCTTTCCTCATTTAACTTTCGCCTGTTGCTGGCGACTTCTGGTTCACTGTCAGTGTCCTGTTGGACATCTTGAATCACTTGGTTGATCTCATATTCTTCATCATCAGACTCTTGTTGTTTCTGTTGAACTTTGTTGTCCATTTTAGACGGATTTCTTTTATTTTTGAAAACTTTCCCCATTTTCTAAATTTGTTCATTTTAGAATTTTTTTATTAGAATTTTTAGATCCATTGACGAAATAATAACGAACACCCAAAAATTTAGTTCCACTGCTTAGTCTAGCACATAATTGCACGGGCGCCGGCGCCCCGGCGCCGCACAATTTTTGTACCGAAGGGGGCGCCGAAAAAATTTCACACTTGGCGCCGGCGATTTCGATTTTGTCTGAAAAATTAGGGTTTTGCATATTTTTTCATGTAAATATAAATAAATTTGAGAAATTCAAATTTTTATTAATTTTTCAACAGAATAATTTTACGAGACAAAAATGTGTCTTCTTAAAATATGATATGATAACACTCTGATTTTACTGTGATATTAATACAAAAATTTGAATAATAATTTTTTTTTGTATATTTGAAACTTTCTATCGGCTCCGGCGCCCGGCCGCACAAATTTCAGCCTAGAGAGAGCGCCGGCGCCGATTTTTTCTGCCGTGAAACTATGGTCTAGCACCTTTTATCCTAAATTTTAGGTTCTTTTGCTGAATATATATCGTCAGCCTAGTCCGAAAATCACAAAAATTCTGATTCCATTATAGTTTAGCCATTTTAACGGGCAACTCTCTTCTTCTATCTCTCCTAAATAGGCGTTCATTATAGGGAGACTTGCGGGTCAAAACTATAGTGTTTCCCAAAAAGATTAGCATAACCGGTATTGTTGCAACGTTTTGAACCAGGCTGGCAAATAACATTAAGCGAAAGAGTCCAAAAAACAGTCTCCTTAGCGGGCTGACGTACTTTTTGGGTGTTCCTTATTGCGAGAGCTGACTGTATATTTTTAAAATTTTAAAACCGTCCCAAACTTAAATGAATTGACAGGTGGTTTGCCTTTATTATCTACAATTGTACAGTTAATAAAACATAATTTTATTGACAATAAACAGAGTAGTAATTCAATACACACACGCATTTTGTTTGCAGAAGAGGAAAAAAATAATCAAGTAAAGCCAAAAAATTCGAGCTATTGGTGTATTACAACATTTCATGTGGTAAACAACAAGAATCTTGAGTAGCTGCTGACAGCTACTATCAACTATGTACACACTCAGGACTAAACTTTAAAACAAAAATAAGAAGCTGGCAATGATAGATACACACGCATATTAAACGCTAATAGTAGGAGAAAATGAGTGAAAAACCCCAAAAAGTAGTAGTAAGAATTTGTTTTTGAGAGGGCTACTGTGGAAACAAAAACTATACAATTTTTACACAGTTTACTTGACATAATTAAGAATCAGTCAACTAAAAAAAATAACTAACTACTCGTACAGTTAAGTATGAATACTAAACTGTGGTTTTATTTTTGGATTTGTTTGTTAAAAAGGCATGCCCGTTCGTTCAAAATTGGTGCCCGCCAATTCAATTTTTCTCCTAATCATTGGATTTCTATACGAGCTTTTTGATTGGGTTTCTAACAAAACTATACCTAAAATTAAATTCTAAGCCCTGTTTTGTAAGAAACCAATTTGAAAATTCCGTACAGAAGTTCAATGATTAAGAAAAACTTTTGAATTGGCGCGGACAAAATATACACAACTCACCAAAAAAAAAATTTTTTTTTTTTTTTTGCAGATTCAAAATCTTCCATCTTTCCTAATTATTGAATTAGGAAAAAATTTTGAATTGGCGGGCAACAATTTCGAACGCACGGGTATGCTCTTTAAAGTAGTCTAATGAGCAATTTTAAAAGAAGATAATTTGAAGTTGACTGTTAGAAGTAGATGATAAATGATGTGGAAAATTTTTCGGGGGACTATTTTTATAGTTATCTGCGATTATGTAAAATATACCGTATGTTATCTAATAATTCACTCCCCCCCCCAACCCCTTCTCTAATAATTCCCACACTTTTTTGACTATGATTTCAGAGTAAAGGCCATTTTTCGTAGACAATTTTAAAATTTTTTAGGCATTGAAAAATAATTAAAATTTTTGTAAAATGCGTTAGAAAGCTGACAAATTTCTGATTGAGAAAGATGCTGTCAGATTTTTGACCTGGCTCTGAAAAAGGCCGGAATAAGTAAGTGTCAGTTTTATTTTTAATGTCAGTCTAGAAAAAAAAATGTCAGTGTCAGTTTAGACTTTTTTTGCTAAACTGACATTAAAAGTAAAACTGACACTTACTTATTCCGGCCTTTTTTCAGAGCCAGGTCAGAAATCTGACAGCACCTTTCTCAATCAGAAATTCGTCAGCGTTCCAATGCACTTTACAGAATTTCGAAAAGACAACTTTTTTATGTCTACGACCACTTTTAAAAAATGTCAGTTTTGCTAAACTGACATGTCAGTGTCAATTATGAAAACACTGAAGTCGACACACTTTTTCAAAGGTAAGCATTTACAGCAGGTATGGGAATGAACATTTACAAAAAATACATTCTGACTGCTTTTGGAGAAAAGGTCATTTTATCCAGTGCTTATAGTAATTTGAAGCGAAAAAAATTTGACGTAAAAATTCAAAAATAAAAAAGGTTTTGGTTCCTGAAAAAGTAAAAATATTTAAAAAAAGTACAATTCCCATCCTAATTTACAGCAAAATACGCTCCTTACAGTTAATTGGCAAAAATGCTGTACGTGCAACAAAATATTATCAAAAAACTGAAAGTGGCCATTGATCGTAGCTAAGGCGTCATCGGGTCGTTGTGGTCATGTCCAACATCCTCATGTCCGTTACGACGTCTATCTGACTGCCTGGTTGGCGGGTGAGATGGACTTGTAGTCATACTGCTGACTATTTGACTCATTTCGGGCACACCCCACAAATTGCTGGCTGCAATACTGCCACTAACCACTGAGCCATAATGTGGACCTTGGGGTTGCTGGTGAAGTAGACCTCCTGGTGCTCGTTTCTGGTTGTAGATCATAGATTGGAGGGACTGAGGAGGACCACCTCCAGTAGCCAAAGAGAACGAAGACATGAGCATTCTGTTTAAAGCTAAGGCATTGAAGGACATTTCCGTTGCTCGGGCGCTGTTTTCTGATAATTAGAGAATGTTTACTGTAAATTACTGTTGATAACACTTACCTTGCACATTCCTTGGCTGAACCAGTGCTCCAAGAGGGTATGGATGGATGAAATCTCCAGGGTGGGTGCTGCCTCCTTGAGAAGCGGCCATCATCATAGAACCAGCCATTGAACCTGGGACACCATCAGCAACAGGGGCTGAGTACCTCTCCTGCGAGCCAGCCACTGATCTGGGGCGTAGGCCGGCAGAGGTAGAGGTGGCCATGAAGGAGGTTGGTGGACTTCCCTCGTCTTCATCCCCTTGGTCTTGGTTGCTACCAGGTGGTGGCTGAATATGTGAGGCAGCCATCCTGTTAACTATGTGTTGGGCTGGATGGCTATTGGTGCGAATGGACGTCTCCAACTCGTCCAAACTGCATTGCAGAGGCAATTGGTCGCCGGTGAGAGGAGCAGTGGCCATCTCCTGGGCAACCAGATCTCTAACATTGCGAATGAAGTCGGCACTAATGGCTGAAGGCCTCCAGTTGGGGTTTAAGGTAGCAAAGTTGAGCAGGGAGAGTTCGATTTTACCACAAGAGGGGGCTCTTCCAGAAGTTTTGTAAGAATCTGAATGGGTAGGTTGGTTAGACAAATCAGAGACTTTTTTAGAAAAAATATTTTTAAAATTTTTGGACACATTTTTTCTTCCGATTTCCAGTTTTGAATTTTTCTACTTTCGGTAACGATTTTTGTCACGACTTTTCCGTCTCATCCCTACCATATATCTGTTAATTGGCCAAACATTCGTTCAAAATCGATAACTGCTTTTGTGCAAGTTACCGCTCATTTTGTAGCTCATATTACTGGCTAAAATTTGCGCCGTAACTTGTCTGAGAGCAGTCTGCGAAAAATAAGTAAACCACAATGCCAAAAGCACAATTTCGAACGAAGGGGTGCTATAGTGCGTATACGCACAGCCTTTCAAAACAGCTAAAAATGAGCAGTAGGTGACGTTTATTTGGTTTTCATGACGCAGTAGGTGAAGTGTTGGATTTAGCTGTGCCAACGCCCAAAAAAGCCTGTGTTCCTTGAGATCTGGCGAGTTCGATCCCACCTCTGGACACCTTCGATTTTTTACAAATTTTTATTATCACCCCATTCGACGTGAAATTAAAAAGTAGACGTAGGTCATAAATATCAGATTTTCAACTTTTCCTTTAAAAATTTGAGTACAGACCAGTTGAAAGTCCAGACTTTACGTCAAATATAAGAGAAAAAGTAGTAAAATCATTTTCTCGCGTAAAAAAAAATACGAAAAGTCGCATTTTTCGAGACGTTTCATGTAGAAAACAAAAGCTAAGAGTCTCGACTTTCAGAAAAATCAGATGGATCTTCCAAAAGTTAGAATTTCGTGAAGTAGATCGCATTTCAAGCCAGGAACTCATTTTTCTAGTCAAATATGAAGTGTTTTTTGATTTCCCGCAAAATTTTTTCAAAAGTCACCTACTGCCCGTTCTTGACTGCAGTCAAACATCGTTTATCCGGCATCCCCGAAAGTTCGTTCCCGCCTCGGTTCCGACATTTTTTTAGCTCAATTTTCGAAGTCTTTTGCCAAATGTGATTCGCCAGCCTAGTCTGAAATATTGCAAGGATCCTGATTTTGCCAGTCGTTTTTCCAAAGTCTTTCAATTTCGCCATAAAGACTCGCGGACCTCGATTATCCGGCACATGATTTTCAAAAAGGGGTGCCGGATAACCGAGGTTCGCTGGTCTATGGCAAAATTGAAAGATTGAGTAAAAACGACCGGCATAATCAGAATCCTTGCGATATTTCGCGCAAGACGGACGAATCATTATTGGAAAAGGAGTTCAAAAATTGAAATAAAAAAGTGTCGGACCCTAGGCGGGAACGAACTTTTTGGGCGTGCGTTATTGACAGAGTCGACTGTAAAAATAAAGGCCTGTTTTTGAGTATTTCGCAAATTGGCTGCTTCACTTCTCATATGCAATTTTTTAAAAAAAACTTACTGTTCAACGAGTTGTCTACGACTGACTGGTTTAGAGGAGCCAATCTGAGATCTCCATCCCTAGTTATGTCCATCATGGAGTATGAACACACATCGCCCAGACCATCAACATTTTGGGTGTGGGTTTGGAAAAACTTCACTATGTCCGAGGCTCTGGGTCGAATGCTACAAAAATTTTGTGGTCAGTGATTCAGTTTAAAAACCTGCAGCAATTGTCAACTAACTGAAAGTAGAGAACAAATGGAGTGAGCAGCGGACTGAGCACTTCCTCCACCAAGTACTGAGCTTTTAGTTGGAACAACTGAGAGAATTCTTTGTTGACTTCAGTGGAGTGGGCCTCCTTCAACCAGGTCTTGGGCGCATAATGAATGTTGGCCACAATCTGGCGCATCAAAAACTGCTGGCAGAACACCATGTTTTCCTGGGGAATGAAGCTGCGACAGGCGAGCACAACTGCACCACATACTGTCACTGCTGTTAGCATGTGCTCAATCTGCAAAAAATTTGGTGTGTGCACTCTTAAGTTGTCATGTGGCAATTGACCAGAGCAATTTGCGATCAGCAAAAGTTGGCGCACATCCCAACAAAATTTCAAAATGTTTAGAATTGCAATTTTTACGAAACTGGGCTAAAATTTATCGATAAATATAAATTCAATATTTTTGTAATCTATTTTTCATCTTTTCGTAAAATACGTAAAAACTTTTTCCTATATTTTTTTGCTAAAAAATATTTTTGTGGAACCAAGGCATACTTATAAAGCAAATAAAGTAAAACAGCCTAAAGACATTTACTTTAAAAATATTTTGACAAGAAAGTGGCTCCCCATTATTCCCCACCCTTAACTATGCAGCTCTTTTTCCCTTTTAATTATTTATTCCCCCAGTTTATTAGCCCTAAAAATGCAAAATATATGCTTAAAATTGCTATACCGCTTTTTGAAATTATTGGGTGAGGTTAAACGCAGTAGCTTCATTTTTCGGATGGAGTTACCCCACTGGCTTATACAGCAGTAGCTAGTATTGGGTGGAGTATACGACAGTAGACTCAAAATTTCAAATTTTCTGTTTCGGTGGGTCCGAAAAAAAGCAACAAACACATACACAGTTGCAGACGAACGACTATCAACTCGTGACAATTAACACGTGACAGTTTACTATTACTCGTGATAGTTTTGCTAATCATTATTATATTAGATGCAAAACATATAAAAACGAGAACGGGTAGGAAAAGTTTGGTGGTTACAACTAGGGTTGCTGAATGGGTAAATATCCGACAAAATACCCGGCTATATAGAATTCGGGTATTTATAATAAAAAATATATACTCCGGTAGGGTCAAATATCTTAATTTTAGCCTCTTCAATGCCTAAGCCCTTATAATGGAGCTGGAGCTATTTAAATCGCAAGGATGAAATGTTTTAACGACAAGGAGTATTTTTTTTATAAATACCCGACATTTGGGTATTGGGTATTTAGCGTTTGGGTATTACACGGGTAAATATCCGGCAAATAAATACCCGGATATTCAAGCAACCCTAGTTACAACCTTCATGGGGACCTATTAGGATCTTACATGTTAATTCTAATGTTGTTGAATGGTCAATGTTTTCGAAAAACTTTCCGGAATACATCATGAAGATTTGGAACATTACAACTTTATTCGGTAAACAAGGAGGCTAATGTCATTCACTGTGATGAGTGAAAAACTTTTTGTTAGTTCGAGGAACACGTTTGAACCCTTCCTAACATGCGCTCGCCTACGCTTGCCTAAGCCCTAAAAAACAATAAATGTCAAAATGCATTATTGGGGAATTATATGCCAGTAAGATATGTGTGGGTTTATATATCCATAGCGTTTTCAATGTGTTGTTGACAGTAGCCACTTAATTCAGTTTTCAGCTCTATTTATTACATTTCACTTGTAAACTGGTACGCTTTTAAACTACTAGAGGTGGAAAGTAACAATCAACAGAAAAAACCGCAGATAAGGAAAAATCTGCGGATAGAAATATCAGTGGATAAATATATGGATAAGTATACACAAATTTTTTTGATTGTTACTACCAAATATCCATATTTACGGATTTTATACACGGATACGGATTTATCCGCGCATATTTTGATTGTCCTTAACACCCCAGAAGTTAGAAAGACAAAAATGGTTCAAAATGAGGAAAAAAGAGAGTGGTTTACTTTTTTTGACTTCAACCTTCTATTCTTCAGCTCTGTGCTTTTCTAAAAAAACGGTCGACCTGTCATTTTATGGAGAAATTCAAGAGCTTTGGAATAGTATTTTTGATGTTTTCCTTTCATCCACATTTTTATAAGAAAAACTCTTATTCATGTGGCCAAACAATCATTTTCCTTAGATTTTTGAGTTTGACTAGAAATCGGCACTTTTATCGGCACTGTCAAACAGCTGACTTTAATCGATTTTCCAAAAAAACTTAAGCCAAACTTACATTCAAAACATCCTCGTCCCACGCAGAAAGTGAAGCCAGTACAGCTAGCACAGAACCAAATGTAAAGGCTACGGCTTTGGCTATTATTTCCGACTTGGGAGAGGCGAATTGGTTCATGTAGCGCACTGCAAACCCATAGCTTTTATTGAGCCGAGAGTGCAGTTCGTGGTCCAGTTCGTTGAAGTGACGCAGCTTTTCTCTGCATAATTAAACAATTAGTATTGCTCTAGGCAAATCTAAATTTTACCTTCCATAATTGGAATATTTTCTGGTGCCGAATACTCCTGGATCTCTCTTGATCAAATCAGCATTGGAGAAAAAGCTGAAGAGCACTTGGTAGAGGAAAATAAACGGAAAGAAGACCAGGTTGACCAGACTCATCCATGCTATGGTCTGTCGCATCTTATCCGCTAAAAATATTTATTGGAAAAAAATCGTAAAGTAAGGCTATTTGATAGCTCAGGACATAGAAATCCCGTTTTTCCGAATGTGCAGTAAGTTCGACCTTCACTCAAGCAATACAGTCGACTCCAGAACTGGGCACGGGCCGAGTTTTGGGCGACCCAACCCTGGTCGAACCTCGATAATTCGGCCCCTTTCATATTTTGGCGCACTGCGACCAGTTATAAATAAACTTCATAAATTGACCCTTGCTAATTCGACACCCTTGATAATTTGGCACCCCATAATCGCCAATCCCCAAGGTTGCTGAATTGTCAAGGGTCGACTGTATGCGTGGTAAAAGGACAGTTCGGAGTTTTTTCTTGATATTTTAAAAAATACTATTTTCGCTCAATCTCCTTGGGGTTTGGATTTTCTAAATACATAGAAGTCCAGGTGGTTGCCCGCTGAATTACAGGATTCAAGGGAAAATCGTGTTTTTGACATTAGGTATTAAATAAATTTGGAAATCAAGGAAAGTCGATCTGTGTAAACAGAATTTCGAGATTGTGGCAGGAAAAAAGTCGTGACTCATGGACATTTTCTGTTTTTTTAATCGCGTTAGGAAAAAAGCTTATGGCTCTTTGATATCAGGTAAATCTCTGGGACCATCCCGCAGTTTAACTACAATTTTATGAAATATCTCATTTGATGGCCAACGTGTTCCCAAAATTTTTGTCAAAAACAAACTATACTAAGTTGGTGCTGAAGTTTAGGATCCCTGTACTCATCTTTCAGTGTGTATGCATCCTTCCAAGGGGCCATAGGACCCCAGAAGAAGAGCCACTCAAGGTTGAGTCTTAAGCCAGAAGAGAGATACGGAACACTTCCCACTAATGGAAAATTAATTTGAGGGGGCAGAAGGTCCTGAAAATGGAAAAGTATAAAAATATTTTACATGCACAAAAAAGAACACCCACATCATATACCAATGCAACAAAGTAATTTTTGTAGCGCAGGATTCTTTGGTAGACATCAAGCGTAGTGATTTCTTCCTTGTTGATGACAAAGTGCAGCTCGGGTTGGAATTTACACAGCCTCTGCACCACTGAAATAATTTGAAATAGTGGATGCTTGAGAAAATATGTAATTATACCACGGTTTCTTCATAAGATTGGACCCAGTAACCAGAACTTTTTTTTTGACTCTAAGTCAAAAATGCAATGAAACATAGTTTACACCCCCCCCCTAGTTTTGGCCTCGACCCCTGCCGTCCTATTAAAGAGTGCCGTTCAATTATAGAGAATTTTAGGGTAGCCAGCCAACCTTTAAGTAGGCTTGTCGACGAGACGGTATTTTAAAAATCTCGATGCTAAATCCAGAGAGCACAGCACGAGACCCGAAAAATCCTAGTTACGATAAATTTTCCGAAAAATTCCAAAATTTACATAAATTTCGGCAAAAAATTATAAATTTTTCAAAATGTATTGGAAATCTATCAAAATTTGCACAGAATTTAACACTGAATCCCGACCAATATCTGTGTTTTTTTTCTAACGACAAATCCCGAAATTTTTTGAAATCTCGGCTCCGAATACCGCCGGTACCCCAAATCTTCAAATTTAATTTTAGGGTTGGTTTACCATGGACTACTAAAGCAAAAAGCCAACTTTTGGAGGATTTCTTTCAAACCGCCATTTTTGCCATGGTGCTAAATTGACTTAGAAAAGAAAATCGTTTCGTAATTTACAAAATCCCGATATTGACAGAAAATTGTCTTATAAATTCCTGATTTTGCCAAATCCGCATCTCTAAAAAAGTAGTGTACCATGTGATTCGCGATTTTTTTTTAATTTTGCTGTTAAGACGCGTAAATTTCGTACGGGCGATTTGCACTAGATTTCCATTTAAGGATAAAGGTAGACTTAAACAGGATTAACACGAGAATTCCTCACTGTTACGTTGGACTATCTGGGAATTTTAGAACCTACTGAGCACGCTATCGCAAAATCAGCCGCAAAAACTTTGATGCAATACCTTTAATTTTTGCAATTTTCATAGCGACTCTTTGAAAAATGGATAGGTTTTTCTTCAGGCTGGTGAGCAGTGAATTTATCTAGCTCAGCATTTTCTCTTATGCTCATAAGAAAGCCCTTTGCCTGGGCTTTCGAATGATGTGTCGTTTGTCTATATTCAAAAAATTATCGTGGGTAAAAAATTAAAAGAATCAAAAAAGGCCGTTTTGAAAAATTCTTTTTGCTCTTTTTGCGTCTTTTTGCTCTATTACTAGAAAATATAACTCGATTTAACATAATGTTTTAGGCGGTCCCCCAATTATGTTAAATCGAGCGTCCACTGTACACCTCTAACTTTATATTCGGAAGAAAGCTTGCTCAGCAAGTTGCTGATGGTTGCTGAGCAATGATTGGGCAATAGTTGGGAAAGGTTGGGCAACTAAGTATACATAGAGCTAGTGACTTTTCAATTCAAAGAGCAGTTTCTTAAGTAAATCAACCATGCTGAACACGAATCCGGTGTCAAAATTTCAAGCGAGTCTTTTGCGTCAAACTGCTTTTAAGACACTTTTTTGGTTCTTTTCGACTTATGCTTAACAGTCCAAAAGCCTTTTTTATGTAACCTAGAAAACCCGGACAAACGGCTTTCTTATAAAAGAAAATGCTGAGCTAGATAAATTCACTGCTCACCAGCCTGAAGAAAAACCTATCCATTTTTCAAAGAGTCGCTATGAAAATTGCAAAAATTAAAGGTATTGCATCAAAGTTTTTGCGGCTGATTTTGCGATAGTCGTGCTCAGCAGGTTCTAAAATTCCCAGATAGTCCAACGTAACAGTGAGGAATTCTCATATAGGAATTCTCATACTGAGGAATTCTCATACTGAGGAATTCTCATATCTCATATCATACTTCAGTCTTTAATTGATTTTTTATCCGAGTGTTTTGCTTAAATTTGTCACTATAGCTTCAAAGCTGGTCAAAAGTCAGCAGAAAACCGTTGGACAAAAAAATC
The DNA here is from genome assembly GCA_029231635.1 of Ditylenchus weischeri. Lineage (NCBI taxonomy): Eukaryota > Metazoa > Nematoda > Chromadorea > Rhabditida > Anguinidae > Ditylenchus > Ditylenchus weischeri. Next base: position 22,168 of record JAMRYI010001342.1, read on the forward strand.
AAACCAAAGACTCATAAAAACATGAGAATAATCCACCATATTAATCTTTTTCAATACTTTTAAAAAGCCATATATACCACTTTGCCAAGGCACATTTGCCAAATCGTCGTCTTCGATGTTGAGCACATTATAGTAAAACGTTTTCATTTCCCAGAGCTGTATAAGACGGTAACCCACACGCAGCAGGTGTGCCAACCAAAATACAGCAGCTAGCATAATAGCAATGACGATTAGCGGGTTGAACGAGACTACATAGTAAGGAATTATGGCATCCTGCAAAATACAAAAAGGTTTTGAGCCAGCAAGATTTTTACATAAAGTATTTTTAAAAACTTACACTAATATGCCTTTTCCTGAGCACCGGCTGACCCGTAGTGGTTGTGTTGCGATTAGCAAAGAGCACATCATAGTCAACACATTGCAGTAGAAAAGTGGAGAAGCAGATTATAAACAGAAATTGAAACAGAGCGAAGGCATGGCGAAGTGCTTAATTCACATCAATTACTGTCATAGACTTAGCCTTAGAAGTCAAATCGGCTCCGAAAATTAGATGAGCTGTGATTCTGATCGGTCAAAATATATTATTTGATTCTGAGGAAGGGCAATAAGTCATCAAAGCCAAGTCAGTGGGTACCGTATTTCTCCAATTGGTCTACCCCCTCTAAAGAACCCTTCCCGTTCAACTTTGAGGGGCTGTATCTCAGCCCAGAGTAAATATTTTCTGAAGATGTTTATTGTGTTTTCGTAACTACCACAAGTTCCACCGATTCCGTTTTTTTTAGATTTTGGTTGAGCACTCGAAAATCTCGAAATCAACCTGAAATTTTTCCGATTTGCGGGGGATCGAATATACCCCCGGGACCTTTTGGAGAAAATACAGTATGCGCTTTCTTATTTTTCAACACGGGAACGGGAACTTGTGGTGACGAGATCGTTGTGGGACATTTCCGAGTCGCCGTTTCCGAGTCGGCCGTTTCCGAGTCGGACATTTCCGAGTCTATGTTTGAAATCAACCAAATCCTCTTCTGGTCAAAATTTGAATCAACCCTAACATAATTTCTTTTTTTCCTTTTCGATGGCTGAAGTTTAAAGCAGCAATTTTATTCAACAAACAACAAAAAGAACTGAGCTGCAAGAAAAGCGCCAATTTAACGTTTTTGTGCTAGACTCGGAAATGTCCGACTCGGAAACGGCCGACTCGGAAATGGCAACTCGGAAATGTCCCACAACCGACGAGATATTCCGGTAAGGCCAATGTCCCAGACTATCATTTGAAAGAAACGTGACTCCCCTTTCTGACAAAAAAGTGACTCAAGTTTTTGTCTCGCGTTTTGCCTTTTTCGGTTAAGAGAATACATACTTTGTACATTTTGGGTCAGAAACGCGGTCTATATCAGAGATTGCGTGATATCAGAACATTTGATATGATATTCAATATCATATGATATTGAAATAACATCCCTCGGGAGTACATCAGTATTATATCAGATGGAAATTATGAGTCCAATATCATATAGAGGTCGATATCATATCAGTTCGATATGATATGAAGTCAGTATCATATCAGACAAAAATCAAACTTTGCAGGGACGACATATAGACTCTATATAGGACCTAGTGTGAAAACAAATTGAATTTTTTTCATCAAATAGTGATCTAAGACATCGGCCCTACCGGAATATCTCGCCGCCACAGGTTCCTAGAGGGGTGTTAAAACGGGAGAGGGTCTTTTAAATTTACCCTATTCTCAAGTTGATGCCTGAAAAGCTGAATGAATAATTTTACACCAAAATAATTTCTATTCATCTAAATTAAATGCTGATAAAAAAGCTGTACACCATCGCAAACCAATTTTTTATTTTATTTTTTCAAAGTTGTAAACCAGCGCTTATTTTTGAATAAAGAATAAAGAAAAAATTAGAATAAAGAAAAATTACCAATGCATATTAACCCGTTGCCTTGATGATATTCATATACTGAAAATTTCCAAGTTAAACAAACAAATATTGAACAAAAGCATAGAAAGATTACCAAGAGTGAAAAACTAAAACAATCTTGTTTTCAGAAAACTTTACAAAAATCCTAAATTCAAACTATACCTGGTCAATATCCTCAATGTGGTCCCAGCGACGGTTCCGTTTTGAGGAGCTGACCAGTTCAGAGTTCTGTTCAATACCCTCAAAGGATACGTTGACAATTTCGTGGGACATGGGCGGAGCGCCCTGGTTGGTTTCATCGTCTGAATTCTGACCAGGATCTCCGGCTTCTTCTTCATCCCCGCCGATTAATGTGTAGGTCCTTCGATTTCCGAAAAACATCCTTGGAGTTTTTCCTGATGAATTTCTTTCTCTGCAATGTCAGTAAATATATTTATCGAAAAATTTATTAAATTGATTAATTCGAGAGAGCGAAAATGTTTTAAACAAGTGGATTTTACAATAGAACACAAAACGAAAAAACCACTACTGCCCAGATAAAGATTGACATTAATAGAGGCATGGGCACAAAATCGCATGACAAAGACTATTTTGTTCTGATTGCAAGAACAAACTGAGAACGAACTAAAACATATGATCACGTGCATGTCCAGAATAACCAGGAGAGACACTGGGAGCAAGACACAAGGGGTGCTGATAAAACACAAATGACGCTAGTCTCCCAGAGTCGGTTCTATTTAAGCGCCAAATTCGAACATTAAATTTCGCAATGAACGCCACAATTTATCAATTAATTGAATCTTATTACTTCGAAAACCTTTTATTCGGTGACTTATATAGTAAACAATGCACATTTTATTGTCAAGATTTGCAGACATGGATACTAAACTTACTAAACCATAAGAGCTCTATAAAAGCGGTACTGAAATCACCTTGGTTTAATTTTTTATACGAAACTGAAAAGAGATTTGAAGTTATGTTGAGGAATATTCTTGGTTTTATCCTTTTGGTCCGAAATAACTAAGCCAAACACCCTTTTTTAGCAAACTATAACTAAGTTTTAGCGCTATATTTTAGAGATAGATTTTATGCTTTTAGAAGCGCAAAAATGCAAGTAATTTTGTGGCAAAATGCAGGCAAACAATTCGAAAATTATTATTATAGACTTTACACTATTCCCGTTTCTCTTGGATGTTACTATAGTTTCATGGTCCATTTATTTAGTGATCTCACTCGTATGCAGTTGTTGATCCGCAATGGGTTTGCCGATGGTCCAAGTTTTTATGATTATTGCTCGTCAATTGTCAAGGCCGGTAGCCGACATGGTGATGAGGTAAGAAAAAATTCTTCGTTTGAGAGCAGTGTGAAAAATTACATTTTAGCTATGGCAAAGACCATCCTCTGTTTCGAAATAGATTATTAATTCCAGTGGGTAAAAGTAAGTACTCACTTGATTTAGAGATGCAATAAAAGTTCAATTTCAGAGCTCGTCAATTGGTCCACTCGTCTTCGAATGAAAAACCTTGGCCTCGGATCACCCAAAAACCTTTCCAATGTGACAGAAGCTGCGGCTTTGGAACAGGTTCAGGCTTTGCTCAGTTAATTTTTAACAACTGCCTTAGACATACTCGTTCTATTCACAGGCATCAGAATTCGTTCAGCAGCTGGTCATTTTCGGGTATTCATGCGTTGTTGTCTATGTCTATCTGTCCTATTCGAAATCGCATGAGAAGGAAAAGGCTACGGAAGAAGATCTTCTTGAGCTAAAGCACGAAATCAACGCCAGTTTAGTGGAATTGAATCAGCGAATTGATGTGCTCCAGGCCGAAGTCAGGAGTTTAAGCAAACCAGCGGTGGGTTTTGCCACCTAGTTTCAGGGTAAAAATGTTTATATAGTGATTATTTTTAGACATCTTCTGGATGGGGGCTACGTGGCCGCTCTTCTTCTACTCCAGCTCTTACAAATCCCGCTGTCAAACGTTCAATCAATGAAGCACAAGCTCCTATCCAATTGCCAGCTGCACCCTCTAAAAATGATTCAACAAGGAAGAACTTATCATCTAGCATCACAGAAGTTGTGGATTAGTGGAATAAAATATAGATACTCTTGTTTTGACTTTAAACTGACATTGTGTATAAATAAAGTGACTTAATAAAATTTAAGAAAATTAGGTGGTTTGAGCGAAACAAGGTGTTCAAGTTTTTAGCATAAAAAATTTTCGTGCTGGTAGCAAATATCCCCCCAAAAATTTCTCTTATAAAACAAGTACTAAAAAATTACTTTTTTCACCCACGTTTTCAAGCTTTTTAGGCTGAGGGTTTTATCAAGAAACACAAAAAGTTCTATTTTGAAAGAAGAAAAAATCGTCTCTTGGAAACACTGTTTGTCCGCCTATTAGAGCATGTCCGCTTATTTTAGTACTTGTTTGGTTGGTGTGGCCCCTGATAATGGTCTACGACTAGTCTGCTACAGACTAGTAATGAGTAGTCTTCAAGACTACTGAACGATTATTTACAGTAATAGTCCAGGCCGGAGTGCATTATCTCTTTGACCCTGCTCAACTCAAGGCAAGCTCAAGGTGATTTTCGGCTTAAAAATGTCTATACAGTCAATCCTCGATATAGTGGCCCACACCTCAAGTTCGTTCCCACCTTGGGTCCGACACTTTTTTCGCCCTGTTTTTCGAAGTTTTTTACCACTTCTGTTTTGACAGTCTGGTCCCAAATATCGTGAAGATTCCGATTTTCCCAGTCGTTTTTCAAAAACTGAATAATTTTTCCATTTGAAAATGAAAACTTCGATACAGTGGCCCCTATTTAAAAATTAAAGGGCCACTATAAAAGGGCCACTACGTGGCCTAAGTCTATCGATATCTCAACCAGCGTATCAAGAATGTGTTAAAGCGTTATGAAGAATTGTCAAAGAAGGTGGAATACTTGAAGGTGGAATACCACGAATTTACCTAGAGAAATTCGTGGTTTACTATAATCCTTTAAGAAGATGGTAGCAGGTCAATGAACCTAATCAATGACTAAATGACTAAAGATACTTGGGGTCGATTGCTAACACTCTAGGAAGCATGAAATAAAGCATTTCACGAATTTCTCTAGGTAAATGTTTTTTCCTCAGCTATTTTCACCCAACTTGTTTAGTTATTGACAAAGCCGATAAAGTATGTATGATAAACAAGAAGAAAACAGAGAAGTATAAGGTACAGGATATTCAAGTAGTGATCCTTGATTGACTGATAGTGGAAAGAAGCCAGCGGGATCTCAATCTGCCAAAGGTTTGTTCTGAAATCGCCTATTGAAGATCGCATTCAGGTGTTTGTACTCGACTTTTTATTCTACACCCAATTGGAAGAAAAAAGATCAGAAGCCATTCTCGAACAAGGAATATGGGATGAGCTTGACCTGTTTTTCTATGATCTCATGGTTGTGCATACCTACACGCCAGGTTATTGGCTTTCACTGAACTTGTTCAAATTGTTTTATTAATATTGAACTAGATTATCAAAATTGTGAAATTCCGGGTGGTTTACTATAATCCTTTAAGAAGATGGTAGCAGGTCAATGAACCTAATCAATGACTAAATGTTATTTTTGCTAATGTTTTGCACATTAAATGATTTAAGAAATTTTCTCTAACAAAGTGCCGTAAAAAGAAGGTATGAAGCTTTAGATCCGACGAATTGGCTGGCTATGAACAAAAAGGTTTTTCAGTTGAAAATGGTTTTAAAATTTTTTATTTCTGCAGAATGCTAGCCAAGACAAATGGGAATGATTGCGGTGTGTCCGCCTGCCAATACGATGAATCTGCAACTCAAGGGAGAGAAATTGATTTCAGTCAGGAAGATATGAACAGCTTGCGAGAAAAGATAAGCATAGAAATTAGAAAGTAGAATGTTAGCTACTTTTTGCTTGTTTGTGATGCTTGCTTGTGATGCTTACAATGAAGGCGGGAACCCGAATTTTGAAGTCTTTATGGGCTCCTAACTCTATGAGTTTTGAAGATTTTTCAGGACGATACTTTTTTTTGCGTCAAATATACTTTTTTTGCGTCAAATATACTTTTTTTGCCGCAAAAATACTTTTTTTGCCGCAGATTTTACTTTTTTCTGCCGCAAAAATACATCTTTTTGTCGCGAATATACTTTTTTTTTGCCGCGAATTTCACTTTTTGCGGCAAAAAATAAATTTCTGGCAGAAAAAAGTATATTTGCGGCACAAAAAGTATTGCCCGATTTGAATCAGATCCACTCCCCGTTAGCCATTACTACACAATTGAAACTAACAATTTTGAGGAGAAAATGTCAAGAAGGACAAGAACTGAAACCAACTCAATTCGAATACACAATTTTGAAGAGTGTCTTAGGCCAGATCTGCTGATACCTAGAATCTTTACAGATTTACTTCAGCGCATTGGAATTTACCAACATCCGCAGCCCAAATTTGTTACCATACAAATTGAAAATGACTGCATGACAAGTCTTTTGTATGTTCCATTGGCTCCTCCAGAACAGAACACACCTCATGTTATTGCTGCGGCGTTTGCAAGGTTTAGCCAGTCCAACAAAACCATCCGACTATCTGATAGACCTATCAAAACTAAGGTTTCTATTCGGCATTCTTTCAACATACAATTATTTTTTTCAGGTACACGGTGTTTGGCCTATGGAAGGACCCTCGCCTTTTAAAAAAGCTGCTTGAAACTCAAAAGCAAAACAGAAGAAATTACAAAAAGGAGCTGGTGGCTGTACAAATGTTGACCACCCGATAAGTATAACAGGTGTGAAGGATCTCTATACTGTGGACAATGACAACTGGTGTTTGGCAAAAGCCATTTGTACAGGACTCAGGTACACAAAATGGTTAAAAAATCGAGGAAAAAAGGCAAGACTAAAATTTGTAAACTACTGCAATGATATAAATGGAAAACAAACGTCTGATGCGAAGAAGTTTCTCCAGAGATCTGGTCTTGCCATGGACAAAGAACTGTACGGCATTGTAAAACCATTCAACAGTTCTTGAACAAAAAATGGCCAAGCCTTTATCGTATAGTCATCTTCTCGAAGGAACATTTCTACAAGCAAATTTTCAAAGGTCTGCCCTATCCACGTAAAAAAGCGAACATTTGCCTGTATTTGGAGAAGGAGCATTGCAGTTTTCTAGCAAAACCCTGCCAGCTGTACAAGGTCTATTGGTTCTCTTTTTTTCAAATAATTTGGCATTGCAGGCTAGTGACTACTGCATTGATTGTGAGCAAAGAGTAACAAAAACCACCATCTGAGGTCCTGTAGATTTGCTTGTCCAACGCTGTTTACGATTTGGAAGAGGATATCCCTGCACAGCACAAACGACAAATTTGTGCTCAGAATGAGGATTCATTTATGCCAACAGAGACTGCTACCAATTTCAAGAGGCTCATAGCAACCCTATTCCTGCCAACAGTTCAGACAAAAGAAAGGAGCGTAGGCGAATGTCTATTTGTGAAAGCCGATATGTTTGCAGATGCGGTTTAGTTGTGGTTCGTAGAGCAGGTAAACAGTTTACGCAACAAGTTTATTTTCGGTATGTAAAAACAAATTCAGGAAAGCATTTTTGTCATCTGGGTCGGCCACGAGACGTAAAATGTGGTAAATGCAATGAGACACATACGCCCAATCATCCAGACTGCTACATTCAACGTTTGAAAAAGAAGAATTGAAAATGGTGATGAGGAATGGAATGCGCCACGTCTGGTTTGATGCAGAAACCACTCAAACCTTGTCAATGATAAGTGGTAAGGCAGTAAAGAAACATGAGAATAACATGCTTGCGGCAGAAGTATTGTATGATCGCTGCATCAAAGAAGGAATTGCTGTGGAAGAAAGTAGGCAGGCAGCACATTGTGTTTGTGGTGTTTTCCTGAAGGCCACGCAAGCAACTTAAAATGGCAAGTACTGTCCACTCAAGATTTGGAAGAACCAGAGTTCTTTCGCTTTGCTGCTTTTGCTCCAGAAGTTGAAGATGATGATGCCAAATGGGAGACCCCGTGGACAATTTCTAAATTTTCTTCTACACTTTGGGCCCAAAAATATCCTGACAGTGATTTTGTCCCACAATGGCGGCTGATTTGACATACACCTGTGCATGGAAAAGCTCTACGCTAGAAATGTCTCTTTTGAGCAGACAAATATATTCACTGGAAGCGAGAAACAGAAACTACAGGCATCTACTATTTAAAGATTCACTGCACATATTTCTTGTTCGCTGGCTAAACTTGTGCCAACATTTGAACTAGAGAATGTGGTAACACGAAACTCACACTTTCCAAGCACTTTTTTCAACCAAATAGTGAACTTGAATGTGAATA
>JAMRYI010001180.1:0-40171 GCA_029231635.1 Ditylenchus weischeri
TTCAGATATACTCAAAAATTTTCGACATTTCTTGAGAAAAACAAAGAGTCTTTATTGATATCCCAAATCAAACAAATCAAATCAATCAAATGAAATCTTATTTTTAACAATGATCGACCAATACACATGGAAATCGACGCTGCCGACAATTTCTCGCGAGACTCACCACCAGTTGACGCAACTTGCTGAACCACCTTTCATTTTCGGCCGAAAGAAGCAGATATGGAGGGTTAACTCAAAAAGTGTTAATTTCAGCAATCCTATAATGAATCTCTGGTTGGAGTGGTTTTGGCAGGAAAGTCAATAAGAAATTAAACCGGGTTTCAGAGGCCAGGCCCGGGCTTGGCCCGGCCCGCAGCAGGTACGGCCCGGCCCGTGTCCACCCCTGGTGTGCCTTCTTTTTCGTCTAGCTAAATTTCGAATTATACTCAAAAGAGTACACTTCTAGACGAAACAGAACTTTCCCCCGCCAATTCAAATTTTGCTCACGCCGCCGCGTCCAAAAACCGTGGTCTTTTAAGCAAACTTCAAACGTTCCATCACATTCCCACTACAAGTAAGTCTAAGCACTTGCTCGTCTAGAAAATCAACACCAGCTGTTGTCCATTATAACAATCATTTCGTGATTCTGCATCTAACAAGCAGTGCTTGGAAACCCTCTTGCTCTTGCTCTGCTCTTGCTCCGCTCTTGCTCTTGCTCCGCTCTTGCTCCAGCAAAGGCAAAACCAGGCTAGGCCCTAACTCAATGAGCAAAGAGCAAGATCGGGCAATTTGAAAAATTCTGAGTAGAGCAAGAGCGGAGCAAAATTTTAGGATTTTCCAAGCACTGCTAACAGGGAACCTTTCGGACTGTGAAATCGAGTTTGAAAATTCTGACAGTGCTATCTTGTATAGCATAGTACATTTACTGTATGAAACTTTAATATTTTTGGCAAACAGAGAAAAAATCCAATCTGGAGACCCGATAAACATATTAAAATAGGCCGAACTGCCTCGGTCTTCCCTCTGGATTTTTGAAACGTATTTTTATACAGTTATACCTCGATATATTGACACCCCTAAAAATTCAACCCCCACCTTGGTCCAACACTTTCTTTTCAACGAATAGTTTAAAAAAGTGTTCGAACCAGCTGAAATCGAACTTTTAAAGATGTCCACATATCGAGGTTTGACCGCAGAAAAATATGTTTTCGAAAATCAACAGAGGACAAAGTGGATTTTGGAGGCGATATTTCTCGAGTCTCCGGATTTGATCTATTTTCTGTCTGTTGGCCAAAAATATTGAATAAAAAATTTTACTATGATCTACAAGATAGCATTGTCAGAACTTTTGAATTCAATTTTACAATTCGAAAGATCCTCTTGTAAAACGCAAAATACAGGAAAAAAATGCGAATTCTGATACCACAGGTTGAATATCTTTCGACATTAAAAATTTGTTGGCTCAATAAAAGTTTGGTCTTTAGGAGGATGTGATCAAATGGGTTTGCAAATTACCTCCCTGTAGTTATGCTTTTGAAGGATGAAATCAAGTTGCATATAAGATGGTCTAGTTATTATTGTCTCAATTTTACATTAGTAAGATAATTTACAAGATTAAATGCTGTTAATAATAATTTACAAACATGCTTTACAAATTCTTCTAACTATAGTACCGTATTATCTCTAATAAGACCCATAGGAACCCCCTAAAATAAATAAGTTTTTTTGAGTTTTGTTGTTTCTTTCTCATCTTTCCCGTGTCTTTTTTTTGATTAGGTCGTCCATTAAGTTTTGAGAAAAAGCACGTGGAATCGCTTTAATTTTCAAAGTGCATCATTTCGCACATTTGACAATGATATCTCTACGTGTCATATACCATTTTGTAGCCCGTTCTCTGTTCTTTTAAATGTGATATTGAACAATTCTTTGTTATTGAAAAATAGGATCAAAAATAGGAAAACAAAAAATGTGCATAAATTCACCAAACTTGAGAAATTATTTGTTTCTTTATTTTTGGTCCATTTTTTTAACAAAGACCTTTGACATTCAAAGAGGAGGGCGGGCTACTATGGTTGAAGTATCGTGTCAAATATTATCAAATATTTTGAAATGCTTTCTCAAAACTTATTGGACAACCTAATAATTCAGCCCGCCCTAACGTACTAGCCTGTCCTCCCACTAAGCACAATCCAAAAAACAATAAGGTGACTAAGTTTTATTAGTGATACTTATCCACGCGAGGGCAAGGTTGATGCGTGAAATTTATAAAGTGACTGCCATTATTATAAAGATTGAAATTGAACTAGTGATTTGATGGAGCAGGGGGAGCTATTAGAGGACTGACTAACTGGTGAAACGAAATGTTTGGAGGTGGGGTCTTATTAGAAGGTGGGGCCTTACTGGAGAGTGGGGTTTTATTAGAGATAATGCGGTAGGCCACTTCATTAATGTTTGCAATTATCCTATCTCCTCCGCTGTTTGAAGTTTCGCCCCTTTTTAAAAATTCTACCCCTTTTCCGTATATTCTGTCTTTTTATTCTATTTTATTTCATTTTCTCCAACTTTATTGTAATCTTTTTTTTTTAAATTTCACTAATGTGTAGGTCTAACTCTCAAATTTTAAAAATTTTCAAATTTGGTTAAATAATTAAAGGAATGTGAATTTTAAGGCAGAGGTGATGTGATTTTTTCGAAAAAAAAAATATTTTCTAAAAAATTGAGCAAAAAATGTAGAAAACCACACAAGTAAAAGTGGGAAAATTTAGAAAATGTGGCGGATATTCAGACACTAGGGGTGGAAGTTTCATAGCAACAAGTTATTCGACTATTAGTCGACAATGTCCGGTTGCCGAAATTCATTGCAATTTGTAAATAAACATAAGTCATGGCGGTTTTTTAGTAATGAATTTTATTCGCTAATTATCACACACATGCGATATACTTTACATACCAATGGAAAGCTCATTCTTTGCTCTACAAGATCTTTGTTATTGTTTTCCTGGAATGATCAATTCTTGGTAATTTGTAGGCATAAACGATGGAGTGTCAAGTGGACAAGGATTTGCATTTTCGACATCACTTACTTTTCGCTTTCAATCGTGGTGCGAAGGCTTAGAGAAGCAGCTAGGGAAATTCAAGCGGTTTACGGAGAAGATGCTATGCCAGAAAGAACGGCTCAAAACTGGTTTCTCAAGTTCAAAAGCGGACATTCGACAATGATGAGGATCTCCAAAAATTGGCTCGTCAACTTCTTCGATGGCAGACCGGCTGACTTTTGGCGAAGCGGAATAAACAAACTGCTAGATCGATGGGAGGAGGTGGTTAGAACTGAGGGAGAATACATAATTGATTGAATTGTTGTTATTGCTGTTGAAAGATGGAAGATAATAAATGAATGCAAAACCGTACAAAAAAACCGCCATGACTTATGTCACAACCCAATACAATATTAACTGGAAATGTTATTTACAATACATGTAAGTACATGATCAAAAGCCTCCAATGGTACCTTCTTTTTACAAATCAGGCATAAAATGCACCTGTTTTTCTTTTCTCAAATACTTTCGAATGTCTTGTGTAAACATAGCTGTTGGTTGCATTTTTTCTTTTGTTCCTCTCCCTGCAATATTGTTTCAAAGCATATCCCAGAGCCAATTCTGGTGGAGTCAGGTCCTTGTGAGCAAATGGTTGATTTTTTCTGCCATTTTTGTTGCCAGCTTGCGAATTATCTTAAAAAAAAATTGGTTATTTTTTTTATTTTTTGGTTCCTAGACGTTTAGCTGTTTTCGGCACATTTTTTGAATTCCCGCCTTTTTCAAAATTAGTATTTTTTGCAGGCTTTTATTGATTTGGTTTGCGAAAAAGCTGAAATTTGCCACGCACAAGATTATTTCTGCTTCGAAAAACGAGTTGCCACGAAGAAGGATGAAATATGCCGCGAAAAATAAAGTTAGCCTTTTCGCGGCAGAACTCATTTTCGTGGCGGAAATAATCTTTTTCGTGAACCAAATCATATCATGCCTTTTTGCAGTTGGGACACACGCTTGAGCTCGTCCCAACGTGCGCTGGCCTAACCTATGTCTAAGGTTTCAAATAACATGAAAAAATTCAAAACACGCAGTAAACAGCCATAAAAGAGTTCTAATTTGAAAAATATCCTAAAACCGCTAAACTTTCCTATGCCAATTTTTCACATTTTTAATTTTCTTCAAAAATCTTTCAAACTGACCCATTTTGGAGTCGAAGAATGGTGCATTACACTCCTCGAATAGCCGAATAAAAGTGGTAGCTGCCTTAGCACTTTCAAAGCGCACCCTGACCAGTGGTAGTTGAGCCCTCTGAACGTGGTGCCATTTCTGTTGGTTGGTGTTCATGGCGGTTTCTGGGTTGCGCATCACTCGAGTGATCTCGAAATCCTTGACACCTGGACAGCTTTCTTGGAATTCGTTGGTGAGCACTACTCGGTAAACTGCTGCTTTCAGCTGCTCCATGTCCATTTCTTTGGTCATGAGGGTTGGACGTGGAAAGTTTTGGATTATTGCGGAGAGTCTGAAAAGTTCAAATTTGAACAAATATTTTTGGCTCTTTTAAATTTCACTTTTTTTCCTCGTAAAGCTGGGAATACTTCTTGAGACTGGCTACAATGGAGTGAAGGTGCTGTATCTCGGTCTCTGGTTGAAGTTTCACGGCTGTCATGCGCAGATAGGACTTCTGGAAAAAAACCTTATGTGGAATTTGGACTGTGGATAATATAGGCTGTTGCGAAAAAAAATTCTAATTGAAAAAAACTATTACAGTCGCACTTCAATATAGTGAAACCAGGGGTGTTCCGGAACTAGCACTCAAGATTTTGGCTTTGACCTTGGACTTTCGGAATAAAAAATTCCCGAAAACTATTTAGGACGTTCTGGGACGTCCCTGGTTGGGGACAGCCCAAGAGAATCGGTTTAGCGAGAGTGTCGTATGATTCTGGCTGCATTGTTGTTTAGTTTTCATGCTTTGTTCAATAAGAAAATTTGTGGTTTTTTATTGCAGTACGCTCCGGGTGAATTACCTAACTTCTAGAAGGTTTACCTGGGCTCTAGGTGGTAGCTGTAGGGCAGGGCTGCCATCTCAAAAATCAAACTGTAGTTGAGGAAATATGTTTGAGCCCGTTTTAACGTACTCTGGCCTGTCCTGCGCCTAAAGCTTAGAAAAAAAACTATTAATTGGCCGTCTCAGACTGGACGCTAAAAAGGGTCTCAAGCTGGACGTTTACTGGTACACCTAACTTCCAGGCGGCGGAGTAACTTTAACGTGGTTTACCTACCCCTTTTCTAAAGTACAGTCAACCCTCGTTAATCCGCCACCCTCGATAATCCGCCACCCTAGGGCCGTTCCCAAAAAAGCTAAAGTTAAGTAAAGGTAGGGTAATCGCATTTCGATAATCCGCCACCCTCGTTAATCCGCCACCCTGAGGCCGGTCCCTAGGGGTGGCGGATTAACGAGGGTTGACTGTAATATTTATTCTACCCACAAATTATCGGCTTGCCTATAAAACGACAATTAGAGAAAACAACAATCGCTTATAACGTAAAAAAGACAAAATAACAATTAAGGGTTTGGCCAATTAGCGTAAAACGACAGTCACTAAAATGTCTTTAAATAGTTTGGCACATCGTCTTTTTTGCCAGAATACATTTTGACAATCACTGTTTTGACCAATATTTTGTGTCACTTTTTTGCCTTTTTCAACCTGTACTTTTTTTTACTGTTTAGATGAGTCAATACAGCAGTACAGATGAAGCGAGTAGCTCGGAGGAAGAAGAATTTTCGTCAAGAATAGCTACAAATTCAGTTGGCCAAGAAACTGTTGCTTTCCCAGAATCTAGCCAAGAAGGAAGCCACAGAAGCAATGAGTCAACACCAGTTTGAAGGTCTAAGAAGCGAAAAGCAGTCCTGTTGCCAGATGTTCAGCTTCATTTCTCGCAAAGTCAGAAAGGCAAGAATCTAGTAATTTTCGAAGGTAGTCTTTCTGTGGAATATTTGAAAAATATGTTCACCTAACTGTGTGCTTCTCAGGGCACTGCTATACTTTCGCCTACAAAGATTTCTCACTGGCGGTGTGCAAAGTATTATTTACGTAATCATGCTTTGTTGACTCCTTTGGATGTGGTTTAGAAATTTTGATCGTTGTTGTCTGTTATTTTGTTGAAATAAAAAGGAGTTAGGATATGTTGAAAAAATTCGTGGCCACGCCTTGCTTCGTAACTGTCGTGAAAATTTCCGAAGACACCTAAAATATGTTCTGACATACTCTGTACGGTCAAACCTTTCTATCCGGCACTCTTGTTCGGTTCCGAAGGGTACCAGATACAAGACATTACAATACAATAGAAGGCGATTTTGTTTTCCTTCTTTCGGATGTGTCCTTGTTAGAAATCTCTGGCCAAATACGTCCTCTGGCCAAATGTTCTTTGACGAAACCAGTTATTAGCAAAAAAGACGATGTGTCAAACTATTTAAAAACATTTTTAGTGACTGTCGTTTTACGCTAATTGGCCAAACCTTTTTGTCTTTTTTACATTATAAGCGATTGTTGTTTTCTCTAATTGTCGTTTTATAGGCAAGCCAAATTATCCATAACCTACCTTGAATAACTGCACTCCATTATGAAAATATTGCTCTGCTCCAGTCCACTCAAATCCATCCCTTTTTGCAGCCGTCTGAAAGGCACGAGCAGCAACATTTTTCTCCTTGCAAAAAACTTGAAGTCGGAAACGAAGATCCCTTTCCGGTCTAGTGAAGTCTGGATGGGCGAATGGTGTGCGCACAGATATTTTGTCAAACACTTCTGGCACCAGCCGATTGAACTTGACTTGGAATAGTCGGGCAGTGTAGTCCGCCTTGAAGGGCACTCGGATGAGTACTGTATCTGTCCATTCCACTTTGTCCACTTTGCATTTATGGATGTCAAAAGGTTGTAGGCAGTTGACTCCATGTTGGTTGAGCAGGATTGGCTCAACTTGCAGTGGGCGTTGGTCAGGATCTAGCTCAGAAATGACTGTGTTGATAAGTGAAAAAACCAGTTCCATGTAAACGGCACTTGACTGAGCAAAACAGCGGACGATGAAAGAGTTTCTGGAAATTTGAAAGCTCAGTCACCCAAATAAAGAGCGACAAGGGACCACAGGCGCCTATCGGCGCCTCTATAGTATTTCGAAATTTCAATGAGGGGCTATGACTTCATTCATAAAAATAGGTATATCCCCTATTAGAACTCATTTTTTTCGCCTGTTCTTTTTAAAACGAAAGCTGACATTCTGGGGAACACGACGGTATTAGCGACAAAAGTGATTTCGCTATCTACGACCCGTTCTGGACTTCGAAGTAAAAAAGCGTTACCCATCCACCCACACATGCCAAATACTATATAAGATTCAATTTTCGGACCATAACACTAGAGTTCCGAATGAAAATTTTTTGAAAAAAGGAAAAATGGCCAAAAGGTCATTTATCCAGTGCTCAGTGCCATTTCCAAGTGAAAAAAATTTGTGGACCAAAAATTTCAAAAATGAAAAATATTTAGTGACTCAAACAGGACAAATCTCTTTAAAAAGACGATTTGGAACCCTTTTAATATTGTTTTTTACATATTGACTCGATTTTTCGGACTAGTGTCAGACGCTAAAAACGATAAAAGGGAAACTAATTGTTGTAATGCAAACTGTTGTACATTAATTATTGTACGAAAACCACCGAAAATGGCGCAAAGCCGCCAAGAAAAATTTTCGAGTTTTCGAGTCGAGCGCTTGAAATTTTCGAGTCTCGACAATTCTAGTGAAAAAATTTGAATCAATCTGTAGTATCTCCGAATGGTTCTTATCCTTTATGCCGACCCCACCCAAGTTTTGTTTGTTGAACTTTATTTTTATTTTGACACAAATAAGTTGATTCGCCTTTTTGGCGGCATAAAACATGCATGCATACCAGAGTTTCTTGGTGCAGTAGGACTGACAAAAATTTGTTCAATTCCCATACTTTTAGGCTATTTTCCAGTGTCCCGGTACTCTTTTAAATTAGGGTGGGGTCGGGATAAGGGATATGAACCCTCCGAATAATTTTTAAGCCTCACAAAATTTACTTGTTTTTAAGATGAACACCCGCATACCGCCTTAGCACTTCCACCACATTCTGCAACTGCCCAATGCGATGCATCCAAGGAGGATCAAAGCGAATTTCTTTAGGAGCAGGTCCTCGGCCAGCATATTCATTTTGGCGTTTTTGTCTAGATACCATGTCAAAATTTTGCATTTGTTGAGTCAACTGGTCAATCTGATGGTGCATTATTTTCTCCCTTGGCTGATTTGATCCACAAGCAACCAGAGGTGGCACGATGGCATGCGGCAAAACTATGGATCCAGGTTTTATTTGCTGCACCAAACGCTGAGTGGCTTCCACACAGTTCGCACTTGGAAATGTAGAGGAGGTCACAAAGGCAGTTGGAAATGCTGGACTTGCTGGCGCTGCAACCACCATGGGACTAAGACGCGAAGCCACTGACTGGCGATGCAGCTGTTGAACAGGATAGTTGTTGCTGACTTGATCACTCCCAATCAGAGGCATCTGTGGACTGACTGTGGAGATAAGTGTTCGACCTTAAAATTTTTTCAGTTGAATTCAAAAATCAATTTATCCATTTTTTCCCAGTTTTTTGAACTAGCACTTTTTATTACCGTATTTCCTCTAATAGGCCCACATGCTCCATTAAACCCACATACTCTAATAAGCCCACATGCTGAAGGGCAGTCAAAAATTAAGCCCACATGTTTTAATAAGCCCACACCGGCTATAGTGAAGAATAGGGTTCCAAAAACAGCTTGGTCCCCCCTCTTGTTTTTTCGTAAAAAATCAGCTTGGTCCTATAAATTTTAATAAATTTTAATAAAAATCAGCTTGGTCCCCCTCCCTGTTGTTTTTACAAATAAAACAACAGGGGGACCAAGCTGATTTTTGGAACCCTATTCTTCACTAGCGCCGCCCACACCTTATTTTTGAAAAAATCATGTTCCACTGAAATCCTCAAATTTCAGTCCTAGGGTTAGTCCTGGGGTAGGACTTAGTTGATGTGATGTGCAAGTCAAAGAAATTTTTTTCTTAGAAAATTTAAAATCCCGGAAAAATCTTACTTTTCCGTCTTGTCGGGGTCGATCCTACTGAGGACACCACCTGGTTGTTCATATTATTCTGAGAAGTTGATACTACTCCAAAAAAGTTAATTTTCAACAAGATTTCTCGCAAAGGAGTTGCTCACATTATCCAGATCTTTCCACCAAAGCAATCTTGCCCAAAGAAACCTTGAAAATTTTTGGGTATTAAAGCCGAAAATTAAAGCCTTGATTAATATAGGCAAAAATTGTTGACTCGAAATCAGTTTGTAATTGCGGAAACTACTATTGGTATAAATACAAAAAACTTTTATACATTGCTGAAAAGCACAAATTTGTACAAGTGACAAGAAAATACATTTACAATCAAGATTATTCATCAAAACAGCAACAAAAATTACAAGCATAGATTTTTGGCTCGCAAATTTTCGCTTCTCAGCAATGCTGATTCATCTTGCACAGCTGCTACGGCACAAAAACGCCATCAAAGTGGAAATAAAATCTTATTAAAAGAGTTTCCAAAATCGAAAGTGTTTTTTATTTTTACAAAAGTCTACAGGAAAAAGAAAAAGGGGCGCTAGTATAGAATACCCCCCCCCCAAATCAGACCTTCTAAAAATCGTTGAAACTACCCTTTGGAACAACAAGTTTAGGCTTAGCCCTTAGGCTTAGGGGTAGGCCAGCGTATGTAAGTTGTGACTACAGTCAACCCTCGTTAATCCGCCAGGCTTAGGCTTAGGCTTAGCCACCCCGTTAAGGGCCGGTCCCAAAAAAGCTAAAGTTAAGTAAAGGTAGGGTAATCGCACCTCGATAATCCGCCACCCTGTGGCCGGTCCCTATGAGTGGCGGATTAACGAGGGTTGACTGCAATAAGTGTTTTTACGCACTTTTTCTGGGCTCTGGAACATATATTTGGGTGCTCTTTACTTAAGTTTTAGAAGGCATAAGTTTTGGGGGTTTCTATACTAGGGTCGAAAAAGGCATTAAAAGTGCAGACAAGTGGTAACCAAACGTACTAAAAAAGAATGTGTGCAAAATTTTGAGTAACAGCCAAACCAGATTTTCAACTTTGCAGACAATTATTAGTTCATCAAGACAGTTTTGAAAAAAAAAGTCTAAAGCCCCAATCAGCTGAAAACATTATAAAAGTCAAAGTGAATTTCTCAAAAATACAACTGATAAAGGTGGTTCAAATCATGGTTTACTCTTAGGGTTGTTGAGCGAAAAGCCGAACTGTCAAAAAAATTCGCCTAAAATTGCGTTTTTATCTATGTCGACATCAAATTTTTTTTATAAAATGTTACAGTAAAAAATATCCTAGAATATAAGCTTTCCGACGACACCAAAATTGCGTAAGGGTCATATAAAAATCAAAGATATTTATCTAAAAACATTTTCGGCCTGAAAAACCGAAAATAAAAAATTCTTCGGCTTTTCAGGCCGAAAATGTTTTTATGTAAATATCCGTGATTTTTATATGACCCTTACGCAATTTTGGTGTTATTAATAAGCTTATATTCTAGGCTATCTTTTACTATAAGACGGCGCTAGTGAAGAATAGGGTTCCAAAAATCAGCTTGGTCCCCCCTGTTATTTTATTTGTAAAAACAAGAGGGGGACCAAGCTGATTTTTGGAACCCTATTCTTCACTATAGCCCTATAAGACTTTACAAAGAAATTTGATGTCAACATGGATAAAAACGCAATTTTAGGAGAACTTCTATTTGACATTTCGGCTATTTTTGAAGGAAAAGGCTCATTTTATTAATTCTATCTTTTCGGTGTTTTCCATAATCCAAACTTGGTTGGTTAGTTTGCTGAGAACTAAATATCGTATTTTCTCTGATAGATCGGCACCCTCTGGCTCAAAATCGTGTTTGTGGCATTGGCTTTTTGTCCTATTTTTTATGGATGGTTTCCAAGCAAGTTCACACCCAAATTTTAAGTAAAGAGACGCCCTACAATTTGAGTGCTAACTTGCCTGAGGGTCATCGAGCTAACACCGGTCACTGAATGAAAAGTGGGTCAAAACCACATAAATATGATTTTGACTAAGGGGAAGGGGTGCCACTCCATTATAGGAAACACAGTAGTTAGCGAAACACAATTTATACTTTGAGAACCCTATCCCATTCACTGAGCAACAAAATTACCGTATTTCCTCTAATAGAACCCCCCTAACTTTGAGGACCTATATCTCAGCCCAGAGTCAATTTTTTGCACAGCTGTTTTACGCGTTTTCTTAACTCCCACGAGCTCTACCGATTGCACTTTTCAGATTCTAGTTGAGCACCCAAAAATCTCGAGATCGAATTCCAAATTTTCCGATTTTCGGGCATCCAAAAAAATAAAGCCCCCGGGGGGCTCTATTAGAGGGTAACAAAATATCAACTACGCCTAGGCGGAGTCAAAAAAAGATAAGACTTCATAAATCAGATTTTATGAGTAAATCACCATGAGCACCGTCCTTTACAACAAACAGAAAAAAAGTATACACACAGTTGCAACAAAATCAAGTAGTTTGCATTCTCAGCTCACATAGCTTCACTCAAATGATTCAATGGCGGGAACTCGTCCATGTCATTCAGATCGGCAGGCGGGCTTATGTCCACCAGACCATCTCCATCACTATCACTGTCTTTCTTGTGTCGACTAGTCTTGGTGGTACCGCCCTTCTTGACTGGAGACGGTGAGCCTCCAATCAAACCCAACGGTTCGTCCATATCAAACGGGTTGGTGCTGGTCTTCCTTTCTGTTCCCGAGCTGCTACCCTTGCCCCGTCCGCCAGTTGGTGCAGAAGATGGAATCACTGGAGGTGTGGCACGCTTCTTGGGTGCTGGAGGAATAGGGGGAGGCACTGGTTTGGCAGCAGCTGCTGCTGCTGCAGCTGGAGGTGATTGGGACAGGGACTGTTGGGAAGAGGAGGACGAGCCTCCGCCGCTGGCATGGTGAACAGGTGGACCACCTCCACTTCGCAGGCTGGCTATGCTTGGCTGGGTGGGCGATGGAGACTTGGAGAAGTTGTCTAGGTCCTGCAAAATTGGGGTTGTAGGTTTCAAAAAAATATTTATGCAGCAGGGCTTTCGATTTTCGGTACTTTTCTATTTAATTTTTTCTAGTTTTGACGCATCCCTAGTACAGTCAACCCTCGTTAATCCGCCACCCCGTTAATCCGCCACCCCGTTAATCCGCCACCCTGAGGCCGGTCCCTAGGGGTGGCGGATTAACGAGGGTTGACTGTATGCAACTAACCGAAAGTGCAGGTGTTGTAGGATGGAGCTGTGGAGGGCCACTACCCCGAGTATTGATGGGTATGGCTGTGCCGATGGACTCCTCCTCACTTTGCACAGAATGTGGCCCGATTCTGTACTGGCGCATGAGAGTGCACTCGCCTCCATCGGTGTCCAGAGTGTAGCAAAATAAATAGCCATCGGCACTTGCTACTAGTAGATAGTCTATGTTGTTGACCCTGAATGGATTGAATGTTAGGGCAATTTTCTGACATATTTTCAAATTTACGAATTATGGGTATCCTGTTTTTTTTTCGCTTTTTTGTTTATTTAGCTAAGGCGAAGCCTCAGACGCAGAGTAGACGCCAGACACGCTGGACACACTCAAATGCGGGTCAGAAACGTCGAAAATTACCCAAAAATTAAACAAAAAACGCCTATTTCAGACTGGAGTGCCAAGAAAAAATGGCACTTTTTTTTAAATTATTGATATTCTTAGGATCATATCCACTAGTCTGAATTCGCACTATCTACTGTGACCGTACACTACAAATTTAAAGTTTAAAAATGTTTAATTTTACAGGGTGTTTCAAGAATTTCGCCCACTTTTAAAGACATAACTTTTTATTTTTTTTGACAATCCAATTTTTTGGAAAATGGCAAAAGGCATTGATGAAATTATGCCATTTTTCCAACCAAAGGGGGACCAAGGCAAAAGTGAAAATTCGGTCAAAATTTTTTTGATATTTATATACCAAAAAAATTGCTTTTCGATTCTGAGTCGATCTGCGTTGGCAGAAATTCAAAAAAGGGCTTATAAAAAGTTATGTCGATTAAAAAGTGGGCGAAATTCTTGAAACACCCTGTATAATTACCTGGGCATGGCCACCACAGTGCGAGTGCCAGCAATCGGAAGTCGAGCGGTGGCCACCGATTTCTCCCGCAACATCAATTCATTCATGTGAGTGGGCAGGTAGGCAGATGCTTGTTGGGAGAAAAAGCTGGTCAGTGGATTGACCCAGGCCCCAATTCCTTCTTGTGACAAATCATCCTGTCTAAATTACAGAAGTTTAGAAAAAGTTAGTTGGGCATGGGCTTCTTTATGGGATTCCTTACTTGGTCTGTTCTTGGGGAGTATCCGGTTTGACCAGAGCGAAAACGTGAATGGTCTCCGTGTTGCTGGACAGGCATAAATACTTGGAGTCGACGCTGAACGCCAGGGAGCTGATGCTCACACATCTGACAAAACATAGCCACTATATTAGATTATTCGGCACCTGAGCATACCCCCCCAAATGAAATTTTTTTGAACTTTTTCAAAACACCATTTTAACCATTTTTAAGCATTTCCTACACGTTGAACACGGTAAAAAAGGTTTTTCACCTACTTTTTTAGACATAATTCCGAGCAAGACTCTTGATCAAAAATGCATTTAGAGGCTCTCTTTGCCCAGCTCCAGTGACCAAAACAGCCAAATGGTCGAAATTTCAAAATGCCCAAAACTCAATTTTTTATTGACCAGAACACAAAAATAATGTCTTTTTTGAACTTCTGAGGTGATTTTAGGTTGTTATAGGGTGTTTGGAAACACTTTGAAAAAAATTTCATGTGGGGGGTGGTGCTGTATACTCCGGTAGGGTCGATTATTGAATTTTTAAAGGACCATACTTGTTCAGGACAATCTTGACTTCGCAAATTTTATAAATACCTTTTTTCTGCAAGAAAATCGAACTTTTTCATTTTTTTATTTTTGTGTAATAAAGTTGGTTAAATAATAATGAGTATAAAAAAATTCATCATCGACTAGTGACCCCGGTAGCTCAATGGAGAATTGCGGATGCCATTCGGATTCGATCGTAGACTCGATTTCCAGCCATGTTTACTGCGGTTTTTATCTTTTAAGTCTTTAAATATTTAACACACGAACATTTGAGAGCAGCACTTTTATGCGGTTGGATGCAGAATTTTGCGCTGAACATGATGGTGTTTTTTGGTTTTTGAAATTTTAGACAAAAAAGTTTGGCTAGAGCCCTCTGAAAATTTGAAAGTTTTTGTCTTGGCACGAAAGTACTAAAAATAGTTATAACTTTGTATATATTGAAGAATTTTTTGTCTGTAAATTGCATCTTGTAGAAGAGAAGCGAAGCTATCTTTTGAGTAGTTATTTGCCTGTGTGTCATAAAAATTTACTGCCGCAAAATCCCAAAGATTATAGTATCGACTGTTTGATAAAGACTCATTTTCAAATAACTTTTATTATAATAAACCAACTGAGTGCAAACACGGTACCTTTTTGTAGAAAATTTTGTGGTGATTCCGAATCTGCACAGAAAATGATAAAAAAAATCCTTGCTAAGTTATGGTTTGTGTAGGTTAGGTCACTATGACTTGCCTTCACTGCAGTGCGAACCAACAATTTTGAAAAATAAACACCGAATTCGTGTTTAGCATAGCTGATTTGCTTGAAAACTGCTCTTACAATAAATAGGACGATGTCAAATTTCAAATTCCTCTCGAGACAAAAATTATTGAAATTTTTTCAAAAATTAGTATTTAAATAATTTTTGTCTCGAGAGGAATTTGAAATTTGACACCGACCTATTTATTGTTAGAGCAGTTTTCAAGCGTATCAACCAAATCTCCAGTATATGAAAAGTTTTGACTATTTTTCGTGCTTTCGTGTCATGACAAAAATTTAAAAGACCTCAAACTTTCAGAAGACTCGAAGCGAAACTTTTTTGGCAAAAATTTCAAAAACCAAACACACCGTCGTGTACAGCGCGAAATTCTTCATCCAATCAAATAAAAGTGCTGCTCAAATGTTCGAGTGTTAAAATGTTTCTAAATAATTTTTGAATGAGAAAATTAGGGGTACGAAATTTACCAGTAGAAATATTTTTCGTGTAATTAACCGGTAATTTACTTTGGTGGATCATCATTTTACGGCTTTCAAAAATTGAACTTGCCATATTCTTATGGTCATGAGCAAGTACTGTCTTTAAGATTGGCTCAAGAAAAAACCCACCGTTTGACTCCGCGAGTGAACTCAAACAAACGTTCACCATTGGGAACACCGAATACGCGGATGACTGTGCCCTTGTCAGAAGCGGTGGCTAATTTGGTGCCATCCGGATTGAAGCGGACAGCTGCCAAGGCACCAGCATGTGCGCTTATGTTGCACAAGGGTTTGATGTCTTCTGAAACCAATAAAAAATATTAATAAGGAATTGAAAAAAATACAGACCTGCATCATAAACCATCACATGACCAGTGGAGGATGAGTTGGGGAAGGCCAGGTAGCAAGCACTCTCATCATTCGACAGGTCCATTATACCTTGTGGGTTGGAGGGACTGTCTTTGATCATGTGTATTAGCTGAAATTTATTTGCAAGGACTAGCAATGAAAGACAAGTAAAGCCAAGAGGAAAAAGAACAGTTCACCATTTCATGGTGATCAGCTACTTCATCCCCTCAGTAATCAAGATGCTTTATTTTGTACAAAATATTTATTTTTTGCTAAAATAACCTGACTGAATCGAAAATCCAAAATTGCTAAATCTACCACATAATTATTTTTGTTGCTTATCTAAGGCCAGGGTTGGAAATACCGTATTTCCTCTAATAGAGACCCCGGGGGCTTTATTTTTTGGATGCCCGAAAATCGGAAAATTTGGAATTCGATCTCGAGATTTTTGGGTGCTCAACTAGAATCTGAAAATGCAATCGGTAGAGCTCGCGGGAGTTAAGAAAACGCGTAAAACAGCTTTGCAAAAAATTGACTCTGGGCTGAGATATAGGTCCTCAAAGGGTTAGGGGGCTCTATTAGAGGAAATACGGTAGTGCTATTTTCTCACAGAGATGTGCTAATATTTTGTAGCACAAAGAGGGTGACGATTTGGGTACTAGTAATAGTAGGGATGAGTCCCCGCTACCGTCCCCGCGGGGAATTCCCGACCCGCTACGATTTTTTAGAAAATGCTCCCTCGTAATCCCTCCCGTAATTCCCACCGCATCGAAAAATCATCCCCGCTTCCCCCGTTATCATTGGATAAATGCATTTTGAACTCCCGCGAATCGACTCAGCGGCGAGAGGGCAGAGCAACTACTCCTTATCAAGGCCTCTCTGAAGGAACTGAAGTTGGCGCCGAAGGTGGAAGATACCGAAAGTGATGAAGAAGCATGATTCAACTACTTTGATGCTACTTTGAAGCGTTATGTTTTCAACTCAATTTTGGGCTAATAAACTAGGGTTACTGAATTTTTCATTGATGATCTTGGACTACTCGTAGCTCGTCACCTACTCGCGCTTATGTTTGTTTTTAACATAAAACAACTAAAAAAAAATTGTTACTAAGACAAGGAGAATACATGGAGAATAGATATGTGTTTTTGAACATAGTACTCAAATAGTACCTAGTACCAAAATAGTACTATTTTGGTACTTAGTACTATTTTAGTACTATGGTTGAAAAACATTAAAAACACTAGGTAAAACACGAGTACTAGGTACTAAAATAGTATTCAGTACTAAATTAGTACCCTAGTACTTTATGGTACTATTTAGTACTTCGATTGTACTATTTTCTCGTGAGTTAGTACTTAAATCGCTACCCCGAGCACAAAATAGCAAAAACTTTGTGCAACAAGGAAACTAGGATTGAGGTCAGAATGTTATTCGGAATTTATTTTTCAGGCCTGTCGATCCATATGCAGTAACTTCGGTATGATTAGAATGAGACAATTCGCTCCTAAGGCCCAGAGGCAGCTGCAGGCCCTTGATTTCACAAATTTTGTGCCTCATTTCCATTCTTCCTGACTAATATTTGAAAAAAGGGTTGTAAATCATAAATTATGTTCTCAACCAGAGTTTTCATTGATCCGGTTTTTTGCCATTGATCTGATCTGATCCGAGGTATCAATGATACCTGGATCAATGATAATGGCTAAAAAAATTCGTCAAAAATCGGGTGATCTGATCTGATCCGACTATCAATGATCCAAACTATCATTGATACCGCTATCAGATCAGTGAAATCCGGATCAATGAAAACTCTGTTCTCAACTCTACAAATTCGGTGCTGCAAGAGTTTTAAAGTGCCTTAAAAAGACATAAAAAACTCTAGATTAAAAAATTTTGCCCTATGTGACAATTGGGGGAAGGGGTGGTTTTCTTGGTCCACCTATTGTTTTTTATTGTGATTATTTAGGCTTAGGCAAGGGATGGCCAGCGCATGTTAGGACGGAATGAAACATATCTAGAATCATGTTTAAGTCCTTCCTAACATACGCTAGCCAACCCTTGCCTAAGCCTAAAAAATCACAATAAAAAGCAATAGAGGGACCAAGGCAAAAACCCATAAGGCCAAAATTTATTTTTTGATTTTGGGAATCAAAACTGGACGCTTTGAGACTCCTATATGAGTAACTACACTAGAAAACAAACGAAGTGACCTCAAAATTAATTTTATAACCAACTTACTCTCATATCTCTCACATTGTGTATGTGAATGGAGTCTTCAAGGCAGACCACAACCCTCTGAAAAGTAAATTAATATTTTTGACTGAAATTGAATTGAGCACCAACCTTTCGGTTCATGCGGACTGCTAGGATGGCACTGGCATAAGTATGACAACAAATCTCGTTCTCTTTGATTGAATGGTAGACCTGGAGCTTGCGAGTGCTCTTCATCGACACAATTGTGATGAGGGAGCTGAGGTAGAGACGTTCCACAATGCATGCTCGCTCAGGCACTACAACACACATAAAGCTGAATTGGGAAAAGCAAAATTTGTGCTTGGAAGTAACCTTTTCCTTCAAACAGCTTTTCCAGACGGTCTATTGAGCGTAATGAGTAAAAATTGTAGCCATCCTCATGTCCTACTGCCAAGCAACTAAACATTTTATTGTACTAATCAAATTTTTAAAAAATAGGAATTTGTGGACCCTAGTATAGAATTCGTTTAGAATTCCTTTTTTCGTTTTAGTCAAAAAGGCGAAAAAGTGCCCACTTTTTTGTGAAACTCCTCTATAACAAGGACTGAGTCGGCATATTTTGGCGACTGTATAATATATCATCCATTCACTGCAAAATAATGCGGTTTCAGCTTCAAGAATTACGCTTCATATGAAGCATAATGAATATAACAGGGTGTATCCAAAAGCGGGCACTTTTTCGCAAAACGCGGCACATTTTTGCCTTTTTGACCAGAACAGAAAAAAGCGGTCACTTTTTCACTAAAAGCAGGCACTTTTTCCCCATATCCCATTTTATTGCCCAAGCTAGACATGTGCACAAAACGGCCCGCATTTTTTACAGCCTCACCCATGCCAAAATACAAACACAAAATGGTCTAGATTCACTCTTAATGCTCCTGAACTACTCTTACTAGTCAGTGTTCAACCCTTATGGTCCAGATCCCTAGCCAATGCTTTATATCTACCCTTAATGACCCTGACTCAATCTTAATGGTCCTGATCCACCTTTAATGATCCCGATCTACTCTCGACGGTCCTCATGCATTCTCAATGGATCTTTTCCCGTTATAGCTTTTCGATGTCCTCTCAGCTCATTTGGGCGTCCAGAACGTGTAAAATTCCGTTGTCAAGACCACCTCAATTTTCGATATGTTAAATAACTCCCTGAGTTAGATTTTCTCTAATAGCTCCCCGGGGGAGTTATTTTTTGGATGCCCAAAAATCGGAAAAATTTAAGGTCGATCTCGAGATTTTTGGGTGAAAATTTAAAATCGAAAAAGCGGAATCGGTAGAGCTCGTGGGAGTTAAGAAAACGAAATAAACAGCTAAATTTGTTGACTCTCGAGTCGATCGACCGGTATATAGACTCGCAAAAAGATCGCAAAATAAATTATATGCCGCGAGCAAACTGCGAGTCAAACGATGTTAGGATTGCGAGTCATTTGACTCGGAGTCGATCAACTCGCAAAAAAATAATTTTTACTTTTTTGAGTCAACTCGACGAGTCATATGGACAACACTGGTTCTTAGATCTTTGCTTTTTTACGTAGGAAATTTTTTATGGCTGCAAAAAATTTCCAAGAAAGGTAGCTATCTATCAATCATTCATAAAAAAAGTACCAACATTTATGAAACACCCAAAATTTATTTATAGCAATATTACCTGCAGTCCTGGTTGAATGAAACACATAATATCTCTTTTTTCTCCATGGTTGAGTCTTCTGAAGAAGAAAAAAATGTAATACTAACATCAATATTATCAATAATTTATAAGATTGCCCAAATATTAAAGCAAAAAAGGCAATGCAATAATAAAATAAAGTTAGTGGTAAAATGAAAGACCTGTTTTGGGCGCAATCATCTCAGTGAAATATTGCATTCCCAAGTCGGTTAGACTTGTGAATGCATTCGTGAACCGTTGACTATAGCAGTTATTGTCCTCCTGGTTGTCCACTCGTTGCACAGCGGCTCCACTACTACTACTCGGGCTTTGCTCTGAGTAAAACAGTGACATAAGTGGATCATTCACAAAGAAATATTACTGATTACTCCGAAAAATGACCCGCAAAGACTAATTTACAATCTTATCTGCGCGATTCAGGCAAAAAGTGACTGAACAAAGGGGCGAAAACACTCTTTACAACAAATTTAAAACACACAAACACAAAATTTGACGTCGGTCAATCAATCAATTGCTCTCTTTTTTGTCTTGAAATGAAATAAAAAGGGGAAAATCACTTCTTTTTCTGCTCTTCACACGCTATTTCACAATTAGTGTCGGCTTCGTGTGTCCAGAAAGTCAACTAAATGCTTCCATAGGGTGGTGGTGTGTATGTTGTGTTACATTTCTCCCCTATTAAATAAGCAAAATTGTGGAACACATGAGAGAAAAACACGTGCGGCCAAGCATGAGGACGGTATGCCAAGGATAAATTTGTGTGGGTCAAGTTGCACCCTAGGCTTTTCAGGTGAATTGGGAAGAATTATCAAATGCGTCACTTTAGCCCATTATTTGACTGTTTTGCTGATAAGGACGAGAATTCATGGAAATTTATATTTGTTGAAAACAACACAAAAAAGTTAAAAATAGCGAAACAACACAAGGCAATGCCAAAAAAACTTGTTGTGAAAAGAAGGCTGTAATTTTAAGTCAACCTGATAAACTTTAAAGTCCGAAAATTCTATCAAGCTCCCCGCAGACTACGGCGTAACACGTAACAAATCTGTTACGCGTAACACCTTTTTTGAGTCGCGTAACAAGAGTCACGTAACAGCATTTTTTGATGTTAACAACCGAGTCACGTAACAAGTTTCAATGAGAAAAACAACAGGGGGACAAATGCAGTTTTTGCACGCAAATTGTTCAAAACTGCGCTTCTCACCAATATCTGAACGTCCTATCGCTCGAATACGAGCAAAAAATTCACAGCACCACCGAACGCTGAATTTTATTTCTGAACTTTAACAGCAAAACATTCACACAAACAAAACTAATCCTTCATAGATTCCTGAAATTCTCGGATGCTCATTTCTGCCACGCTTTTTTCTGGCCCAATCCAAGGCTGGACTTTCCAATGAGCAATGTGGCTAGCGACTTCTTGCCAGATCCTTCCAGAAGGCACTTCTCCCACTTGCTGATCATGTCCCGAATTTCTACTGAATTTATTAATGCAAAATTGCTATCATAGATAAAACTACCTTTGCACTCCAAGAAAGCATGCTTTTCACTGACGTCCTCGACTTGGTGAAGGAGTTCATCAACTTCTAAGGCCAACGGAAAAATTTTCTTGTTACTTTCGGCAGCATCCATCAACCGCTCGAACTCCGCATCCATCTTGGGTTTCTTGGCAGCGGGCGATTTCAATGCTGTTGACTTTATCAGAACGGACGGTGTCAATTTTGTCGCACGCATCCTAGGTTTTGTCATTTAAATAAAGCAAGATTTGTAGATTAAGAGATTCTTACTGTTGATCTGAGATTGTGTTCACTGTGCGAAGGAAGGACATCTTCTCCCAAAATTTCCACTCTGACTCCACGTCGTCTGCACCGTCTCCTTTCTTCCCTTCGATTCGACGACGAGTCATTCGATGATTGGATACCAGATTCACCCATATCTTCTTCAGCAAATGAATTAAATAAGACGTAAAACTATGTTGTTCAAGCGTTAACTGAGTTGCAAACCTCCAAGCGCACGTTCTTTTAGGTCTCAATGAAGGTGTTGTCAATGCTCTACCAGTCGGCTTGCTTCTTCCCCAGTCTTGGATAGTCGGCGTTGGTCGGATTCCACAGCGGGCTTGAAATCCATAGCGTCGAGTCACTGTTTCTCCCAGAAGCACCTATATTAACAGCTATGAAGCGCGACTTTGCATCAGCAATGGCGAGTAGAGCGATAGAGTATAATTTCTAGAATATGCTCATATACATCGCCGTTTATAAGTTTTCATCTAAAAAAAAATACACAATTACAATGAGTCGCCAAATTATAGGAAATACGGTAATAAAGTACCTTGTAGTTAAAGAATGAAGCGTCCGAGTGAACCGGGGCCTATCCCACTAATTGAAAAGTGAAAAATGAAAAATGAAAAGTGAAAAATGAAAATTTTCTGTCTCACTAAAATTTGAAAAATTGAAAAACGAAAATTGAAAATGAAAAGTGAAAATGAAAATTTTTCATTCTCTGTCTCACCATTTGAAAAGTGAAAATGAAAAGTGAAAATTTTTCATTTTACATGAAAAATTGTAGACCGGTGTACCTGTCTACAATTTTACAAAATATTTTGATTCTTCATCTAGTATTATTTTTCTTCGCCGAACTCGGTGTTTATTAGCTATACGTCCGTGCATGTCTAACGGTGTTCAATTTAGAAAGAAGATGTCTTCAACCAATGAAAGTTCCGAAGATTAAGTGATGCAGAAGCGCGTCCGCGAATGTTCAGACAGAGGGCAGTCATTACAGATCCGACGCAATTTCGTGAGCGCTGTCTAACTCCTCGCTTGGTCGATGTTCTGCTCAACATCCTTGGTGAGCAACTGCAGCCGTCTTCATTCCGCTCTAATCCTCTGTCTGCCGAGGAGAAGTTACTTTGCGCTCTTCGATTCTACGCCTCCAATTCCTTCTACTACTCCGTCGGTGATGCTCAAGGTTTGTCTTCATATATTAATTGATGTATTTCGTTGTTTGACTAGACTGTTTAGGGCCTTCTAAGCAATCAGTTCACAGAGCCATCCGTCAAGTTACTTCCGCAATCAATGCTAAACTCGGTGATCGAATCAAGTGGCCGTCCGGTGAAGGCGAACGCAGGAGAATTGCGTCTCAATTTTTTCGTCTTGCGAATCCCGGTATATAAATAAATAAAATTTTCCAACGTCTTACCATTGTGTTTCAGGGATGCCTACCGTGTGTGGAGCTGTCGATGGAACGTTGGTCAAGCTATCGTATTGCCCGAGTGAACATGAGGTAAATTAAATTATCTCTTATTGACTGTGCTTTTCATTGCCTTATTTAGTCGCAATTCGTAGACAGGCATCAACAACATTCAATCAATGCAATGGCCGTGGCAGGACCTGACTACCGGTTTTTCTTTCTTTCTGCAAAATTGCCGGGCTCAGTGAATGATGCGCGGGTACTGAAAAACAGCTCAATGGCAACTCGCTTTAATGGCGGATGGAGACCTTTCCCTGGCGCAGTGATCCTCGGTGATTCCATCTACGGTGCAAGTGACTGGTTGGTGCCAATGCGTCCACATGCTGAGCAGAGATTTAACAATTTCTACAAGTTTGTCATTTTATTTTGATGATTGCTTCGTCTGTCTGTAATAAACACCGAGTTTAGGTGTCATGCGAAAACAAGGAGAGTGGTCGAATGTGCCTTCGGGCTGTTCAAGAACCGTTTTCAGTGCCTCAAGTCCGGTCTGCGGCTAAAGAATCCCACTTACTGCGGCGAGGTGATCATGGCTTGTGGGCGGCTACACAATTTTCTCATAGAAGAGCGAATGGAGGAAGAGGATGATGACTGCGTATTCATGGAGCGACTGCAGAATCAATACGAAGAAAAACCAGAACAAGATACTTTTACTGGGCAGCAGCGTTTCATCTCAATGTTTAATTCTTTTTGTGCTGTAAACAATTTGTTGTGAGGTGTGTTAAAATAAAATTGGTTGTTGTTTATTTGTCGATATTAAAATGCTCACTCTTGCTAATTTATTTCAGGACTCTACAACTGTCATGTGTTTATGTTATATTGTTTTTATAGATATGGAACCTTGCGTTAGGGACTCTGCTTTTGAGGCGTGCAAAACCAAAGACAAGGATAAATTCATGCTCTTTAAGAAGATTCAAACAAACAAGTCTGTGCTTTTCGGGAAGTTCTCTGAATCGGTCACGAAGCAGCTGAAGGATGAAACATGGGAGAGCATTCGCCAAGAACTCGTTGCCGAAGGGTATTCATCTTTTGAGTACAAGAATTTCAAGCAGCTGAGAGACAATATGTGGTCGGTAACGAAAACTCGCACGATGGAGAAAGTTGACAAATCTAAGAAGACCGGAACAGGTCTTGAGAAGTCAGAAGTCAAGTTCAGCGAGGTAAATTCTCATATTATATCTACAGCAGGCAATTCACCGTATTTGAACTTAGGTGGAGAAACTGGTCCTAGCAATCGTCGACGTCGAGAGCCCACAAGTCAAGGGATTGAAAGTGATCGAAAGTGAGGAGGTAGAAGACGTAGCAAGTCCAAGTCCAGTGAAGTCCATTCCGAAACCAAGTCCGTGCCTGAAGCCACCAAGAAAGCGTCTTTTCTCGTCAACGATGCAGTAATTTTCATAAATTTTAGATATGGGACTCTAAATGTTACCTTTAGGACAAAATCTCTGGAGGAGGAGATCAAGGCCGAGAAGCTGCGCGGGCTGAGAGTGGACAATCGCCTAAAGGAACTTTACATCTACGAGAAGGAGCTGGAGCTGGGTGTCCCGCCGCAAATGAGAATCTTTGCGAACAAGAATGAGAGGGCTGCCAAAGAAAACGAGCAAGAATATACTTTTGGTGGTATGTCGTAGATGTTAACTGGCCTTGTTATGTCGTTGTTCAAGTGTGAAAATAAAGTTATGATGTTTAGACTTGTTTGGATGAGCCATTGTAAGATTGGAATAAAAAGTGAAAAACTGAAAAGTGAAAAATGAAAAATGTTTTTTCATTTTTTTCATTTTCATTTTTCACTTTTTCATTTTCATTTTTCACTTTTCAATTAGTGGGATAGAAAATGAAAATGAAAAGTGAAAAATGAAAAATTTTTCAATTTTTCATGAAAAATGAAAATTTTTCAATTAGTGGGATAGGCCCCCGGTCTGACAATCGCAATATGTTTTCCATCAATGGCCCTCAGTGCCTTCGGAAATTGGCGAATCCTGCCGAATCCATCTGCGCTTAGTTCCCATGTCTGACGAGTTGGTGGTGGAAGACACTCTTTGATAAGCCGCAGAAATCGCTTCAAGTCCATTTCCTCGGAGCTATTGTAGTATCGCCAGAACGCTGCGAAAGAATTGCGTTGCAGTGCCGCCTGATAATGAGCCGGCCGAATGTAGCTTCTTTTCTTGCGCATCCACCACCAATATCCAATAGCTTCCAGTAGAGCATGATCCATTAGCCTAAACGTATAACAAGCACAAGAAAGGAGAGCCAGGTGAAAAAATATCGCAACCAGTGCTCAGGTAACACAGAGCTCACAAAAATAAAGTCAGTGATTTAAAAATTGCCTTAGTCCACTCTGTTATTTTTGTGTTACACCACTCGGTGTTACGCGTAACAAAATAGCGTTTTATGAGACTTTATTACGTGACTCTAACGTAGTGTTACGTTTAACAGGCATGCGTAACACGAGTCGCGTAACAAATTCTGGTACTTACCTCGTGTTACGCGACTCAAAAATAGTGTTACACGCAAAGCTAGTCAAATTGTGTTATTTGTCTGGGTGGAGCTTCAAAAGTGTAAAAACTAATGCTCTTTTATTTGAGTTACTGCCCTCAGCAATAATCACAATAAAAAAAAAGTGGGATCTCAAAATGGGCAAATGCCTGACTTCTTTCAAATGTACGATCCCCTTTGAATCTTAATCGATGAACAACCAAACGAATCAATGGAACATATTATCTTATTCAAATTGGAAACACATCACCCATATCCCAAATTCCTCAAATGTTTTGACACACACTAAAAATCAGACTTATGCTCTTTATTCCGCTGTAAAAACAACGTAACAAAAACAACGGTCTGTATTACTACGACCATGTTTCAAACTGTATCCTATTTTTTCGTTCGAGCACTTGAAAGTATTCTTCGATATCTTGCACACCATTCCTTCTGGCTACACTTTTGAGAGAGTTGAGCACATCCTTGGGCATTTCATTGGCACTGCCGGCGATCAGAATTTTGGCTGTAACAAACAGTAGCATACAGGACTGCACAGGACAAACAGAATTTACCATTTTCATTGTTAAGATATTTCCAAACTTGGTCACTGTGCTCCACTATCTTGTGTTGAACATAGACCTAAACATTGTGCTATAGCCTGGCTTTACACAAAAATTTAACTTTCTCAGGCTGGTCACGACTACATGCGACCACGAGTGTAAGGCGAGAGCATTTCTCAAATTCTTGTTTGAAGTAGAAGTCCCTGTTGATACCACGGCATCCAAAAAATAGAAGAATTTTGGTAAGAGAAGTCTGCTGGCTGGAATTTCATCGTTTGTAATTTATGATTTAGATGATTTCATACCACTCATTTTCTGCAATCATAGATCGAAAAGGAGCAACACCAGTACCCGGTCCAATGAGCATGAGAGGCTGGTCCCAAATTATAGGCAAAGGTTCCAGGACGTATTTTCACGAACACCTAAAACAAAGGCTGTTACTTATATTATAAATGTAAAACTAGCAAACACTTTGAAGATACTTAATTACTTACAGGGTCAATAAAATTTAGGATTTAGATAATTTCACAGAAATTATAAGCAAATTTAAAAACAGTATTGCAAAAAGGGAAGACCGGCAGAAATTAGGTCACAACTTAAACTGAGAACCAGATTCTTGCAAACAATCAGCCAAATCCATTACTTACTAAAGAAGAAAGCATGCTTTTTTACGCAAAATTATCAAAAATATTAGACATTTTTCAAATTCACATTTTATGATTACCGTATTTCCTCTAATAGACGCCCCGGGGCATTTATTTTTCAGAGTCAACCAGGGGTTCGATCGCAAATTTATAAAATAAAGGCATCTAGTGTCAAAAAAAGGCAATTTAAAGGAATTTTCACCAAAATAAAGGCAACTGCTTCATACCCGACAAAAATCAACAAAAAAACAACTTTATTGACGAACAACATATTTTTCTTCTCCCCCCTTTCCTGCTTTCAACAACTCTTTCTGCCCAAGAAAGCAGTCATAACTTTCATAACATTCGTCAAAATGTGCCTTTATATTCAAAAAAAATTAAAGGCAAAATTTTTAAATTAAGGGTAATCCCTCTAATTAAGGGATATAATCGGACCCCTGAAGTCAACGTATATTAGAGCCAATTTAAGATTTCTGTGGGTTAAACCAAAATTAAAATAGCGGAATCTGTAGAGCTCGTGGAATTTAAGAAGACGCGAAAAAGAACAGTTCGAAAAAAAATTGTGCTCTGAGATACGAACCCTCAAAATCATGGGGCGCCTATTAGAGGAAATAAGGTAAGTCTTCAAGCGACCCAAAAGATGAGTTTCACAATATTATTTGATATTACAACAAAGCAATCCCATCACACTATAGGGACGTGTGGCGCAATGGATAGCGCGTTCGGCTTCGAACCGAAAGGTTGCAGGTTCGACCCCTGCCACGTTCAATATATTTTTTTTCTATTTTCACTTATGATTATGAATAATAAGTATGAGAACTTTGATGACACATGTTACTTTGTCATCTGTTTATAGAAACACCGCTAATAAGATGTTTTAAAACATATGACGACGACAAATGGACAGAAAGCAAAGGGCAAGAGGATCAAGAGGAGTTAAATTACAGGAATTGATACCTAAAATAAGAATGCTATAAGCTGTCAGGTGAGACACCTGGATTTCGTTTGGACGAGGAGTGCGTCACAATAAATTAATGGACAATAATTTTTTCTGGTGCAAATACACTCTTTAAATCCACTTTTTTGGCGCAAATTTTTGTTTTGCCTGATTATTCCAGATTTTCTATTTTTTTCAAAGTAATAACACTATCAGATAGCCCTGCGATTCTAGTTACTAATGGGTTATGATTTATCCCAACAGCTCATCAAAATCTAGCACAAAAAGGTGAAATATCAACCAAGTTATTACACTGACTTGCTTCATACCTTCACCTTCATGCGCTAGCATTTGACGAGCTGTTGGAATAAATCATACCTTATTAGAAACTAGAATCGCAGAGCTATCTGATGGTGTTATTACTTTAAAAAAATGTAAGATAATCGGGCAAAACAAAAATTTGCGCCAAAAAAGTATATTTGCGCCAGAAAAATATTCTCCTAAATCAATTGGGATTTATTTTAAATCCTGGGCACGATTTCCGAAAACTAGGGTGGTACAGCCAACTTACATATCGGGAAATAGCCAGAACACACCAGCAGGAATGAAGAAAAGGCATATCAAAACGACATTTGAAGTGTCAAAAGTACAATAGACAGTAAATTTACGCAAAACATTTTGAAAATATACCTTGTCACCATCTCTGAGTCGACACAAAAAGTTACTGCACAGTCCTCTCCTTGGTTCCTCCATTCGTTTTGCTTTATAGACTACCTGAACATCTTACGAGTGTGTGAAAAAGCCTGTAAAAATAACATACACGAGCCACAAGTAACTGAATTTCCAATTGATGAGCATTAGGAGAAGATGCGATACTGAAAGCACGAGCACGGATAATTGAGAATACATCGAAGAATTGTTCTGGTTTTAGAGATGAGGACGTCAATGGAAAGTCACGCAATAATTCTGCCACTGTCCTTCTCGGCTGTTGGCAGTATTCCAAGTAGTCATCCTAAAAATAAAAACATGTAAAAAAACAAAATGCAGCATGCCAATACCAATCCTTCAGCAGATGACAATTCTGCTAAACGCTCTTTTTCCATCTGATTTGTAGACACTCTAGCAAGCGAAGCCAAAAAAGACCGCCTCGGTACCATTTGAAGATCGAAATAACATTCTAGGCATGTCCTTAGAGTTGAAAAGCCTGCAATTAATAGCAAGTAGAAAAACGCTAAAAAATCATCCTAAATAAATCACACCGTCGGGAAAGAGCCAACTGGGTGGTGCAACAATATTTTCATCAGAAGGAACCAGTTTAAAGGGCTTATCCAGGACATCATCAGACAGGTCGATGGCTTCGATTGCTATTTCTACACTCTGAAGTAGATTACGAGGCTGGACCATCAGAACATCGCCAGATTTGTACCTAGAAGTCAGCGACATGAAGCTAAGGCATTAGCCGAAAAATCTCAAAATTGACTTAAATATGTTGTGCCCCGCAAGGGAATTCCAGCTTGTTTTATAAGAGAATGTGATTAACCGAGTATCCTGAAAAGCTCAAACTTCATCAAAGGGTTCACAAGAAAATGCACTACCTGGAAATGATTCTCACTAGTAACGCGCTTATTTGAAACCACATCTATAGGAACAAAGGAGTTTGATGTCACAGTTGAAGCTGATGGAAAATAAGGCTGTTCAACATAATCAAGTTTGTATTTCGGCGGCAAAGGTAGTGCGGAGTCAGAGTCGACCGATAAATCCTCAAAATACAAATTGAAGGATTGAGGACTCTTTACCGAAGAAAAATACCCCAAAGAGTCTACATTCTTTCAGCTTCGTCCAAAGCATAATTTTCCAGGGCTCGAATATGCCGTCCACACCCAATTGATGCTGATCATCTGCTAAGCCAAGATCAATAAAAGGAGTGGCACCAAGTTGCAGAAGTCGACGATAAACTTTCTTTCCAGCGAAATTGAATTTTTGGTATGAAGAATCTCCTAGACCAAGTACAGCTATTCTGACCTGTAAGCGATACATAAAGCTAACAATCACTTTTACAGTATTCAGTACCCCAGCGAGCAAATCCACCGGTAGTTGACGGGACAATAGACGACGCCAATTTGATCTCATGTTCGTTGGGAGCTCACCTTGACCACTTGTTGCCACTATAAAAACCACTAGTTTCTCTTCCGGAAGCATCTATATAGGCATTTATAACAATAAGGGTCGATGGTAAATTTAAAAAGCTAAGTACCTGAATATTGTAGTCGTCCATGGCCATTAAGCGAGATCTGACTCCTAGCTGACGGGCATTTATCCACAGTGTTTCCGCCGCATCTTGAGCCGTTCCAGTCTCAGAACCGAATAAAAACAATATTGTGTTGGTTGTCATGAAAGATCCATAATAAAATGAAATTAGTAATGAAGTGGAAATTACTAGCCGACACGAAAAGACACATAACAGGAACGACCAAAGTTATTAGAAAAGCAACTGTAATGCTTCAAATTCTTTATTTGACTATATCCAAACGCAAACAATAAATAACAATGTAAGGTGGCTCTTACTATCACCCAGCGCTAATCAGCCTTCTTCTCTAGGTCTTTTTTGCGATTCGTGTACACCCTTCTCACAAAGAGAGCCATCAGCAAATAGTTAAAGAGCGAAATAGTAACTTGGCCTGAACACCGTTAAATTAAAAGCAAATAGGAAAAATAAAAAAGTACCTTCACTATCATGGCCTTGGAAACCAAGCAGACTGGTCACACACCCCGGAAAATGAAGCAGGAAATTGAAGGGGAAAAAATGATTCTCAGATATTTGCATCAGAATCAACCTGTCTCCGACATGCATAGCCAGTGCCACTGAAATGATGAACAGAGCGGAACGGAAAAATATAGTCACTTTGAAAGAGCGGAGAAGGGCATCCTGTGATATTCTTTGGGCTAAATTGACAAATATTAGAGGCATTGGAAAAATGTGAAAAGTAAGTAAGATAGAAGTCTGTAGGGAGTCCACTTTTTGGTAACACTTTAGGTTTTGAAATGTAAACTGCAAAAAAAACTCACACAGTGAATTCTTTTCGTCCACTAATTTATTACGAATCCTCTCCTGCTTAAAATACTGGGCAAAGTCATTGACTGGAGAGAGCACAGCTATCTTTTTAGATATCTCGGCAATCTTCAAATTGAGGCGGCGGAATTCTATCTCATCAGGAGACCAACGACGGAACAAACGCAAAAACTAAAACCGTCCAATATTAAATGATTAAAATCCTTTAAAAAATATTAACCTTCACAAAGTCAAATCCAATGAGATTGGAAGCTACTGCGAATGAAATCACAGAAATGAGACATTCGAGGACGTTTAGCACAAAACTGAAGTCCCAATCAAAAGTCGAGCAGCTACTTTGGAACCTTTCAAATATTCCTCCACCCATTTTGGCATCACATACAGGTTCATCGACAATTGCATTCATTGGAGCTGAAACAAATTTGTATGGTTTTCTACAATCACGACTTTGACTTTTTGATATTAAAATTAATTAGATTTCCAGCATTTCTTCTTATCGAAGAGCATCATCTAATAGAAGTTCACCCCTATTTTTTGACTAAGATTCAGAGATCAATTTCTAAGGCCATTCTTGATTGACAGTCTAATAAGCGCCATTTTCGTCTGTCGAGACGCGGTTAGTTTTTTTGGCTTCAAACCACATTTTGAGCCATTTTTTGTAAACAAGGCTGTG
Organism: Ditylenchus weischeri; assembly: GCA_029231635.1. NCBI lineage: Eukaryota > Metazoa > Nematoda > Chromadorea > Rhabditida > Anguinidae > Ditylenchus > Ditylenchus weischeri. The sequence goes on from JAMRYI010001180.1 coordinate 31,122, forward strand.
TTATTGTTCTAACATGGTGAAAACTAGGAAAACTCAGCTACAAAATGAGCTATCTAACAACGGATTTAGAAAAGTGTTAGGGGTAGAACTGGCCCGGACAAGCGCAGAACCCAGTAGTTTTCTGGGTGGATTTTTGCATGAAATTTAGACTTCAAACCGCATTTCGAGCCAATTGTTGTGAGAAAGTCGGTGTTTCTGTTTCAATATGGTGAAAACTAGAGAACCTCAGCTACAAAATAAGCTATTAAACAATGATTTTAGCAAAGTAAAAAGGGTCGAAGAGGCCCGGACAAGCTCGAAACCCATTGTTTTTCTAGATGGATTTTTGCACGAAATTTTGAATTCAAACCGCATTTCGAGCCAATTTTTGTGAGAAAGTCAATGTTGATGTTCTATAATGGTGAAAACTTTGAAAACTCAGCTACAAAATGAGCTATCAACCAGTGGATTTAGAAAATTATAATGTAGTGCTATCAAGTTAAGAAGTACTCAGGAGCGGGTTACCCAAGAGGGGGGTACAAAGGTAGTGGTACTCAGGTGGTAGTACCCGAGGAGAGGTGGGATTACCCAGGTAAAGGTACTCAGGAGAGGGTACCCAGGAGAAGGTACCCAGGTGGTGGCATTTAGGAGGGGGCCCCGAGGAGTGGGCACCAAGGAGGGGGTACCCTCTTTTCGGAGATACACACGTGGTAATACTCAGGGGGTGGCGCCCAATGGGTTTATACCCAGGCGATGGTACTTAGGTGGGGGCGCACAGGTGGTAGTACACGAGGGGTGGCGCCCACGTGGGGGTACTCAGGTTGTGGTACCCAAGTAGTAGTACTCAGAGGGGTACCCAGAATGGTGATTAGGAGGGGATATTCGGTAGGCGGAGCTAGTCATTGATTCAACAATGAAAGTAAAATTAAGAGGGATAACTAGGGGGTATCTATGTGGGGGTACCCAGGAGTGGAGTACCCATTTGGAGGTAATCAGGAAGTGAGTACCCAGAAGAGGGTTCTCAGGCGGGGTGCTTAGTCTTGGATACTCTGGAGGGGAGTACACAAATAGTAAACATACGTGAAGGTATTCAGGTGGTGGTTATCAAAGTGGGGGTACCCGGAAGAGGATATTCAGGTAGGGGTACAAAGATAGAGGGTTTCCATGTGTAGTTACTCAGAATAGGGTACTCATAACAGGGGCACTTAGGTGGATACATATATAACAGGGAGTTCCTAGATGGTGCTATATGTAGTATTACTCAGTGGCGGTGTTTAGATGGTAGCACTCAAGTAGTAGTACGCATTTAAAGGTACCCAGACTGTTCAGCGGTGAATAAGGCTATATTAGATCAGACATCTTTGGTTCGTCAGATCAAGCTTGACCTAAAAATATATTTACATGTCATACAGAGAGGCCTTGACGTACTTTACGCAGCCATCGATGAATAGCTCGAGATAAGTGGAAATAACATGCCTTGTGCCGCACACCTAAATGAACACCATATTCAAAATGCGCAAAAACCAGAGATTAAATTAACCCAGAAAAAACGAACTTATAGCACTTCTCTGTGCGATTTCAAAATCAGTTAAGACTAACTTTGGCTAACAAATTTGCTCAAAATAGTCTTCCATAAAGTCTTTCGGATTCGCGAAGGCAGTCAAATAGGATGAGCGATTTCTCTTGGCCATGAGCACAGCAACCGTAGGTACAAAACGCTTGCTGACTAACACATGAACAGCAAACACTTGCTCCCATTTTCTCGGTCTTGTCTTGAAGGTACTGTTTACAACAATTGTTTCGGCTTGAAAAAGCTTCTGAAAAGGTTAGGTAACTTGAAAAAAGAGAATGAAAAGCCTACCTCTAACAGACTTTGCTTCTCCTTATGCTTTAACTCCCAATGCCGAAAGGAATAGCCGAGTAGCGCCGAATATTGTTATAGGTCTTTTCTATACCTAGATAAGCACTGTTCAAGCCTTTGTCAGACCAAACGTCACAAGTAAGAAAGAATCGATGAGAAGTTTTTTAAGTCGGCTTTTAAGGCTTGCTCCACTCATTCCAGCTGATTTCCAGCTGATGCTCTCCAGTGTGTTGAAGCTACTCGGGAACTAAAAAAAGTGTAAGCTTGATATAACGATTTTTTCAAATGCCTAGATCTTAGGATTCAATTCATGAAGCGAACCAAGGGATGGAGCATCAAATTCATGGAAATGCATGGAATAGAAAGAACGTCAACGAAAGCTCTGTGTACTCTTGAGTCTCTGAACAAAAATACTTGTTTCAATTCATATAAAAGTAGTAATACCTGCGGTTGAAGGTGGCAGTATCCTCAGAAATTTGAGATCGAAGCTTCTTAGGCTGTTGCTTCTCCTTATGCTTTAACTCCCAATGCCGAAAGACTGATGTTGGGTGATTGCTGAGCCGCTAAAGTATTCGTCCGACTAAAAAAAATTCAAAAGCAATAAAGAATGTTAACCTCCTGACACCCACTAAGCTTCCACTTGATTTCACCATGCGAGTCTTCCTCTTTTTCATGATGAGTCTTTCTCCTTCTCCTTTCACATGTCCCAGATAGCATTTCTGCGTCTCTTCTTCGCGCTTGAGCTTAGAGAATCACTTATCGAAGACATCTAAGAAGATATACATTGAGAAATGAGAAGTTGCGCACACTGAACTACTGTGATATATTGACGTGGTATATTCACAGTCATACTAAAGTCACACTCACAGTTACTTTTAAGTCACAGTCACACTAAAGTCACACTCACAGTCATACTCACAGTCACACTAAAGTCACAGTCACACTCACATCAAGTGTGACTGTGATTTTAGTGTGACTGTGAGCGTGATCTGAGGTGTGACCCTCACTGTGAGTGACTGAGGTGTGACTGTGGTTTTTGAAAACACTGGTGGAAATGTACAGAGTGGATCAAAAAACTCTACCATTTTTCTGAAAAAATTTGAATAAATCTTTCAAAGCAATTTTTGAGCGTAACTCTTATTTTATTCACTCCTCTGGAATGATTTTCATAACAAATAACATAATAAGTGTGTTTGAGACCCAACATGAATTCAGTTACAGTCAAGAGTATAAGATCTCTGTATTTCAACTTCGAACTTTCGGGCTCTCCGTATTTTCGTGTAATTTAGGTTCGTTTCTTGGTCTTTTTAATAAGATCTCTAAGCATAGAGCCTCTTCTCAAGCCCAGCAGCTAGCAGATCACAAAAAAACTACATAAGGCGAGTTGGACGTTGGACGTCCATATAAATGTAGCACTATTTTTTCATATCAAAAGCCATACACTGTCGAAAAAATTCAGAAAATCGGTCGGGCAAGGGGTTACGTACACCATTTTTTTAAATGGTAGAGTTTTTTGATTCACCCTGTATAATCACGTGGGCTTCAATTTCAATAGAGAAAATAACTTATTTTATCTAATTGAACTTATTTTAAGTTAAAATAAGATAATTGGAAAATTATTCAAAATACATTTTTATTTCCATTGCGAATAATGCCAAGCCATAATTTCAAAAACTAATTTAACTCACCGAAAATAGACTTGTTGTCGAAATTACAATGTTAACATTGGGGCCTTACGCTATATCGCGGATTTACAACCATAAATCAAGAAGCAAAAAACACTTTGAAAATACAGTACACCACGGAGAACGTGTATTCAACGCTTATCAACAGTAACAACAAACATAACAACGTGAGTGTTAACTATATAGCAGATTTATCGACAAATACGATCTTCTTTCTTGGTGTCCAGCCGTTGGTGGAAATAAAACGTCGGATATGCTTTCTTAGGACCCTCTTCTTAATCTTGAACTTGCCTTCTTTTCTAAGAACTTTCGCAACTATTTGTAGCTTAACTGAAAAATTAATATACAACACAGCAGCTTACTTAATTAAAAAACTGTTAACCCTTAATACTGTCTTGGTCAAGTGGAAGCGTGTCAAACAACCCAGTAAAATGGCAAGCAAATAATATGTAACCGATCCGACGCAGCACTCTTTTAGCGGGATCTTTCACTTCAGACAGCAAATCAGCGAATTCCATAGTAGTTAGCCTGAAGCAGAGAGAGAAAGTTCACTATTAAACAGATCTATTTTAAAAAGACATACTTTTCTAAAAATAATTCTTTGTTGAAGTGACGCATGTGCAGGACATCTGGCTGCTGGGCTAGTAGGGCATCGATGCAGAAAGCAATTTGCTTGGCACTGATCTTGAGCGTTTTCTTTTTCATTCGAACATTTTCAAGCATGCGAGTAGAGTCAGGAATCACAGCTCTTTCCACTTCCTTGATGAAATCAGTCTTCAAGCGTTCTTTCGCTTCACAAAATTTGCGCTTGAGCTCTTCCCTAAAAACTGCGTTATTTTAATTTTGTGGACGTGAAAACATCCAAATGTTGTTAACTCTTACCATTTAACTTGTCGCTGACGAATAGATCTTTGAAGGAAAGCCAACTCCTCACTATCCCACTGCACTTGCTCCTCATAGTGTGCATAGCGCGGAATTGTAGCCACCAGTACGGGATGCCGAGACATATTGTCGCACAAGAACTCTGCGATTGTGAACCCACTGTTTAGTCATTTATATACAAACAAATATTAGATTACTTACTGTAAAACTTAGCAATTTCAATAGGCTCCCATTCCCCGTAACTGACGTCTTCCTCAGAAGCCTTCAACTTCTTGTATCTGCTTCTGCACGAAAACCTTGTTCGCTTCAGTTCTATGCCAATTTCTTCGAACCCTTTGCTATGTGTTTCAACCATCTCTATCAAGGCTTTGTCATCATCTCTTTTCCAAGGTCTAAAATTTTTAATTTATTGGTGGCATACAACCGTATGACTCAAAAACCTAGTATCTCCCAACGACTGATTGGCGCAATGGAACAGAATGTAGCATCTCCGAAATACTTGCACGCATGTTCTATCCAACAATCTTTTGCCTAAATTAATCACATGGTTAAAGACACGTAAACGGAAACTGGCTTACACATCCATGGCCTAAATCGGTTTAGTTGGCAGAATCTGATACGTTCTCTATGCTCCTCTATCTGCTCTGTAGCTGTGGCAGCACTCACATACACTGGAGCTTCATCCTTGGGGAGATCATGATATTCGGCAAAGGTTTTCCAGTTCTCAAGAATCAGACGGTCTTCTTGATGCGAAAATTTTCTTCGGTTTATCACTATTCCTCAAAAGTTCAAATTGTTAAGAGATCACTAGCTTACTCCTAGAACTAAAATCCACCATTTTGTTTGAGCCTGATGATATGCTTTTCCTTGAGTGGTGACAGTACGTAATGATGAAATGGAATCCCATCGATGAATATTCCTCCATCTTCCGGCAGTCGAAGCATAGCTCTTTCAGTCTGTTCACCCACGTCTTCCGCTTCTGGCTCTGATGGCTTTGAATAGTTTAGCATGTGCGCCGAGTAAATTCCAGCGAGCATCTGCACTTCATCTCCGATTTTGTTATCTGCAAAAGAAAGGTTTTGCTGACTTGTGAAACTTGTAACAGAAAATTTCACCTGTTTGCTCTCGGCGCTCGATGTAATTATAAGCGTAGTTGACGTCGTCCAGTCTTTTACTATGGTCTTCTACAACAGCTCTTTTTTCGCGCTTGTCTACTCCTTCGATTCGAAGCTTCTTGAACTTTTTTCTTCCAATCCAGGCTCTTCCCATTCCTTAAAAGGGGTTAGGGTACGTTCCTTATTTTCGTGATATTTTGGAAGGTCGGAAGAAATTATTGATTGACTTTGTAGGAAAAGAGCAATTTATGTGCATACACAAAATATAGACTGTAGAAAGCGTAGTTGAACTTTTCAACCACTTTTAGTGTTTTAAGTAAACACGAAGTGACTAAGACATGTTAAAGAGCTAACAGAGATAACTAAATTTACCAAAGCATGCTTATCAGATATTTGCCGCAAGCAGCAAGGACTAAAGGCACGGTAAAACCCAACTGCCGAGACAAAACCATATAATAATATTTATGGTAAAGGGACGTTTCGTCAGTTTTTTGCATTTGCATGTACTAACTGGTGTCAGAACTATTGGTCTCTTCCCACTGTATGACAAGAAAAGTACAAAGTTCAACGCAGCATTCAACATGCTTATCCGAAAGTGCGTTGCCTTGCCCCTGCTGCCACCGGATCTTGTCTTAATGGTGTGGTCAGATATGCTAAAGCCAGAAGTATATTAGAAGTAGAAAAGGACGAATAAATAAAAATTAGAGTTAGTTTTTAACCTTATAGTCAATTATGTGAATGAACACGGAAATACTTCTTTTAGCAATTTGCAACGTATTTTAATTTTGGGATGGTTAAGCAAGCCTTTGCAGCTGTGGAACTTTAATCGCCAATCTATCCGAACTAACAATGCTTGTAAAGGGTTTTTACTCTTTTCTGAAACGGTTACAACTTTTAGTACGGGGAAGTACTATGTACTACTTCTTTATCAACCCAAGGGAAACGAACAGGTGCAAAACATTCTCTTCTGTCAGCTTGAGAGCATCGCCCAGACGGAAATTTGCAAAGTCCACCTCTGCCAACGAGTCAAAAAGCTGTGTTCTCATTTTTGGGAAACTATGTGCATATACTACATAAAGATGTGTAAATGAAACAAAAAACATGTCTAACAGAAACAAAAAACAACTTTCGCTTCGAAAAAAACAATACAAAAGCAATAATTTGAAAATTTAATTTAATAAAATTTGAAAAAAAACCAAAGGGGGGACCAAGGCAATTTTTGGTACCCATTCCGTACTAGAACCCGGTTACAACTTTTTTTATTTAGGCCTTTTTTATCTTCATGTTTTAGTCGTGCGGGTTCCTTACGAAATCCAGGATATGCGCGTTTGTTCCACCTTCCATACACGATTGAATAGAATACCAGCAGAGTCGGCGAATTATAAAGTTGCGGGAAGGAACTAAAGTTAAACCGAAATCTAAGATGTACAAACAGTTGAATGATCGTTTAGAGGAACTATGGAGAGCTTTCGAAGTTAGTCATTTCGGGGGCTTTTTTAAATTGTGCACTCGTAGGAAAGGAACAATAAAAGTCGTGAGTCAATCGATGTGCTGTCTTCATATCGATCTTTTATTCGTAAAGCAGCTCGTTTGGTATCAGATGTAGGTGGAACTGGCCTAAGAACCGTCAAAGCAGAGAAAGTGTCACAAAGCAGCCTTGTTAAATGCAGTGCCAGCAAAGAAAAAGAAGCAAGGCAGTATAGAGGAGGTTACAGTCAAAACAAAGAAACCAGATGCTTTGTTGTTTAATCCTCCATCGACAAAGTATCAGGAAAGTGTTTGTAAAACTCTTAAAAACCGAGGCAAAGTCAAAACAGAATACAGAAAATTCCGTCCATTCCCATTAAATTTACTTGAAATCATTTTGAAGTGGTGTTAAGTGTATAATTGTTTAGTGTGTATCACACTTGTTGTTGATTGTATTACTTTCATTGAATAAAATTTGAGGTTCCTCACAAAATTTGCAAAATCAGCTTTTCAAGTAAAATAGAAATTTTCAAAACGGGATGTTTCAGTGTCCTAAAAAGTTACGAAAGCTTTACCGCTCAGACATCGACACCGTGTTAGGCTTCATGCAGAATAGTTCAATGAACGAAGTGAGAAAATGACTACCAAATATATTTTTGTCACATTTATGAATTTTGGAGTGAGGGTTCAGATTCGTAATTGGAAACATAGCTTAGGAGCACTCTAACTGACATAATGATCTCCAATACACGTTTCCAAATAACTAAAAAAGAAAAAAATTTTGCAAAAAAAACAACAGGGGGACCAAGGCAAAAATCAGTTTTTTGCATCCTACACATAAAGAGAGAATAATTGATTGATTAATTAATGGCACAACGCCAAGAAATTCAAATCAGATTTAAATTTAAAAAATATTGTTGTCTATATATGTTTCGCCAATCAGTTTTGCGAAAACCATGTGTTATTAAGTCTCTTTGATAACCAGATCACAAAGCGGTGCTTGAATGATATTTTTTTCATGTTTTGGCAGTGTTTTTCAGTGTCTTATTAAATTAAAATTTTTGTGTGGTTCATTCATGATTTTGCCGAATTTAGCTCTCTGTCTAACATCTTTGCTCTTTGGTAATCTTGGTTTATCATCTTGGTCCTCTTGGCTTTCTCTTGGTTAAAGGCAAGTCTTTATTCTGCTTTTAATAAATACTTTTATTGAACGTTTTTAAGATGTCTTTGTTATGCATCATATGTTATGAAGATCTTAAAATAGAAGACGCCTCAATTATAAAATGCGGGCACATGTTCCATTCTCTTTGCTTGACTGAGTCGCTGAAGGTACTTCGTAATGTGTTTGCATTTTTCATGTTTTAATTTAGCCTTGGACACAAGAAGACGAAATCTATCACGATTTTAATCCGCCCGAGAAAAACACCTGTCCGAAGTGCCGAAGAAAATTCTTGCAAGTGGTAAAAGTGATGCCAGAAGTCAAGGAGGAAACGAAACAAGTCGAGATTAGGGGTGACGGTTTTGGTATATGCGGCTATGCGGCTATGTTCAAAAATCAAGTGCGGCTAGCCGCGCGGCTATGCCTATTTATTCGTATTACTAAAAAAGAAACAAACTTTTAACTTATCATAAACGTTGGAGAGATCTTTGTGAACAGCGGGATATCTTGTTCACCAGCAATTTTAGTTCCCACAGCAAACTCATTTTAGCACTAAAATAATGGGATAACATAAGCTCGTCAATTTACAATTGACAAGGTAGACATTGACAGAGACAAATGTAAAATGGACATCAAAACACCAGTAAAATAAGCGTAATTTCTTAAGCTTTTAAGTGCGGCTAAGGACAAATTGCGGCTGCGGCTTGCGGCTATTCCAAAAACGTTGATGCGGCTATGTGGCTATTTTCAGAAAATTGGTGCGGCTAGCCGCGTTGCAGCTGCGGCTAATACGCTACCCAATCACCCTTTTCGAGATTGATAATCTTAAAAAGGAAAATGAGTGTTTGACTGAAATTCTGCAGCAGGTAAGAATTTGATTTATTTAATAAAAATGACTCGCT
>JAMRYI010001188.1:0-39860 GCA_029231635.1 Ditylenchus weischeri
CGAATCACTGAACAGAATGTTGAAAAATGCTTGGTTGTTGTGATAAAAGCTAAAGTGGGAAAAGAAAGAGTATTTTCTTATTTTGGATCATATCTCGACAACCAAATATTTTTTCGAAATTTTGTTAAGTGATTAAAATCTCTTAGGAAATTTCGGTTACTGGCGTGGCTTGAAATAAAAAAGTTACAAAGAAGTAGGTATCTCTATTAAAAAAAATAGTCAAGTGGACACTTCGCACTGGTGCAAAGTGTCCCCGGTTCGCAGTGTCTGGTGCGAAGTGTCCCCGGTTCGAAGTGTCTGCAAAGTGTCCCCGGTTCGAAGTGTCTGGTGCAGTGTCCCCGGTTCGAAGTGTCTGCAAGTGTCCCCGGTCTCGAAGTGTCTGGTGCGAAGTGTCCCGGTTCGAAGTGTCTGGTGCAGAAGTGTCCCGGTCTGAAGTGTCTGTGCGAAGTGTCCCCGGTCGAAGTGTCTGGTGCGAAGTGTCCCCGGTTCGAAGTGTCTGGTGCGAAGTGTCCCCGGTTCGAAGTGTCTTATGTCCGGTATCTCGCACTATCGCCTAAATTTCAGTAGAAGTTAATACTACTACTTACTTGCTCATAAACATGTACAAAAAAGGATTATAGCCTGATTCTAGCACAGACAATGACAGTAAAAAAGCTACAGCTAGACTATTAGATGGAATATAGTACCAATATGCCACAGTAACTATGGCTTTAAATGAGCACACCACCATAGATTGCAACAATAAACGTTTCTCATGACACGAAAACGTTTATTCGGCATTTTTCTTTCTAAAAAGCTTAAGACAATTGTTTACTATGCACATTTTTTAACAAAACTGTCTGTATAGCAAAAGCACATGCCGTGCATAAAGTAAGGCATAGCATCCAACTACGGATAATTTGCAGATTGTCTCTATTTCAAGGATTAAAATATGGGTTGATGACATTTCAAAATCGAGCTTGGTCATATCTGTAATAATAGAATTGCCGGGCAGGGTGTGAAGCCTAATTGAAAAGTCCGAAGCAATAAACTGCTACGACTAGCACCTGGAAGTAAAAATTAAAATATAATTAACGACTGCATTTAAGAACTATTAACCATTTGGCTGAATTTTCTAAAAATACTTTATTTTCAGTAGTTTAAGCCCAAACTCAATTTTTTACTGGAACCCAGTTTATTTTACATACTTTTTGTAGCAAAACTTATAACCTTCAAAATAACATTTTTAAATTTAGATGTCCTGTCCATAGTTGTGCATCTCCGAAAAACCACACCGATACCGCCGCCGGGCCGCCATCGCCGCCGCCACCGCCGCCCGCCGGTGGTGCCAAAGCTAAGCTTTCGCGTTGATATAAAAATTTTTTCGCTGCAGCCACGCTTGTCAAATTTGGCGTTTATTAAATAAGTTCATTTCGGCGCGCAAAAGCCGCCGCCGCCACGGGCGCCGCCACCGCCGCCACCGCCGCCACCGCCACCGCCGCCACCGCCGCCGTTGCCTTAGTTAGTCCACCGCCACCGCCACCACCGCCGCCCTTATATTCGCCGCCGGCGCGCCGCCACCGCCGGCGGTAGACTTATTGCCGCCGCCGCCGTTGGGCTGCGCCGCCGGCGGCGGCGATCCAACTATGGTCCTGTCTCTATTTTTGAGAAAAATGCAAAAGTTTCCACAGAGTCAGCAAATTTTTAATACCTCGAAATTTTTAGTTTTTCGAATTTCTCTGAAGCCGAACTTAAATTCTTAAATACGACTTTTCGACTAACAGTACCTTATTTTGCAGCTTATTTATTGCGCTTTCGCAATCTAAATATTTGTTACTGAGAATATCTTGAAAAAAACTGCCATCCCACTCAACAAATATTTCTAAAAAAAATTACGTTTTCTTTTTAGGCGAACTTCAAAATTTCATAGGGGGGACCAAGGCAATTTTTAGGACATTTAGGTACACGTTCGCATTAATGGGTTAAGAGCTATTGGAGAACTATTGAATAACAATCTTAAAACTTTTAATTAAAAGCAGGGGCATTTGCGGTGACCTTCTCATATTGATTTCTAACATGGTTTTCACCTGTATTTGCTACCTCAAAAAAATTGAGGAGCTTAAAGGCTTGAGGCATATCGACAAAAAAATCGGCAGTACATCTCATACTTACTTATGCACATGGCAAATAAAGATAGAAATCAATGCCGACCTTAAATTTGTGAAATATGTTAAAAAATAGTGCTTCAAATACGCTGATTAGCCAAAAAAGTGATGTGTTATCCTTTTACGTTGCTTATAGCTCTTGGTATTCTCTCGAATTAATTTGTTCAAAAGCTTAGGTCTCCTATCCCAAAAGCTCTTAAGTACAGGTTTCACTGGTCAAACCCTAGGCAACTCCTCTTAGTGTGGCTCCTAAATAGTTAGGCGGTCTTTTAACCACAGCCGGTTTACTCTTGCTCTATTGCACTTACTGCATACATTGCATAATTCTTTTAATTAATAATGTGTAAGAGTTGAATAATTTTATATGTCTTAGCTCACATTTTATAGAAACTCTCCAGCTTTGATATTTAGCCCATCTCATGGCTATTTCTTAATACTCAACCACTCTTGATTTAGTTCTCCATGATTTACAACTTAGGCTTACTAAGGATTTAGAGCACTCCTCTCCCCCGAACTTCAGGTCCCACAACCTGCAAGAGGAACAATAGAGTTAGCCAACGCCGAGTGAGTTATAATTGACTCTGTAGGTCTTAATGGAGGTGGGCTCTCAACGCCTGGATTGGACATCAGGTCCTCTCGGTCCTGTGTAGGAGAACCTCTGTAGAGGTCTTCCTCATAATTGGCTAGTACCCTTCCTATGACGACTGGGATTATAGGAGATTAGACGCTACTCATCTATTATTGACCAACAAGGTTTGGTCTGTAGGTAACTTGGTCATCTACCAGGTCAGCTTTCCTTACTTACAAGAGTGAGGCTTAGCCTTGACTCCACTAGATGGTGGGACCATCTTAGCTGTTGGTTTACACAGCATTGGAAGCTAGATCCTCCCTCAGCTCCTAGGTTGGACATTAGGCCTATTGGTTTTGTGTAGGACAACCTCCTTAGAGGCACTTAATCTTTTAGCTCTCCTACTAAGGGGTAAATTGTGCATGGTAGTCTATGCTGAAACACGGGCCGATTGGCGGTACCTGCCCTAAGTTGGCTTGTGAAAAAATTGCTAAACAATGTGGTGGAGGCCGTAGGTGGCGATCTTGATCCTTTTATAAGTCTTACCGCTCATAATTGGCTAGTCACACTTGACAGCGAGGCTGGGTGAGCAGTCATTCCTTGGAAGACAGGCTTGCATAGTTAACCTGAAGGGTAAGGGCCCCCACTAATATACTTGACTCATTTAGAATACCCGCTATGGGAGGTTGGAGTATACTACTTTCCCGTAGAGCGGGATATCAGGTATTTCTCGGCTTCTCTGCGGAGACCTTGTGGAACGATGGCTCTCTATTTATTACTTAAAAGAGTTTGGGAGTGCCCCAAAAAGCAAAAAGACAGAAATTAAACATAGTTCAGACAGCTGAGGCCTACCGCATAAAAAACCGATATTAATTTTGCAGCAAATTTTTCGCATTTCACCTTATTCTCTTAGATTTTTGGTACTTGTTTACTTGGTGTTGCATTTTACAATGTTTCATATTTAAACGTCTCCTAGACTATTTTTATATGCCAAAAATTGTTTAAAAGTTGTTTTCAAACACTTTTCGATATAAAAAATCAATTTTCAAAAAAAAATTTTTGATTAAAATTTGACCAAAACCTTGATTTACCTTGGTCCCCCAATGCAAAAAGTCAAAATTTGGTCAAAAATTTTTTTCTTCAAAAATGAATTTTTTATGCCGGAAATTGTTTGAAAACAGCTTTGTATCGTTTTTAGCATATAAAAATCACTTAGGAGATGTTTAAACATGATTTACAAAATATTATAAAATTCAATGCCCCCAAGTAAACAAGTGCCAGATTTTTTACTTTTGGGTACTTATCCCGTTCACCCCAGACCTAATGGAACTGGTTCACAATGTGCGCCACATTTTACACTTTTCATTAGTGTACACTTTTTCATATTTTCACACATTTTGACATGGAAAAATATTTCTTATGCTTTATTTTTGCACTCTGCTTACAATTTGCTTAAAATTTTTAGTTGCATGAAGGTTCTCAAAGGTCTCAATCTACGTGGTTTGCTCCGTTTACTCGATTCAAAAAGCGACGAAGAATTGTTGCGTTGGCAGCCAAGTTGGTATTCTTCACTCTAAATGTAAATGTCCATCCTGTCAAGAATATATGAAGTTCTGTTTGCTCGAAGAGAAAGTGCGCAAAACGTACAACTGTGAGTATTTTCAAGGGCACTTTTTTCGAGGAACATAAGTCGCGAATGAAGGAGGTATATGTTGGATGTCACATGATAGTCATGACTTTTATGTTCACATATTTAGATATTCATCTTCTCCTACCACTGGGTGCACGGAATGGCGACTCAAAAGAACTTGGAGAATTTCGTGGAGAAGATGGTGATTATAAATTTTCCATTTTTATTCTTCTTTTTTATGCATTACTTTTACTCGGCAAAAAATCGACGGCATTGTATCGAAACTCTTCTCGAACATCTGTGTTGAATTCTTCCTCCGGAATCCTGTAAGAATTGGTGGTTCAAACGTTGTGGTTGAATTGGACTGATCGCTCACGCTGTTTCACTTGTGGAATCATGTTCGTGATGTATTTGTATGCAAATATGGCGAAATTATTGTTCAGCAAGTGTTTGACTGTGAATGGGAGTATAATGTGTTTGAAGAATAAATGAAATTCCTAAGGAACATGTATTTGAAAAATGTGGCGCACATTGTGAACCAGACCCCTAACAACCACTGTTTTGGTCTAACAGCTTCGGTAGCTCTATGGTCAAGTGTGAAAGTTGGTCAAGTTGGTTCCAACACGAGCCCTCTTTTAAAAAAAATACCAAATTTGTATTTCCACATAATTCTTTTTGAAATTTACTTTGTCCCCACCTTTATCAATTTCGAAATTGCTGTGTGACATGCTGGTATGCTGCTTTAAAAACATATTTAAAGCATACATCAGCTGCTTAAACGTTGAAAAAAAAATATTTCGGGCTATTTTAAGCTAAGCGGTAAAAAAGCTGAAAATCATTCTGCACTAATGGGTTTCGTGGCTCTTGATCTTTTGTTATTATTTTGTTATTATATTAAACCAGTCAAGATTATGAAAATAATCTAACAAAAGTAGACAAATGCCAAGTATTCTAGAACAATCCAGAAAAGTTTTTACAAAATTAAAAAAAAAGCATATTAATTTGTTTATTAATTGCATAACTTACGAGCTCAAAAATAAAACACTTCGCTTACCATGTAAAGTCTTTTATTAGTGCGCATGGACATTAAGTTGTAAAGCATATCAAATCTACTCAATGCCAACAAAAACGCCATTAGAATAGTGCTATTGTAAGCTGCGTACGAAACGGTGGCCATAAACTACAAAAAATTTGATAGACACTTGTGCCGTTGGTTGCCCCTCCTATCTTGCCTTTGTCTCCCTGTTGATTTTTTTGAGTTAGGCTTAGGCACCGAGCAGGCCAGCGTATGTTCGGACGGACTTAAACATGTTTCTCCAACTATAAAAAATTTAAAAAAAATCTGATTTGAGTCCGTCCTAACATATTCTTGCCTATCCTGCGCCTATATCTAAGCCTAAAAAATCAACAGGGGTAACCAAGGCGAAATAGGGGGGACAAACGGCGCAAGTGCCAATTGATAATTATAATCTGTATTTCTAATCAAAAACCTGATTTATAATAGGCAACAGTTTAAAGTAGGTGACCATTTTAAAGCCGCGAATGAAAAAATGAAGCAGTAGCACAAGTTCGAAAATTCCCATGTGTGCCATGATACGATATGTATCGTGCACTTTGAAATCTGGGGCACACAGAAAAGTCTAAAAATAAGAATTTATTTTGCTGGCAAACAATACATGAGACACAGGAAAACAATAACTTGACAAAAAAGATACCTTCTGTTTAAAAGTTAAAAATGATTTTGTAAAAACATTCACATGCTTGCAAATATTTTGCAACATATTTTAAATGGCTCAACAAGGAGCCCGTAAAACATTCTCGGCCACTGCACATTAACACTCTCGATAAATTAAACCAAATTTAACAAAAGTAGTTTTTAGATAAAAAGCCGCTGGTCTCAATGGCAAACAAAATTAGGTACAGTCAGTCTTTGGGTTATCCGACTCCAAAGGGACCGCCCTTATGGTGTCGGATAAACGAGGTGTCGGTTAACTGAGGTATCGGATAACGGAGGTATTAAAACCAAATCAAGACCAAAGTGTCGGTTAACTCAGGTTTATCCAAAAATAACAACAATAACGATTCAATTGGACGAAAAATAATCGGTTAGTCTTTTGCCTTTGGTTCTTCATTCTGTATTGGTAGATTTCTTCCTCCAACTTGTTGCTGCACTTAAGGATGTTGTGATCGCGAAATTTTTCGGCAAAGCGACGCACGACATCCATCGCTTTCATTGCTTCCAGGCTGCTGACAAGTGGCTCTTCTGGATCGGCTGCAGCTTCTTCTTCCACATCCATGCTTTCGCTGTCTGCCTGCTGATTCGTTTCATCGACGATTTCTTGCAAAGAGAGAGCTCCGTCTGAAATAAGAAAAAGTACTGAACCAAAAGATAAAGCCCCAACCTGTAATAACATCGTCGTCCACGTGCATAAAGTCCTGCATTTCCGCTTCTTCGATGATACCACCAAGATCTTGCAGTCGAGCCCACGCTAGCAGCAACTCATCAACGGCTTCATCTTCTTCTTCGGTTGGAGGACCAGCGTTGAATTTAATGTCGGAAGCAGTTGGCGATTGTTATGACTTGATTCAATCCACGCTGATTAGATGGAGAGCGTTCAGTAATTTGAAAAGGAAGTCTTTCTTTGCGTCGAATGCCTTGATGCGTTCACGAAGAAGGAACCGGCGGTAATGTACTTGAGGTTCTGGATCACCCTTGATCCATTGGCTGAAATTAAGAGTGAAATAAACCAAACAAAACTAAAGACAAACGGAGAACATTGATGTAGTGTTTGCAGGGAAGAACTTATTGTGATGTTGGAAAGAGCCAGCCATGGAGGATGCGCCCACCAATTGTAAGGTAGAGCAGAACTTTTCTTCCTTCTTTCACCAGCTATTGTTCCATCCTTGATCCACGCCTCAAAAGTCGCTCCGGTCATCCACGCTTTCTTGTTCGCGATGGTCCACTGGCACAACAGCATTCTTTGAAGCAGCGATTTGCCGACTTGCCAATGACAAGAAGAGGAAGTTTTTCTGAACCCAGTCATGTTTGCGCCAACGAGAACGGGATCCTTTCGATCTTCTTACCAGTGCACTTATACTGAATAACAGCTTTTTTGGGACTGGGTCTTTAGGGTGAAGATCATTGAGGTGCAAGATTATCTACCTCACTTAACTTTAGCTTTGGGATCAGCCTAGGCAGATTAACGAGGGTGGCGACTGTATTGAGGCAAGGATCGTCTCATACCTTTTACTAACTTAGTTTTTTTGCATCGCCCTGTGCATGATTAACGAGGGTCTGGATTATCGAGGTGCGAATACATGCTACCTTTACAACTTTAGCTTTTTGGGAATCAGCCTAGTGCAGATTTAACGAGGTGGATTATCGAGTGTTATGTTTACCTTACTGAATTTATCTTGGGACCGGTCTTAGTGCGGATTAACGAGGGTGACCATCTATGTGATTTACCCTACCTTTACTTAACTTTAGCTTTTTAGAATCATCTGAAAAGGGATTAAACGAGGGTGGCGGATTATCGAGGTGCGATTACCTACCTTTACTTAACTTAGCTTTTGGGACCGGCCTAGTGGCGGATTATCGAGGTGGCGATTATCGAGCGATTACCCTACCTTACTTAACTTCAGCTTTTTTGGGACCGGCCCTAGGTGGCGGATTATCGAGGGTGGTGATTATCGAGCGATTACCCTACCTTTACTTAACTTTAGCTTTTTGGGACCGGCCCTAGGGTGGCGGATTATCGAGGGTGGCGGATTATCGAGGTGCGACCCTACCTTTACTTAACTTTAGCTTTTTGGGACCGGCCCTAGGGTGGCGGATTATCGAGGGTGGCGGATTATCGAGGTGCGATTACCCTACCTTTACCTTTAGCTTTTGGGACCGGCCCTAGGGTGGCGGATTATCGAGGTGCGATTACCCTACCTTTACTTAACTTTAGCTTTTTTGGGATTAACGGGGTGGCGGATTAACGAGGGTTGACTGTATTTGCTTAAAGTTTTGCATCTGACAATCATAATAAATCAAACCTTAATAACCGAAATCTGGAAAAATATCACTGGTGGAATGAAGCAAACAAACATAATGCCGATAATCAAATGCTGATCTCTAGTAAATTCCACCAAGCTCCACGGACTGGCCCTATTAGTATCATTAAAATTTGCCTGCATAGTTTCCGTCTAAAAGTTTTATTTTAAAACACAGTATTAATTTGACTGAAAAACAGAAGTTGTCTGAGACAAACTTTAAAACACCTGTTCTAAATCGTCGTTTCTAATCAAAAAGTCTGAAAATAGTTTTTGTAACAAGTGAAATTTGGTCAAAAATTGCTTTTAATGACAACTGTTTGGTTGTCTGGCTTACCTAACTAACCATTTAAGATAAGTGGCTATTAATTAGCTTAAGATTTGCCTAAAGTTTAATGAGCACTTGCATTTGTTTTATTTTAAAGGAGAGGAGAATCTTCGGTACTAAAACACACAAATGTGTAAGCAAAAGTTTTGATTGGTTTAACATTGCTTTTTTTAGAATTTTAAGTTACCGATCAGCTAAGTCATGAAATTAGTATGATAAAAATCGACCAAGTTTCCGTGTATCAAGAGGAGTGTGAAAAATTTTTTGGGCAATTTTGGGACTTTGGCTCAAAGCAGTAATTTTATTTTTTAAAAATGTGCTAAAAAGGAAAGGTAGCAAAGTCCACACCATTCAAAACCTATTTTTCTGAATAGAATCTTGAAAACAAATGGGTAAATACCGAGTTTATTTGGATTTTACAAAGCTTTTTTTATTGACACATGCATACAGTCGACTAGAGCATTGGTTTTGCCTTTCTGCGATGTATCGCAGCGCCCGATTCTCTACTGTCGACGCTTGATAGTCGGGACCGCCAACAGACATATATAGAGAGTCGTTGTCAAATTATTACAGTCAAACCTCAAACCCCTCAGGAACAGACCTAGGGGGTGACTATATTAGTAAGCCCCTGTATTGGATTTGAATCAGTGAGGGCCACTATAACGAGGTTCAACTATACAGTTAACCCTCGCTAAGGTGGCACACCTTCAAGTTCGTTCCCGCCTAGGGTCCGACACTTTTTTGTACCAATTTTTGAAATGTTTTGTCAATTTGGTTTGCTGGACTGGCTTAAAATATCAAAAGGATTCTGATTTTGTCGGTCGTTTCCACAAATTTTTCTTATTTTGCCAAAAACAGTTTGGTTTTTGATAGGGGTCACTATATTGGGGGGTATTTTAATAAGCAAGGACCAGACTTGGGGCAACTACATTGTCGGGGCACTATTTTTTGAGGGGTCATTTATCTAAATTTAAAATTTACTCTGCCAAATTAAGCTCAGCGAGCCACTATATTGAAGGGTCACTATATCGGGTGCCGAGGTTTGACTGTAATGGACAAACGCAATACTTTGCGTTGGACAAACGCAAAAATTTAACGACTTTCCAAAAAGTTTGCTCCCACCTAGGGTCGTACACTCCTTTTACCTCATTTCTTTTGTTTTAATTTGTCGTTCTAGTGAAAAAATTGTAAGGATTCTATTTCGGCGATCATTTTTAAAAAATTAAACGGTGCGTTGACGTTATGTACCTTTGTTCAGATCTCTTTTTATAAAACCTTATCAAGCGGTTCTATTCTAGAATCGGATGCCAAAAACAGTTTGGTCCACCCTGTTGATTTTTTGCGGAAAACAGCTTGCTACCCCCTGTTGTCCTAACCCAAATATTAGTCGTATATGCATCTTTAACACGGGAAGCGCTGACTGTATGACCGGCAGCTTTTCACGAAAAAGTTTATTTTACTAAAAATAATATTATTTCAGCATTATTTTATTTAATTAGTCGATCATATGTTTGAGCTAATTGTTTGCCCAGTATCTTTCATCTTTATGGTCATCCGCAAAGGGCATCGGCTTTTTGATCAGCGGCAACAGAAATGCTGAGCAAAGCCAGAAATTAGTTTCCTGCTTTTGAGATTCCTACTCTTTACCTAATTTCATTGTCAATTCCGGCCATCATTGGAGGGTGGGCTTTTATTTTTCAACAAAAATTGTCGTTTGAATATTTTTGTGTCCTGAGAGGAAAAAGTATTTTTTGCAAATTATTTTTGTTGCAAATCATTTTTGTTGCGCAATTTGTTTTTAATGCGGTTTTTTGTTGATGCAATTTTTTACGTTTTCAGATAAGCGATTCCGAGCAACTTCAGCTGCACGAAGATGAGGGCCGTCCAGTAAACATGAAGCGCAAACAAAACAACGATGATAGTCAGTTGGAACTTGCTATAATAATTTATTGTAGGAGCAACACGGCTAAAGGATCCAATAGAAAGTGTCTCCATGGTGGTGGGAGACAAAACAGTAATCCCGATCAAGATATGGAGCTGGCCGAGTGGATTCTAGAAAAGAGGGATAAAAAGCAACCAGTCTCGAGCCTGATCACCAGCACTAAGGCAATCGAACTTTTCCGTGACGAGAACAATGCGAGGGATGGCCTTTGAAAATGATAGACTTTTGGATGAAGTTTAACTGGCAGAAGAGGAACAAAAAAGAACTTAGGAAAATTTTGATGATTTTAATAAAGATAAATATTTTATGTTTGTTGAACAATTTTTCTAAATGTTTATATCTATTAAAAGATTTACCTTGAGTTGCTTAGGGGTGGGTCATTATAAGAGGGCAATATTTTACTTTTTTTGCGTAAAAATTTCCATATTTGATTTATTTCTTAGAAACATGTGGAATATTTTGATAAATGACTCAAAAAATTTGTACTGATATAATAATAATAATAATAATAATGAGACATTCAGCGCAGTTGAATAAAAAAAAACAAAAAAATTTTTAACTCAGAGTTAGACTTTACAATTTATAATTCATACAAAAAAACATTTCCAGATTTACACAGTCAAATAAATACAACAAAAATTTGGCAGGTAGGTGTAGCGTAGAAGTAAAAAGACGTCGAGAATCCATATAGTTTTATAAAAAAACGAACAGCTGAGCTTTCTTTTCCATATGTATCAATGACATCGAACAAAATGTAATAAATAAAACTGAACATGTCCACCTGAGATATTATTACATGAACAAATACTCCTCAACTTCTTTTGTCCTTATTAAAAAAACCGAAATTTTCAAAATTACCGTATTTTCTTTAGTAGAAGTCCTTCTCAAAAGTGACACAATGTACCTGATATGTACAGGGTGTTTCAAGAAATTCGCTCAATCGAACTTTTTTTTTGAATAGGGGTTCGTTATATTGAGCGTTTCTGGTCTTTATGCCACAGTTATTTTGTTTTTTTAAACGACTGGTAAAATCGGAATCCCTGTGATTTTAGTGATCTGACTGTTTAAACTGACTGACTCACTCTCGCCAAAAGACTTTAAAAATCAGGTTTTACGAACTTTTATGAGGTTCATTTTATCGAGAGTCGAATGTATTTCAAATGTCTTTAGTAATCTTTTGTTCACAGTCCGCTGATGTGATGCAAACCAAACTTGTGCAGGGTTAAAAATTATATTATTTTACTTTAAAAATTATATTAAGGTCATTATTATTGGAGTTGCGAAATTTCTTTGAAAATGCTATGAAAAGTAGGCAAAAATATGAATCTTTTTTTGATTGTTTTGTTTTCTGCGGAATCTCAACTTAAAAATTTTACAATTCTAATATTGATATTGCTAATCCAAATTTCAATTTTACATGAGATTTGCTTGCACAGCAACGCCAGACTTGCAACAAAACATGCCTAAAAATCGACACTGAAAAATTCGGTACATTTTGTCACTTTTTGATAGGTGCTTCTATTAGAACAATAGGATATTTGCTTAAAAACATAAGATTTTTTTAAACATTGACAAACAAATAAAGTTTGGAGTAGAAAGTTTGAACGAAAACGTGAAAGTTCCAGAGCTGAGCATTATAAAAGTGTGTAATGTTTAGAAATGAAACAAAAAAGTCAGTGTTTTTCATATTTGTGCACGATTTTAAAAAAGGAATAGATAATGAGGGTAGATATTTTATATGTCCTGATTTATTTGGCATGGCTTTTGCTCACTTCTGAGGCAGAACGATTAGCAAACCAGTGAAGATTTTGCCTGAAAATTAAAAAAATTTAAATAGCAAAAATTTATTGCTCAAAAAAATTCCAAACAACTTTATCCAATTTTTTACCACGAGTTAATTCAACGTCACCGAAAATTCGGGACCTAATCCCTTTTTCTTTGTTTTGTTAATATATCCTTCATGTTTGAGTCATTTTCATAATGTTTATTAACTATTTGCTAGAATATCACCAGGGCTACAAGATGACATATCGTGCACAGAAAGTCAAGAATGAAAATCGGTCCTACGGTGCCCTTTTCTAGGATATCCTGTAGATTGGTTAGTGGTTTTTTCTTCAAAAATCAGCTCTAGCCCTGGTATTTTCAAATCGATAGACCGGCACTTGTGAGGTACAGAACCCCCCTCAGGGTCAAAATTTCAAAATTATTATTTATCACTCTTTTGTTCATTTTGAGCAAATTTATTCCTCAAATTTTATTTTTCACTTCCTTTTTGTCCCAGTCTTGTCTTGTCTCTTTTTAGTAATTTATTACAATGATTTATCATTTTATTACCTTTAGGCCGTATTAATGTTGCAGGTGATTATATGCTCTGACAAGTGGTCTTCCTACGTTTGGAAATTCCAAAGTTGCCTGAAAATTTTGAGCATATAGCGTCAATCACAGCGAACACTTTCTATCATGCTATCACTATCACAGCGAACACTTTTGCTCAGAATGAACAAAAAAGTGAAAAATAATAATTTTGAAATTTTGACCCTGAGGGGGGTTCTGTACCTCACAAGTACCGATAGACCACTTATAATATTAGCAGTTTTAATAAAAAAAATGCGCATATCTAAATTATATTAAATTTTCGACAAAAATTGGCAAATTTTTGAAAAAATTCGGAGCTAGTTGCGAACAAAACCCCAAACCCGACCTTCTAAAAATCGCTGTAACTACCCTTTGGAACAACAAGTTTAAGCTTAGCCCTTATGCTCAGTGGTAGGCCAGCGCATGGAAGTTGTGACTCAGAAATGTTTTACGCACTTTTTCTGGGGTCAGGGAAATATTTGGGTGCACACTTAAGTTTGGGGGATGTTGGATTCGCTATAAGGGTCAAAAATTCCATTAAGCTGAATTCACAATGAGGAGGCTGTTTGCTTATGCTAAATCAGATTTGTCACAAGAAAATGGCTATATATATATTTTTGGTGCTATTCTTAGTGAGTAGTCTGTTTTAGCATCCGCAAACAGATTCCTCATTGTGAATGCGCCTTTACTAAACTAACTTATTGATCCTTAAAAAATTGGTCTTTTTATTTGGTAGTTGAAGAGATCAAAGTTTTAGATTCCCTGTATTTTAGGTAGACTCATTACTGTGGGTAACAGCTGTTCACTTTAGCTTTTCTCTAGTTTCTATTCCGTGTTTGCTTTTAGCTGTAACGATATTTTTTAATATTAAATTAATTTACGCAAGCAATTAATAATTTTGTTACCGGATACAGCTGGAATCGGTCAAAGATCTGACAGAGTTCGTCAAAAGGTATTTGCTGCAAGACCACGTAGTCATCCATATTGTTTTTTCGAGCACATTGGACACAGAATACGCGGAACTTGCCACCTATTTCTTTTACAAACAGTAGGTTGAATACTTCGATCTGAAAATAAATTGTTATTCATATTATACATAAAACTGCATATACATTTTTAAAAACAAAAAAAAACGATTATTTAATCTTTTTTTTTTAATTTTTTTAGACTTGAATATTTTGACCCTACCGGAGTATACATGTCTAAGGTAAGTGAGTGCGCGCATCTCTAACCAACCCTCTAACCAACCAGGGGGCTTGGTATGTTAGAGATGCGCACACCCACTTACCTTATAAATCACTCGAAAGTGACTCTGGATGCATAAAAATGTAGCATAAGAGTTTCTTTAATGGTAGGACAGTTAACAAAACTATGTTCAAATTCCATCTTTTGGGGCCAAGTACCCTCAACATCTGATTTACTAAGCTATAATAAACAGAATCAACTAAAATATCAAGTTCAAGATTTAAAAAAATCGACTTTTTATAGAAAAAGTAGGTGAAGACACCTTTTTTATCGTGTTCACGTGTAGGAAATGCTGAAAAATGGTTAAAATGGTGTTTTGAAAAAGTTAAAAAAAATTTCATTGGGGGGTATACTCCGGTAGCGCCAATATTTTCAATTAAAAAAAGTTGAGATACTTAAAAATTAGTATTTGGAAAATTCTGTTGCTTACTAGATCACGGTCGAAATTGACGTTCGGTAACGGTATTTATATTAGTAGAAGCCTACCACTCGTTTAACATCGTGTTCTTAGAATTTTCTTTTTAACCCACTTTTTGTAGACTGCTCTCAAACAAGCAATCACCCGACTTGTAGCCACTATTATGAACTACAATTTGAAGGGTAACTTGCCTACTAACACTTTTCAAAAAGTGGTTGAAAATAATAATCCCAAGAGCACAATTTTGAATCAGAGAGTGCCTCCTATTAGAATAAATTGAGTATCTTGTAACAGATACAACTATATTTATTTGAAGAAGCCTAATCCCTGAAACCCCAAAAAAAAGTTTCCAGTTTAATTTCAAAATTTTCGAATAGTGAAAGCGGCGGGACTATATTTATTTAAAGATGTTGTTAGACTTTAAATATTTCATTAAAGAATTTTATTCAACCCCAAACAATTTACCTCACACAAATGACAGTAGTGTGCTGTTTCGCCTTTTTGCCTCAGCTGAGTTTTAATGGGTGATTTGGCAGTGGTCTCCACGAAGTCAGCAATCATGCGGCAGTAGGAAAGTGAGCGGATTAACATGTTTTTGACCACATTGAACATCTTCTGGTTGCTGAACCTAACATTTTTGGCCAATTGCCAGCATAGGTGTTGCATAGGCACAAGGGAGCGATAGGTCTAAAAATAAAAATATTTTTTATTTTAATCATGGTCTAAAAAATTTACATTAAGCCGGTTCCACTCGTGCGCATACAGAGCCATCTCCATCTGATTGGCTGTCATTGGTCCAACATTCCAGGCCACGTTGTTGCACCAGCCTGTAGATTGCACCCAGTGCACACATCCACCGCCCACCCATACCAGATCTCCGGCTTTTTGAGTGAAACGGTAGCAAGGGACTTCTGCTTTGATTAGGTCTTGGAAGTTTGGCCACCAAGCACCTTTGAGAAAGTCCAGGTTGCGTCTGAAAAATTGCATACATCAAAACAGTTAATAGCTAAAAATAACACAAATGAGTCTATAAGTCGTTTGAAAACGACTTATTGGTTTTATTCATTGTATATTTTTATCGCAAAATAAAAGTTGTGTGTGTGACAGTATCCCAAGTGCGCCCCCTCCTCGAAAATTTTTTTGTACTTTTAAATAAAAGTACCCATTTTCAGCTGAAAATTTTTATTCTGAGGCACCTCAGTAGGCAAAAATTTCACAGCAATCCGAATTATCAAACAGAATTTGAAAAAAATACTTAGTCGCTGAGATATGACCTTAAGTTGGAGTAAAGTTTTTTAAGTTTTTTAAAATATTGACACTCCAACTTTGAGTCATATCTTTGACATATTTTTCAAGTTCTGTTCGGATTGCTGTGGAATTTTTGCCTACTGGAATGTTTCAGAATATAAATTTTCAGCTGAAAATCTTTTATTTAAAGTAAAAAAAAATTTCGAAGAAGGCAGTACCACTGGGACTATCTTTTACACAACTTTGTTTAAGATAAAAATATATAATGAATAAACCCAATAAGTCGTTTTTAAAACATCGGTTTTAGACTCATTTGTGTTATTTTTGGTTGATGCACTTGAACTTTTTGCGGTGTGTGTTTTAGAAAAAAGTTAATTGTGCATTCCACTTGACACGCATCTCAGAACAGGGTCTGAGATGCGTAACGCTATGAAACATATCAATTTTACATCTGACAGGTAGAGAAAGGCACAAAGGAGGCACCATTCTCTGTTTATAGATGTCTGCACACATGCGGATTCGAACCTGCGACCAGTAGGTCGCACTGACAAACACACTACCACTACACCACTGATGCTCTTAGCAATGAGTAATATTTTTGTGTTTATACAGGAACATTTTTAGTTTTATTCATTAGTAATGCTTACTCCTTGCACATCTTCTCAACCACCGGCCAGTACTCATAAGGCACTCCAAACCACTCACACTCGCCCGGCCCAATATTGATGTTGATGCTGGCGAAGGAGTTGTTCTCCAAATGACCTGGCGTCCTGCAGCCAGGCACCTTCATGTATAATTGCACAGTATTCATGCCGAGAACGGTGTGGCCAAGATGGGTCAGAAGGTTGCAAGCAGCAGATATTCTGCAGAAGGCTGGCATTTTGTTGAGCTCCTAAAAAATTCTAACAGTGTTATATAACCAAAACCTGACGGACCCGACTGTTGACCCTATATCTTTAGCAGCACTTAAACAGCATAATATTGCAAAACCACCTACCTTTAACTGTGCCTGAAATTTCCTTTCATCCGACAGATCCACATTGGTCCCAAATTTGATCATTTTCAACGGCACTGTAGAATCCGGTTCTCCATTGACTCCCGGAACACACATAGCCGGTACTCCTGCCAAACCTCCTCCCAATTTTCTCTTCTTAGCCGAGCTTGGGCCAGCCTCAGAAGGCGAAGCACCACTAGATTTTTGCACTTCAGGCACATATTTCACATTTGCTCCCGTCTGTTTCAACTTTTCAGTTTCCTCTTTCAAAGAATGTCTGAAAGACTCCGCCTGGTACTGACCATACCTTCCAATGGTAGTGTAGCTCTTGGCACTGTAGCAAGCCCAGGTCGGCTGCCCTAGATGGTCCAAATTGGCATCTCCTGGCATTTTATACTGCGTTCTAACCTCCACTTCATGCTCACTGGCTGTCTGGATCAGACTTTTAGTCGAAAACTGACTCAGATCAATTTTTAAAGCAGCAGTCAGGCCGTGAACCAACGCTATAGGAGAATTGTAGCAGAAGTTCTGCAGCTCAGTGGTCAGCGCTTCTCTACCATTTTCTACCACTATTAGTGGAGTTTTTAGTAAAAGTTTGTCTTTAGAAAGTTTTTTCTTAAGATTGACCACTGGAGCTTTGGGTGGAGGCACGTGCTCGTCAAAAATAGGCTTGTTGCAATACTCGTCCGGCTGGGTATGCCTTTTCTTGCACATATCTAAAATTTCTTGGCTGGTCACAGTGACTGGAACGTGGACGGGAGCTAGAAGGGAAAAAGCGGGTGGATGGTCTCCTTGGGAGGTTGAGGATATCCTTTCTTCCTGGAGCTGTTGGATATTGGATTCTTGGGCTGGTTTTGACTGGACTTCAGGGTGGTCGCTTTCCTCCTGGACCTGGCTGGTCGAGGCTTGGTTGGCTTTAGTAGCATCGGCTACTGAGGTAAGAAGCACATCGGAGGACACAATGTCTTCTGAGGATTTGATTAGACTGGAGGTATCTCCCAGCAAATCTTCCAAATCGTCTTGGGATAGACAAGGCAGTCCACTGGTTTGAGCAATTTCTCCTTTTGAAATCTTGAGTTTGAGACTGGAGTGGTTGGAATCTTGAGTGTTGGAATCAGAATGGGGTTTAGAAGGCGAGGTTTTGTCTGAGGTATGGGACAAATTGGCATTAGGGTTGCCGGAATTTGAGTTTGAAGCAGCACCCATGATGGCAGTGTATCGCTCTTCCAGTTGGCGAAGAAGACTGAGCTCGTTGTGCTCTAGTTGTTCTTTGTTGAGTTTGAGCACCTGAACAATTATGAATTATATTGGAGGAATGTGGGTTTTGGTCACCGTAAAACTTTAAATGAAAGAGCGATCCCTTATTCAAAATCGTGTTTTACAACCAATTTTTTTAAGAATTCTCCGAGGCAAGTCACCACTCATTTTGTAGCCAACGAAATGAGCTACAAAATAGGTGGTAATTAGCCTCAGGGAATTCTTAAAAAAGTGCGTCAAAGAAACAATGCCAAAAACACGATTCTAAATTAGAGGAGTGCTCTTTCATTATAAATTTTACATGATACCTATTAGTTAGTTAGTAAATGTTGGCAAAAAACACATTTTTCCTTTTGTATCTTTTCTGATAGAATTTTAAGAATATTTTTTTAATTTTTAAATTATTTAAAATTGTGTTTTTTTTAGTAAATTCTAACCTGCATAATTTGACGCTGAGTGGGGTCCAGCTCGTAAAAAGGCTGACGCAAAGCATGTGCGGCCAACTCGCTCATTGTCCACAGGCTACTTCCTTCGCGGTAGCGGTTTTGTTGCTGCTGCAAAACCAACAAATTAAACAACTTTTTATAAAATAAAGTAAATATTTTTGTTTTAATAAGCAATTTTTTTCAAGTGTGTTTTGAGTTTGTAGCAGAAGTCAAACTTCACAATGACTAACACGGGTAGAAAATTTATAGTTCTGTTTTTTATATCGGAATTGCATTTTTTTAATAAATGAATGAATGAGTATATTTATCAAGAAAATTTTTGCAAAGATACAAACGAAAAAAGAGAGATTAACAAGCAATAAAAAAATCTTCTTCCCAATGATATTGGATTTTTGCAAGAACTGGCAAACTTTTCCTACAATTCTAATGAAAAAAATTTTTGACTTTTTTGTTTTTGAAGTTTTTAATAGTATTTGTAAGCAATTGTTCTAATAAGTAAAGTGTAAGGTTGAATTTGGTAATTCACAAAAATTATAAAATGTGCTTAACAATGCTTCCAAATTTTCGGGAAAATGAGCAAAAATTTGAAGGACTTTTTCGATCACTAGAGTTTTAGAGAATTTTTGGCTAAATTAACCTATATCCCTTCACTCAAGTAACCTTGACGCCCTTCACTCAATTCAGCTTGGGGGACCAAGGCAATTTTTTACACTTTTAAATACTAATAATTATTTTGCGTAAAAATGATCCAATACTTTGTGCACCCTTATAACAACTAACAATGGTAATAATTATACCGCTACTAAAGTACTTTTCTGGTTATCCAATACTTTGTGCACCCTTATAACAACTAACAATGGTAATAATTATACCGCTACTAAAGTACTTTTCTGGTTATCCAATACTTTGTGCACCCTTATAACAACTAACAATGGTAATAATTATACCGCTACTAAAGTACTTTTCTGGTTATCCAATACTTTGTGCACCCTTATAACAACTAACAATGGTAAAAACAACTTATTTTACACTTTTTGTGCAAAATTGGTATTGACAAATTATTGGTATGGACAAATGTAAAAAATTTTTTTGCCTTGGTCCCCCAAGCTGAATTGAGTGAAGGGGGTCAAGCTTAAGTGCTCCGAATTTTTCGGTACTTTTGGTCACAAAATATCGATAAAAAATAAGTAAATTTTAAAAATTGATACAAACTTTTTAAGTCCTCAATTTTTTTGCTAAAAATAAATAAAACCCCACTAAAAACCGCAAAAATTTCTAAAAAAAATAAACGTTTCAAAATTCTCAAAACCAAAACACAAAATAAAGCAAAAAACAAGTTTTTTGTTTGTTTTAACCAAACACTAGCTTTTTTCAAGTACTTGACTAAATTATGAATTAATATTAAACGCCAATTAAAAAACACAAGCAAGCACCAAAAAATTTGTTTCCAGCGTAAGGAAACGAAACAAACACAAAAGCAGGTGTAAATATCCAGCTAATTACCTATTAAAACCGAAATTTTTTGGCCGGTATTCAGACAAGTAAAAGCAAAAAGTGGTTGGATTGTTGAGCCAAAGCATTAATTACACACATAAACTGCCTATTAATATGCGTGTGAGAGTCTTTTTCAGCAGCAGGAAATGTGATGAAAGCAGGTTAATGGAACAAGCATGACGATGACTACAAAAACATGCTCGGATTTGACGCAGATTTGGTGCTACTTTTAAGATATTTACTTCTTGTTTTGAGAAATTTTTGTTTTTCTTGATTTTTAAAGAAATTTGAAAGGTTGAACAGGTGAAAAATATTGTGTAAAAGTGCATTTTTGATTGGAATTAGTAGTGCTCTTATACTTTGTATATTATTATTAGTCCATTTGTTAGTCAATTTTATATGGCTATAGCTATATAGTATTTGGCATGTGTCCGTCCTACTTTTTAATGGACATTTGACCACATTCAGGCCATTTTGCTTATTTTCCGATTATTTTCGGCAATGTCTCGACGGAACCCCAAACTTCAGACAATTCAGCTTATGATGCCCAGGAAAATGTCTTCGAAAAAGACTTTTGTGGTCCCTCAAAATTGGAGTTGGAGGATTTTGGGGTAGGCCTGGAGGATGGTTTTTCTGCTTCCAACGATGGCCATTTTGCGATGTCTCGAAAAGAACGTAGACGTAGATAGACGCGTAGTTTTCACGATGAATGCACTATCGAAATTTCGAAATACTATAGAGGCGCCGATAGGCGCCTGTGGTCCCTTGTAGCTAAATATTGGCCCCAAATGATTGAATTCTGCCTTCAAATTTATTAATTTTGCCCCCAAATTCAAATCTCTTATGGCACTTATGAAAATGCCCCTAATTGCTGAATTCTTCCCCAAATAACACTGAGAGAAACAAGAAATGCAACATTTGGGGCAGAATTCAGCAATTTGGGGGCATTTTTCATAAGTGCCATAAGAGATTTGAATTTGGGGGCAGAATTAATAAATTTTGGGGGCAAAATTTAGTTATTTGGGGCAGAATTAATTAATTTGGGGGCAAATTAATTAATTTGAGGGCAGAATTCAGCAATTTGGGGGCAGAATTAATAAATTTGGGGGCAGAATTAATAAATTTGGGGCAGAATTCAGTCATTTGGGGGCAATATTCAATTTGAGCCATTTTATATTAGGATTGGATTTTTAACGTTGGTATTGAGTTTGCTTTTGAAAAAAAAATCAAAATGAACTTTTTTGAGTAAAAATACCAGAAATAGTAGTTAAATCAGGGAACGTAACTGTACTTTTGAAAAAGAGTTGTACTTTTTCGGGGCTCAAAATATTTTTTTTTTGAGGTTTTACGTCAAAATCTTTTTTTTGGTGCTCGAAAATCAATAGGCACTGGATAAAATTGCAATTTTTGATTAAAAATAACCAAATTATTTTTGGGCAAATATACTTTTTTTTTCAAAATTTTGAGTTGGGTTCCCTGAATTAAATGATATACCGTATACCCCAGTCTCTGATTATCCCCCACCCCCAACTTTGAGGGGCTGTATCTCAGAGCATAGTTCATATTTTACAAAGTTGTTTTTTACGTTTTCTTAGCTCCCACGAGTTTTAACGATTCTGCTTTTTAGATTTTGGATTTTCCCAAAATCTTGAGATCGACCCAAATTTTTTCCGATTTCCGAGAGGTTGAAAAATTATACCCCATGGGGTATAATTAGAGCAAATGCGGTAGTACAGAAAAAGCTACTTTTGCTGATTGAAACTTCGGCTATTTGCCTTGGTCCCATGTTGCTTTTTTCTTTGTGCTCGCAGGTTAGGTCAGTGTACAAAGTTAATCAAAAAAACCGCCCAATCTCTCAATTTTACGCCACCCCTCAAGTGTGTTTCCGTCTAGGGTGCAACACTTTTTTCAACCCAATTTTTAGAGTCTTTTTCCAAACTGATTCGCCAACCTAGTCAAAAATATCGCAAGGATCACAACAAAAGTAATTAAGAAGTAATTGAAAAAACTTGAGAAAAAAATAACAGGGTGAACTGAAGTTTAAAAAAAGTACAAAATTTAGGATAAATTGTTTTTATTGGGTTGAACTTGAGCAGAGCGTAAAAGTTGACAAAAAATTAACTTATTTTAAAAAATTTAGATAAAAAATCCACTTTTTTCGAATCGATAGATAAAAAGTCTAAAAATGAACTGAAAATAATGAATTTCGTCAAAGCTTAATTTAAGCAGCAAGTAATTGGGCAGGGGAAAGATATTAGCAAGAGCAGCAGTAATATCTATTAAAGGCATGTTTACAGGGGGATTAGAGCAAGGATAAGTGTTCCAAAAGATGCGCACACACACGCCGACCAAGGTATGAGCAGGACTAAGCTGCAGTGATCACTTTAAATATTTCTGGCCCACTTACTTAATTGCATTTTATCCTGCGGGCTCGACGTAAAGTTTAGATAAGTGATTTTAGAATGTAGTGAGGAAAAAATTTTCAAAAAAAATGTCTTGTGAAACTTTGACTTTGAAGGAGCATGCCCACGCTAATAAGTGGCGGTGCCCGGGAATTCAAATTTTTTTCCTAATCATTGAACTTCTGTACGGATTTTTCAACTTGGTTCCTAACAAACCAATTCCTAGAATTTAATTTTAGGTATGGTTTTGTTAGAAACTAAGTTGAAAAATTCGTACAGCAGTCCAATGATTAGGAAAAAAATTGGCCCTATTGACCTATCCGGGGCCATTTTTACCTTTGGTCCCCCCTCTGGTTTTTTTTGAAAATTTTGATGTGAAATTTGTGAACATTGTGAACACAAATTGAGCCTAGGCCTAACCCTGGAGACATTTTGGAAATATTTCACATCAAAATTTTCAAAAAAAACCAAAGGGGGGACCAAAGGGAAAAATGGCCCCGGATAGGTCAACAGTGCCAAAAATTTTGAATTCCCGGGCACCACCACTTATTAGCGTGGGCATGCCCCTTTAACATGGCTTTTTAAATTTTTTAATTTTTAACAAAAGGGCTACAAATAGCCTCAAGTTCCTTCCCGCCCAGGGTCCGACAAATTTTTCATACCGTATTTCCTCTAATAAGCTCCCACCCCTAACTTTGAAGACTTGTATTTTAGCCGCGCGAGAACATTTTGCAAAGCTGTTTATTGCATTTTCTTAACTCCCACGCGTTCTACCGATTCCGCTTTTTTACATTTTGTCATTCAAGAATCTTGAGATCAACCCAAAATTTTTCAGATTTTTGGGGGTTTGAAAAATAAGCGCCCATGGGCTCTTATTAGAGGAAATACGGTAACTATTTTTGAAGTCTCTTGTCAATTCCAATCCGTCAGTCTGGTCCTAAAAGTCCTCGATTTTTTGTAATTTTTGGGAATAACTTTTCTCTGCGCAAATAGTTTACTGTTTTTTGCTGCAGATTTCAAAAGAGCAATCTAAATGGCGCGAGAACAGTGTATTCATGAATTAAAAATAGCCGTTACATTGATGAGAAAATTGACTTAAAAAGTATGAATACAATTTATTCAAAAGACGATTTGACGTAAAACTGTTTTGGCGCTAGGCAAATCTAGAATTCTGACAGCGGATTTGTGCTCAACATGATCGATTCGCTTATAAAGATGCTCTTTAACCTCAAAAATCACCGTGAAATTTCAAATTCCGCTCAAGACAACAAATATTCAAAAACACTGAATTTTTCGAGTATTTGACTGAGAATTTATCAGAAAGCCCATAATGTAAGCGTAATTTTTATATATAACAAGCACTTAAAACCTTTCAAAACTTTACAACACGCATCAAATATAGAAATATGTCATCGATTTTTAACCCCCCGGAAAAAGACCTGTTTTCAGGAGCCTTTTTGTCGATACCTTGTCTCAATTAAAAAAAAACTACAAAAACTATCTTGTTCAGCGGGAAATTCTGCACAAGTACGCATTGAAGTTACAAACAGTAATGCAAGGGCTAAACTTCCTCATAAGGGAACTACCCGAAATCATGTTTCGACCACTTTTTTAGATGTTTTAGACCTTGAATGCTACAGAAAACGTGTTATTTTGATTGGGAAACACATTTGCATAAAAAAAATTTTGACAAAAATTCACTTTTTTGGTTTTTTTTAAAAAGGCCTACTTTATCATGTGCCTGCACTACTATGTACACCCTTCCCCAATCCCTTGCAATGAGGAGCAAGTTGGGTCTTTGGCTGCGAAGCGGCCAAACATACCCAGTACTAGGATACCTGGTTTTGGGTACCACCCTTGGTCCAACCATCCAACCAATGGGTATCCCAATCAAAATAACACGTTTTCTGTAGCATTCAAGGTCTAAAACATCTAAAAAAGAGGTCAAAACATGATTTTGGGTAGTTCCCATATAAGGAATTCCTGCCAATGCAAGTCTTAAAAAAGTCGACCCTAGTATAGAATACCCCCTAAAAAAACTTATGCCTTCTAAAACTCAAGTAAAGAGCACCCAAATATATGTTCCAGACCCCGAAAAAGTGCGTAAAACACTTATTAGTCACAACTTCCATACGCTGGCCTACCCTAAGCCTAAGTAAAGAGCACCCAAATGTATGTTCCAGACCCCAGAAAAAGTGCGTAAAACACTTATTAGTCACAACTTCCATACGCTGGCCTACCCCTAAGCCTAAGTAAAGAGCACCCAAATATATGTTCCAGACCCCAGAAAAGTGCGTAAAACACTTATTAGTCACAACTTCCATACGCTGGCCTACCCCTAAAACTTAAGTGAAGAGCACCCAAATATATGTCCCAGACCCCAGAAAAGTGCGTAAAACACTTATTAGTCACAACTTCCATACGCTGGCCTACCCTGAGCCTTAGGGCTAAGCCTAAACTAGTTGTTCCAAGGGGTAGTTACAACGATTTTTAGAAGGTCTCATTTTAGGGGGGGTATTCTATACTAGCGCCAAAAAGTCAATTTGAGCCGAAACAAATATTATGCGCCAAAAAAGGGTTTTTGCGACAGAAAAAAAATAGGAAAAAGCATTTTCCTATTTTCATTCAAACTCTTAAAATTTATAATAACTATGCAGAAAATACAAAGAAAATTGTAGTCGCCTACCTTGTACAAATCTAGCAGACGCTGTCTAACTTGAGCCGGGATGCCCAGTTGCCAAGCGTTCTCGAGCGAGGGAAGTCTGCAATTAGTTCATGAATTATATTTTTTGCCAACCTATTCACACAAATTTTCAATTTCTAAAAACCGAAACACCACATTTATGCAATCAGAAAATATTTTACTTAAAAAGACTACAATTGAGTTGGAAATTTTTGTCATCATTATTTTTATTTTGGAATCCAATTCTATTCTAATTTCAATTTTAATGTAGTACAGTTGAAATGTGATACATTGTTAATTTTAGAAATGAAGGTGAAAATTTTAGTAGCAGTCACGTGATGAAAACTATAGTTTTTTTTAAATTAACATTTGCAAAAGAATAAAAGTTCATTTGGCAAATACCCAGCTATTAAATTATTGAGAAAAAAAAGTTTTCAAAGGACGGTGTTTCGAGAAAATGGAAGGTGCGAAAGATAGTGAGGCTTACTTTAAAATATTTTTTGGTATTAATTTTGAGGTACTTGTGCTGTTTGTCCCACACCCCCCCGCCCCCCACCCACCCATATTTTTGAAATTTATTGCGTTTGAGCGGAATTTTCTGCTGCTATCAAACAAAATTCATATGGGGACAAACAAAATACAATCGTGGAAGGCTTATGGAAGACTCAATCATTCTCTTCGGTGGCGTTGAACGGGGTTTAATTTTGAGATACTTGTGCTGTTTGTACCACCATAACCCCCCCACCCATATTTTTGAAATTTATTGCGTTTGAGCGGAATTTTCTGCTGCTATCAAACAAAATTCATATGGGGACAAACAAAATACAATCGTGGAAGGCTTATGGAAGACTCAATCATTCTCTTCGGTGGCGTTGAACGGGGTTTTAATTTTGAGATACTTGTGCTGTTTGTACCACCATAACCCCCCCACCCATATTTTTGAAATTTATTGCGTTTGAGCGGAATTTTCTGCTGCTATCAAACAAAATTCATATGGGGGACAAACAAAATACAATCGTGGAAGGCTTATGGAAGACTCAATCATTCTCTTCGGTGGCGTTGAACGGGGTTTTAATTTTGAGATACTTGTGTTGTTTGTACCACCACAACCCCCACCCATATTTTTGAAATTTATTGCGTTTGAGCGGAATTTTCTGCTGCTATCAAACAAAATTCATATGGGGGACAAACAAAATACAATCGTGGAAGGCTTATGGAAGACTCAATCATTCTCTTCGGTGGCGTTGAACGGGGTTTTAATTTTGAGATACTTGTG
This sequence comes from Ditylenchus weischeri, assembly GCA_029231635.1. Lineage (NCBI taxonomy): Eukaryota > Metazoa > Nematoda > Chromadorea > Rhabditida > Anguinidae > Ditylenchus > Ditylenchus weischeri. The sequence goes on from JAMRYI010001188.1 coordinate 26,469, forward strand.
CTGTTTGTACCACCATAACCCCCCCACCCATATTTTTGAAATTTATTGCGTTTGAGCGGAATTTTCTGCTGCTATCAAACAAAATTCATATGGGGACAAACAAAATACAATCGTGGAAGGCTTATGGAAGACTCAATCATTCTCTTCGGTGGCGTTGAACGGGTTTTAATTTTGAGATACTTGTGCTGTTTGTACCACCACAACCCCCCACTCATATTTTGAAATTTATTGCGTTTGAGCGGAATTTTCTGCTGCTATCAAACAAAATTCATATGGGGGACAAACAAAATACAATAGTGGAAGGCTCGTGGAAGACTCAATCATTCTCTTTGGTGGCGTTGAACGGGAAACTGGGGATGTTTTCATGTGGCCAGTACAACGTCGAGACAATGGTACTTTGCACAATATGATTCGTAGATGCATTTGGGAGGGTGGAATATCTTTATTTAAAACACGTGTTTATCTTTTTGTTTTAGGTTCAACGATTACGTCTGATTGCCGGGCCTCTTATTTTTTTTTTTATTTTTTTTTCTTATTTTTTTCTCTTATTTTTTTTGCTGCCAGAAGAATACACCCATTTGACCGTCAACCATTCGTACAATTTTGTAGATCCAGACACAGGTGCGGACTGTAGAAGACTTTAGAATCTACGTGGCAGAAATTCAAGCGGCGTCACAAGCATGAATATGGAACTCACCCATCTGTTTTTCGTAGCTACATTTCTGATTTCGTCTGGCGGAAAAAGTTTAAAGGAGAAGATATTATGTTTCATTTGTGGTCTCAAATTGTGTTGTTATATATTTGCGAATAAAATTTTGTTGATTGTTGGTGTGTTGGTGACAAACAGCACAAGTACCAATTTTGATTTTACTAATTTTTGAAAAATAAAATAAATGGTTATCTTTTTTTGAAACAGTAAAACCTTGGTTTGAAGGTCCCTTAGGTTCATTTTTGCCTTGTGTCCGATGTTTTGTTTAATGATCAGCAAAATTGGAATCCTTGCTATACCGTATAACCTCTAATAATCCCCCCCTACAGTTAACTATTTTCAAATTTGTTTTGCTTTTTTAACCCCAACATTGTTTATTTTTTAGAACGTACGACCACTCATTTTGTAGAGTTTGGAAACTCTACAAAATGAGTGGTCGTACGTTTTAAAAAATAAACAATGTTAGGGTTAAAAAACCAAAACAAATTTGAAAATAGTTAACTGTAGGGGATTATTAGAGGTTATACGGTATTTGGGATCAGACCGTTATAACAGAACTGAAGAAAGCATTCAAAAATTGAGGTAAAAAAGATAGCAAGGCTTACTTTAAAATATAGTGTCGAATCCTAGGAGGGAATGAACTTGAGTTAAGGGTCGTTAAATTGGAGTTTGATTGTATTGTACAGGGTGGCCCATTATAAACGCCCTAGTCAATTTTAGTCATAACTTCTTAAATTCGCGCTTTTTCGACGAGATTTTTTTGTTAGAAAGAGGAGACTCCGGGAAAGAGAATGGTACCAAACATGTAGCTAACACTTCATCCAGAACATCAACAAAATCAGCAAAACAAAAAAACTACATTTTCTAAGAAGAACAGACCGACCACTACTTGACGTCCAATTGCTGCCCAGACGGTGATGCGAGGCGAATGGAGCGGTTCTTCTGCGTGCCAATGCGGATTCTCACGCGCCCAGTATCAGAAATCTTGCTTGTTAACGCCGCCATGCTGATGGAAGTGAGCTTCGTCTGGGAATTGTCGAGGATGTTTGAAGCTCACTTCCATCAAATGAAAAATCCAAAATGTAGTTTTTTTGTTTTGTTGATTTTGTTGATGTTTTGGATAAAGTGTTAGCTACATGTTTGGTACCATTCTCTTTCCCGGAGTCTCCTCTTTCCAACAAAAAAAATCTCGTCGAAAAAGCGCGAATTTAAGAAGTTATGACTAAAATTGACTAGGGCGTTTATAATGGGCCACCCTGTAAATCGATATCTATTTATTAGAATTTTGTAGAAAACTTTCGCAGCCAGTCTTCAAAGAACGCTCATAAACAATTCATAAGTTTAGCCTAATCTCAAATTTGTAAACAAAATACTAAAAAAGCTTAGTTTTTACCTTTGGCTGGACTTTGAATTCATCCTGTAATTAAACGTTAAATAATACTCTCAATTTTTTCATCTATTGCCTACTTTTTCACCTTTTTCGATTGAAATATAAATTTTGTAATATTTGTCACAAAATATTGGAGATACGAGACAAAACACAATGATCTAGTCAAAACAGCTATTTTTACTGATATTTTGAGATTTATACATCATTCAATAGAGGAGAAAAAAAATTGACAAATGTGAAATTTTTTGATACAGTTCAGCAACAAAACTAAAAATCTGAAAATTGCGAAAATTTAAAAAAGCTCAAATTTTTTCACAAAAAAACTCTGAATCCTATCAATCAATCTGACTCAAAAACAAACTACTAAAATCTTCTCCCCTTTACTATAGCGCTGGATCTGTCTGTAGTATGTCACACATTGAAAAAAAAAGATTAGGGGTATTCCGTCAATTAGATCGAAAATCTGATTACACCATTCGACTCAGCGTAGTCAATTTACTGTTTGAAAAAATTATGAAAAGTTGAACTCGACTGTCTCAAAAAAAAGTTATGGCCACTTGAAAGTTCCCAAAACCACAGGGGGACCAAGGCAATTTTGGGTGTTTTTTGGATTGCCTTGGGGGACCAAGGCATGGGTTTTAGGTTCAAATCCTGTTGGTAGCATGCATCATTTTTGTAACGTGTATGCCCCACACAGGTCCTCGGCGCCTACGAATTGCCACATCTGTGGCAACAACATACTCTAGTTTCATACTAAAATTCAAATCCTACAAATCCCTTTCATTACCGTATTTCCTCTAATTAACGCACACCCCCCCGTGATTCAAAATCGTGTTTTTGGCATTGTGTTTTTGACCCACTTTTTGATCACTTCTCTCCGACAAGTTACCAACCATTTAATAGCTCATCTTTCTGGCTACAAAATGGGCGGTAACTTGCCTGAGAGAAGTGATCAAAAAGTGGGTCAAAAACGCAATGCCAAAAACACGATTTTGAATCACGAAGGGGTGCGTTAATTAGAGGAAATACGGTAATTCAAAATTACTTCACCCTTTCAACTCTCAAACACACAGTCAATTAGAGACATCAAATTATCAGAATTAGACGACCATTCCCAGCAAAAACCACAACTACCTAAACCAAATGCAAAAAAAAAGAAGTGGAGAAAGTTTTAATAATCTCGCACCTATGTCACACATACATACACCCACCCTCGTCACTACTCGATACTACCCACTCCAACCAAGCAACTAAACAGTAGCAGTGGAGTCTGGCTAGTGTGTGTGTCTCTAATTTCCCTTTTTACTACCTTCATATCTCTTGCGCAAATTTGCCGAGACAGCAGCAAATAAAAGTTTGTTGGACTGAAAGAAAATTGAGTGTATGGGTGGCTAGCTGTTTTGCTAGCTTACTGGAAAGTCTGGGTTGGAAAGTCAGTCTAGAGCATAGGTAAGATTTTTCATACTTGGGATTAATTTAATAATTTCTAATTAAAGTGTAAAAAATTAGATTCTTAAAAAGTTAGCTTGGGGGACCAAGCTGATTTTTTCTAATTTTTTGCTAGACTATTTTTTATTTGTTGATCAATAAATTTATTGATTATTTCCGAAACTTTTTGTACTTTTTGTACATTTTTTTAAATTTTTTTAAAGATATATCCATAAGTTAGACACTTATTGTTAAAAAAAGTCCGCAGTCGAGCTTATGATCTTGTCTCAACAACCAATCATTGGAAGAAAAATATGTTATATGATCGGGCGTGTGCACGTGCCAACCCAGGCCGAAAAAGTCACGGGTAGGCCCGGAAAGTGTTGACTATGAAAATTTTGTAAACTACGTTAAATAAGTTGACTACCGTAAATACTCTAATAAACGGGCCCCCCTACAGTTAACTTTTTTCAAATTTGTTTTAGTTAACATTGTTTATTTTTAAACGTACGACCACTCATTTTGTAGAGTTTGGAAAGATCTACGAAATGAGTGGTCGTACGTTTTAAAAAATAAACAATGTTGGGGTTAAAAAAGCAAAACAAATTTGAAAATGGTTAACTGTAGGGGGCCGTTTATTAGAGTATTTACGGTATGTGAAATTAACTATGTGAAATAAGTTAACTGTGTTAAATTGGTTGACTATGTAAAATTTGTTAACTATGCAAAAGACGAGCTGGCCCAGAGCAGGAGGAGAAAACAGTATGAGGAAACAAGTTAATTTTTCAAAAATAAAAAAAAAACGACCGGATTTAAAAACAAAAATCAATTAATTACTTCCATAAAACACTTTGTCTCTTTGGTCTAAAAAGTAGCAAAGTTGCCAGGTAATAAAAGTCTAGCTAGTTTTTGGGGTTAAACTAGTGCGTGATCTTGTGTCTTTAGGGATTGACGCAAAATAGATGTTTGCTGCCTTCATTAATTTTCGTGTAATCCAACTACCTGGTTTTTTGCTCAAGCACTTGTAGTTCAAAACATTTGCTCACGCATTTGAATGTTGAAATTAAGAGGAAGTATTGGTTGTAGGCTAGAAGCTATGTGCGCAAGCAATCCAGCTATAAGCTTTTGATAACTGGGATTAGGCTTGCAAGAGGAGGTCAACAATATTTTTTGCAGGGATTGCAGAATTTTCTTTCAAAAAAAAAAAAGATTAAAAAACTAATAGTAAACAACCTCTTAGGAAGAAATTTAAAATTTTAGAAAAGTCACCACCCCGAAAAAAATATGCCTTGGTCCCCCCTGTTGTATTTTTTTTTCCTTTTTCGCAAAATTTTGCCTTGGTCCCCCCTGTTGTTTTTTTTTAAATTTGAAAATTTTCAAGTCAAGCCACGCAAATATTTTATTGTCCATACTAATTTCAAATCACCGACTCAAACAAACACCATAGTGTTGAATTTTGTCCATGGCAAAGATATCTCGGAGAGTGATGGCAGCAGCAGAAATTAATTGACCTTCTTCATTATAGTCCGACAGACACCTTTCATTAGCTGAGAAATACATTTAACACGAGGAATTGCGAAAATCTATAATAACATCAAAAATTCCAATAAAAAAACAACAGGGGGACCAAGGCAAAATTTTGCGAAAAAAGCAAAAAAAAACAACAGGGGGTTATCTGGTCAAGTGTACTTTATTTCAAAAATTTGAGTTCGCAGCCTTCATTTTAACTCCATTTCGCCTCCTTTTTTCACCTGATTAGCTAGTCTGCTACTAAAAATCACGAAAATTTTGAATTTACCGATCATTTCTGAGCAATTAAAACATTAGCCTCATACTAGAAAAAAAAAGTTTTTTGCCTTGGTCTTCGCGTAGATTTTTTTCTCATTTTCGGGCTTAGGGTATGCCAGCGTATGTTAAAAAAAAGTGAAACATGAGCCTAAGATATTTTCGAGTCCGTCCTAACATACGCTGGCCTGACCCTCGCCTAAGCCTGACCCTAAAAACATCAAAAAAAAACAGGGAGGACCAAGGCGAAAAACTGTCCTCTTCTAGTATAGCGCCAAAATTTTTCGCTATTAAGACCTGCAGCTCTCAATAAAAAAAGTCAATAATTAGTCAATAATAATTTTCAAAAAAGGGTTGCAAGGGTCTCTTTTTCGTCTAAAAAAACAAAAAGTGCAAGAACTATCAGCAAAGACAAAGAGACAAAACCAAAAATAAATTCAATGTGAAAAATTTACATATGATTAACTCAAGAGCCAAAGTCAACAAAAATAAAATTTATGGTATTGGGCCACAAAGGCATAATTAATGTAGAAGAGCCAACTAAACAAGGGTGAAAAGTGGGAGTGTGGACACACGTATGTATTCGAGGAGGTGCGGTTGACTAGGTGGGTGTATGGGTGACCCTTCTATTTGCCCAATTACTCATAGACACAAACACACAACTGTTTGCACTTATACCTGTCTTCTTAACTACAAAAACAGCCCTTTTTTTTGGTCTTGATTTTTGCTGTCTTGAAGAAATAAAAATTTGGGTTAGAAACTTGTCAAAATTGTTAAAATTTAAAAAATTGTTAAATTTCAATTTTTTTCTCAATTTTACAGTTTTTGTGAAAGGTTCAAATAATTTGGCATTTTTCGTTCGGATGTGCAATTTTTTTTATTTTTTTGTAATCTTTAAGAAAAAAATGTGCCACTTACGGTTGAATAGGCTGAGCACCTGGACGGGCAGTAGAATTAGCGGTAGTAGATGCACCTGGAGTAGTGTTAGTAGAGCTAGTTACCGCTGCACGGCCCTGTAGAATATGCGCGAGTGCTGCTGGACTACTACTGCTGAACTCTTTCTCCAAAACGCCTATTCGGAACTTGAGCAAGGCAGGGGAGGCTGAAAATTGCAAAAACTGTTTTTATGAGGTTTCAAAAATAAAAAAAGTTCATTTTTATTGAAATGGTCTTTGATTCACTGAGTTCTGTTCAATAACAAACGTTTGAATATTCAAAATGTAGCTCCAAATCTCAGCTACAAGTTCAAGAGTAAAAAGGCCTAATTGAGAAAGCCAAACATTTCGATACAAACGAAGCTATAAAATTTGGTATCTAAGAAAAAGTATCTTTTTGATTTTTCGTTTGATAAAAATTGTGTTTTTGACTATCCTAATCTTCTCATCTTACAAATTTTTTTTTTGAAGGACTCAAAATGTAGCTGAGATTCAAGGCTACATTTTTAATATTTGTTGTGTAAATAAAAAATAAATAAAACAGTCATATATATTGTCGACTCTCGATAAGCCGCAATCCGCTGTAACCAACCAGACCGCCCTAAACCCCTCCCCAGTTCGTTCCGGCCTAGGGTCCGACACTTTTTTACCTCAATTTTTGAAGTCTTTAACCGAATATGATTCGTTAGTCTAGTGCGAAATATCGCAAGGATTCCGATTTCGCCGATCATTTTTAAAAATGTTAAAACTTTTGCCATTATGACCCGCGCATCTCGATAACCCGCCACCCTACTTTCAAAATAGGGTGGCGGGTTATCGAGAGTCAACTGTACAAGGGTAAGAAGTGGACAAAATTTGCACATTTAAAACCCCTTGATTATTGACTTATATTTACACTAACATTGTGTTTTTGACTATTACCACTGATGTAGCTGAGATCCAGAGCTGCATTTTAAGTGGGTGTGTGGTTGTAAATTAGCATAAAAAGCTAGTAAAACACAATTTCATTAGTAAAAAATAGTTTTAACATACCGTAAATACTCTAATAAACGGGCCCCCCTACAGTTAACTATTTTCAAATTTGTTTTGCTTTTTTAATCCCAACATTGTTTATTTTTTAAAACGTACGACCACTCATTTTGTAGATCTTTCCAAACTCTACAAAATGAGTGTTTTAAAAAATAAACAAAGTTGGGGTTAAAAAAGCAAAACAAATTTGAAAATGGTTAACTGTAGGGGGGCCCGTTTATTAGAGTATTTACGGTAGTTATGAAAATTTCTACCCAGTGATATACCCTTTAAAATCTAGACTTGTAATAAAATGAAAAAGAAGAAAATGAAAAATAAACACTAAAACAAGAGAGTGGCCTTGGATTCTGCGAACGCAACACTTAAAAACAGCTTGAGCTCTGGCACAAACCGAAAATTCATACATATATCCTAGTTCCACCAAAGCATGACGCCACCTTAGCATTGATTTTTGTGGAAATGTGAAGGGACTGTGTGTAAATATCAGTTGGCTGGCAGGTAGGCGAATTTTGATGCCTATAGCTACGATGATATGCCATTATATGCCAATGATTAAGCGAGCTGGGTTCTCATACCCTAAAACAGCCAAAAAAGGAAAGGCCATGCACCCACTACGGTGCAGAGAAAAACAAAAGCGTAGAAAAAATGGATCAAGTCCTTGTGAATATTGATTTTGGGTACTTATTTAGTTGGCCCCCCCAAAGGTCATTTTCAGTACTGAATTTTTTTGTGCTTGTTTGATTTTTAATTTTTCAAATTATTTGTGAGTTTATTCGTGGCTTTAGCAACGGATGATCTTAGAGATTTTAACATTCGACACCTATTTGAACTGCTATCATATAGTGATGAAGATTTCCTAAGTTGGAGGAGGAGTTTTCCTAAGTTGGAGGAGGAGTTTTGCTGGAGAAAGAAGTACGCAGGAAATGACATATGTTTCATCTCTGGTCCCAAATTGCTGATCAATATGTTTGCATTTAATATGCATCTCGGTTATGGTTGTCGTCGTTATTGCAATAAAAGTTGATTTTGGGTCCAAAAAGCCAAACTGTTACAAAATCGAAAAATGACCTTTGGGGGCAACTAAATAAGTACCTGATTTTGGCTGAAGTGGCAGAGAAAAAATCAATTTGAGTTGGAAGTGACGAAAAAATTAATAAAAGTTTTAACGGGTGACAAATAAGTTCCCGGCGGATTTTTAAACCCTTTTATTTTATCAATTTTGGGATCATATCCTTAAAAGCTTATTACCATTTTAAAGCCCTAAAACTGCTCTTTCGAATGACATATTACATATTCATTTCACTCAACAAAATGACCACCATTGACATCGATACATTTTTTCAATCTTTTTGGGAAATCATCAATTGCCTTCTGAATCATTTCTTGTGAAATGGCGTCCAATTCTTTTACCAGCGAAGCCTTCAGGGCAGCGATTGTTTTGTGAGGCTTAGAGCAGGCTTTCGACTGCAGATATGGCCATCCGAAGTAGTCCATCACGTTTAAGTCTGGAGAATTGGGCGGCCAGTCACATTTGATGGCTGCATTGTCACCCCAATGGGAATCAACCTTGATGAAGCCGGGGAAATGCTGCTCAATCATTTTGGTTGAACTCAACCATTTTGGATAACTTTTTTTGGGCAAATGATATACCAAATCAAAGAGGAGATTTAGGGCTACAGAATGGTATCAAAAGATAAGAGATATGATCCAAAATTGATAAAATATAAGGCTTTAAAAATTCGCCGGGAACTTATTTGCCACCCGTTAAATCTAGTAATTTATTAATTTCATGTAAAAAGAGCTTCGCAATAATAAAAGCCTTTACAGTTCTTTTTTCTAGTGAATACCAGGAAAATTGTAGTAAAGCATGTGAAAAACTAACATAGTATGTTTGTTTGTTTGGAAAACTGGCAAGAAACAAAAAAAAATAGCACAGAAATTAAGAATGTTGCGTAAAAGTAATTTTATACGGCGAATCTCTTGATAACCAACACTCAAGTTTGTAGGGTCCTTCACTTTTCTTCCCCAAATTTTCAAGTCTTTTTCTGAATGTAAGTAGCCAACCTAGTGCGAAAAATTGCAGATTTTGCCGATTGTTTTTGAAAAAAAGCTATAATTTTCGCCATTTAGGTCCACAACTCTCCCAATAACTAAATTTTATTCAGGATTTCGGCGTCCATTATTAAGAGAGTTGCGAGTTTGAATAGCAAAATTAAAGCGTTTTACAAAATCGGAACTCTTGGGGTTTTTCAGCACTTAATTTAAAGAAAATGGGCAGGAATTTCTTATATGATAACTACCCAAAATCGTTTTGACATGTTTTGACCACTTTTTTAGATGTTTTAGACCCTGAATGCTACAGAAAACGTGTTATTTTGATTTAGAAACACAGTGGTTGGATGGTTGGACCAAGGGTTGGACCAAGGGTGGTACCCAAAACCAGGTATCCTAGTACTGGGTAAGTTTGGCCGCTTCGCAGCCAAAGACCCAACTTGCTCGTCATTGCAAGGGATTGGGGAAGGGTGTACAGGGTAGTGCAGGCACATGATAAAGTAGGCCTTTTTAAAAAAAACAAAAAAGTGAATTTTTTGCCAAAATTTTTTTTTATGCAATTGTGTTTCCCAATCAGAATCACACGTTTTCTGTAGCATTCAAGGTCTAAAACATCTAAAAAAGTGGTCGAAACATGATTTTGGGCAGTTCCCTTATAAGGAAGTTTAGCCAAAAAATGAACCGAAAAAATGAAAAAAAATTGAAAAAATATTTTTAGACCATAAAATGTTTTATTATAGAAAAATTAAAACAACCAAGTTGAAACAGCAAGTTGAAAAAAAAATTGATAAATAGGCGGACACTTGTTTTCGGTGAAACCTGCATACTTTTTTGTCTAATTACTATCTTAAAGGTGACAATTCCAGACACACACGAATTTCTTTTGAAAAAAAAGACGAAGTAATAAGAATAAAATTATGTAAAAGACTGAAAAGTAGTGATATCACTTGGTATGATAAGAAATAAAAAAAAACTAAATTTTTAAATTGAAACCAAACATTTGTCTACACTAGAGATGATGGCTTGACCTTTTCGGGACGGGACGGGTCAGAATTCAAATTAAAAATTTCGGGACGGGACACCGGGACGGGTCAGGTGCCAAAAAATTTCCGGGCGGGATTCGGGACGGGACGATTCTCTAAAATTAATGGGACGGGACGGAATTGTCCCGTCCCGTCATCATCTCTAGTCTACACCAGACATTTGGCTGCAAAAAAATTATGGCTCTATACGTGTTCGCATCCCTCCCGAAAAAAAACTGCCTTGGTCCCCCTCTTGTTTTTTTTTGCAATTTTGAAAATTTGCCTTGGTCCCCCCTGTCGTTTTTAAATAATTTTTCCACAATTTTAATTTTCAACAAAATTCTGACATCACACAACTATTCAGACACCATGCAACTTATAATGTAACGCAGAGTGATGAGAGCAGGAGAAATTATGATTTCGGCTTCATCTTCGCACGACCACAAAAATCATGCGTTCGGCGAGAAGTACAAATTGGTAGCAAAATTATCTGCAAATGGATCACAAATAAGATCAGTGGAGTAAAACCAAAAAAAAAATAGAAAAAAATTACAAAAAAACGACAGGGGGGACCAAGGCAAATTTTTCAAAAAATTGCAAAAACAACAGGGGGGACCAAGGCAGTTTTTTTTCGGGAGGGATGCGAACACATATAGAGCCAAAATTATTATATTTTTTCAAGAATACCAATGATTTTTTAAAAATTTTAAAATATCAGTTTTAATAGTTGCACTATCATTACCTGGACTGTTTTGAAGAGCTTTTTTGTAGCAGTGCAAAGCTTCTTGGTATTGCCTGTGTGCCTCGTATAAACGACCTAATTCAGTCCAGGCGGCACTATGTTTTTCGTCTAGTTGCACAGCACAGGCAAAGGCCTGCAAACAACATTTGAATAAGTAGACTAAAAGAATGGCTGCTGGATTATTTTTCAAGAAGCATATTTGCAAAAAAGTACTTTTAGGGTGTTATTTTATACGATGCCTATTGTTTTTTTATTTTATTTTTTCAATAAGAAGATTTAATGTAAAGTTTTGAAAACAAAGTAAGATTTGGAGTTCCAAAATAAGGACATACCGTATTTCTAGGGTTGTTACACAGTTAACTCAATTTTTCACAAAAATTGACCTTATTTCTTGTTTTCATTCATCTCATTTTTTGTCAAAAATTTGAGCAGGTCACCCCACATTTGAAAGCCTAGAATGTTGGCTACCCAATGGTATAAAAACTTCTTGGTTTAGTTCACAAAAATGTATATATTTTATTACAAACATTTTCCAATTATTTTCGAACTTTTAATTCGAAATAGCTCGAAAGCGTTTGTAATAAAATATATACATTTTTGTGAACTAAACCAAGAAATTTTTGTACTATTGGGTAGCCAACATTCTAGGCTTTCAAACGTGGGCTGAAAATTTTAGGGTGAAAATTTGAAAATTTCAAAATTTTAGAGAAAAAATAACATAAGCTAGAAAGATGAGCTACTAATTGGTTGGTAACTTGCCTGAGAGAAGTGATCAAAAAGTGGGCTAAAAACACAATGCCAAAAACACGATTTTGAATCAGTGGGGAGCGCTAATTATAGGAAATACGGTAACCGCGAGGATAGGCTGTCTCAACAGTTTACCAATGTGCTTCTTCCATAGATTTTTCGACAACTGTTCGAAAGCTGACCACTCATTTTGCAGCTGAGAATCTAAGCTGCAAAATAAAATGTCGGCTTTTAAAAAATTATCAAAAAGCTATGGGAAAAACACTGTGGCACAAATATTTCTTTAGAGGAGGTTCTTTTCTTGTTTTCAAGGGGGCGATTATTCTCTACTAGGGTCGAAAATTAAGAAATTTTAAAAATTTTCAATGCCCCACCTGTAAAGCATCAATCGGCTGATTCTGCTGCTGATACAAAACGCCTATGCTCGTCCAAGTGTTCGCATCCGACTCGTCACTGTCGATTGCGGACCTGTAGCATACAAAAGCTTCCTGTGCCTTCTCAGCTGCAAATGCAGTCTGCTGTTGTTGAAGATGTTGGTTGGGTGGTGGAGGGGGTGTGAAATGCTGTGGACCACCTCCTGAGGTACTATTAGAGGTAGCTAAGGTCACAGGCAAGGTGGTTTGCTCGCTGTGACACAACCCTAAGTAGCAGTTGGTTTTGCTGTCTAGCGGAGCGATATCCTTGGCTTTGAGAAGGTGTAGTTCAGCTTCTTTGAGCTTTTGCTGCCGAACCTCTTCTTTGAGCTCTTTTTCACGGGCTCGCAGATAGATCCAGCCTGAAAATGGGGAAATTGAAGATTTAAAAACATGTTTTAGACATCTCAAAAAGTTTTTCAAAGACACTTTTCATAGCATTATGGTTTTCACCTAAATTTTAGTAGTAGTAGCATTCGTAACTAGTAGCATTCGTCAACTTCGTATCCGGCTAGGGTCCGACACTTTTTTACCCTAATTTTTAAAATTTTTGTGATTCTCCAATCTGGTCTAAAATATAGCAAGAACTTTGATTTTATCGGACGTTTTTTAGATATCCTTTAATTTTACTATAGTCAAACTCGATTTAACGGCACTCAGGGGACCGCCAAAAAAGTGTCGTTAAATCAAGGGTCCTTCAGTCAAAAATCAAGTAAATTGTGGCTAAACTTCGTTATACCGCCTCCTCCCAAAAGTGTGTTTTGACCACTTATTCTTGCTGTTCAGGTCTTTATTAGTCGAGAAAACATGTTATTATGTATCGGAAAGACATTTTTGAAAACAAAATTTCTGACAAAAATCGACTTTTTCACCATTTCTCCACTTTACATTTAACCTTTTCACATTCTTCATTCAATACAATAAAAATTCAACAAATTTACAACAATTCAATCAATTTCAAGAGCAAAATGAAATACGACCACACACCCAACATTTAAAAAAGAATGATTTTTTGTCAAAAAAGTCGATTTTTGTCAAAAAAAAATTTTTTTTCAAAAATGTCAATACCGGAAGTTTTTAAAAATCAGGTTCATGCCAAAATTGAAGGATTATGAAAAAAAGGCAAAATCAGGATATTAA
>JAMRYI010001274.1:0-34423 GCA_029231635.1 Ditylenchus weischeri
TCTTTGTGCTGTTGTTTTAATAACCTCGATGAGTCAACGCTACATGGAAACTCACGACATTGATCTAGCAATGCTTCAAATGTGCCACGAGCTAGATGACTTTCCGGGCAACTGGACAAAAATAACTTTTTCCGGTTTTGTCCGGTTGCCCATTTTTTGGCCTAAGAGTGCATGAGTGAAATGAAGCCAAATCAAATAACCTAATTTTTCCGTCCTAACACTTGATGTACCTTCTTCAGCATCCTGATAGTATTACTGTTCTCTGAAACCCTAGAAAAGTTCTTTTGTGTTAAATTAGCTTGGTTGGGTACTTTTATAGTCCCCCCCCCATACTCGGATTTTTTGAAAAGTGACCTAAAATCACTTCCCGAACTCGTTTTTTTTGCTCTTCACCATAGAAGAAGGATTTCAGAACACTTCCTGATTGAAAATTTTTGAATTTTGTCAAAAAAATTTGCCTCCCACCCCTCAGGGATAGAGGATCATTTTAAGGTATTTTAGAGTCATTTTAGGGTGATTTATCAAATTTTTCTTGCTCGAGCTGTGCAGAAAGACTCGCTAAAAGAATTTTTGATCATGAGTCTTGCTCGCAATTATGTCTAAGGTAAGTGAGCAAGGGCCGAAAATTCACTGTCAGCCACTGCCACCATAACATGTTTTTTCGCTTAATTACAACCTGAAAAACTCGAAGAAATGGTTAAAACACACTTTTGGGAGGACGGCGCACAAGGCACTTTAGCCAAAATTACACGTTAAGAACAAATCTGTGCTCCCAATTCAAAAACATTGAAAAATTCAAAAAGGCGCGAATTCGTACAAAAGTTTATGTTTTGTGGCCCAAAATGATGCACAGTTCGATTCCACCTGGTGGCACCCTACTTATTTTGGCGTGTTTGACCAATGTATAGGGGTAATTGGGGTTGCTTATTCCGAATCTAGCGCTAAAAAGTCGAATTACACCGATAACAAGCCCAAAATAAGTAGGGTGCCACCAGGTGGAATCGAACCTGTGCACCATTTTGGGCCATAAAACACAGACGCACATCCACTGCGCCACCGAAGTCACTTAAGTATCTACTACCCCCCCCCCTTTAAACCAAGTCTGTGCACAGACTCGTGCTTTTACGTAACAATCATTAGTAACTAAAACGTACAAACTTTCAGTCCCTTTTGCATTTGCGTGGTGGTAAGGGTAGGACCTTTATATGATTCAAGCTTGCGAAGTTTTTGTTTCACTGGTGAATCTGGCTTCTTTATTTTAACTTTGGCATGGTCGCAATCCCCAGAAACTTCAATACACACCATTTCGGAATTAGTAGGACGACGAAAACGCATCTCTGCCCTGCAGTCATAGCCGAAGTTGTACTTTTGGTTGTGATCACAGCGATATTTGGTGTTGGTCCCTTTTACAAATGGTTGGTTCTTACAGCTACGATTCAAGATAATGAAGAGAAATCTCAAGAAATTTTTTTTTTTATCACTTATTATAGCCAAGTTTTCATCCATCCAGCATTGTAGTCTTTCATTAGAAGAACTTCTCTTCATTTTCACAACTTGCTACAAATTTCCAGCTTCGCGTCATCTAAACCATAAACTTCAACACCAACAGAACAATTTCTCACAAAAGGAGGCACTTTTTCGCCAAAAGGAGGCATTTTTACGTATCGTCCTTTTACTCCTAGAAATGACTTTGTTTCAAAAAAGTCTGAAATTTTCTTTTGAATTTTTACCATTCACTTTTTCTCAAGACTTATGTTACAACCTAACAATAAAAAAATACGCTCAAAGCTTTTTCTCTTATGTGTTTCACAAAAACACACTTTCGGAATACTGGAGTTAGACTGACGTATAGTATTTGGCGGACATTTGACTCATTCGCGACCAGTCGACTGGCCAATTGGGCGGCCAGTTGAGTCATTTGAGGGTTTCCTATTTTTTAGAGAAAATACGGTAATATTAGAATCATTGGCGCTAGTATAGAATACCCCCTCCACCTCCCCAAATCAGACCTTCCAAAGATCGCTGTAACTGCCCTTTGGAGCAACAATTTTAAGATTAGCCCTTAGGCTCACGGGTAGGCCAGCGTATGGAAGTTGTGACTCACATTTTCCGGGGTCTGGGGACATGTATTCGAGTATTTTTACTTAAGTTTTAAAAGGCATAATTTTGGGGGAGAGGGTATTCTATGCTAGGGTCGAATAATTAAAAAATTTAATTTACTTTTCAACAAAATTAAGCAAAAAAAACAATGGACATATCTATTGATTATTCCTATGATCAACACCAGGATCCCGACTACCCATGTTTACATCAAAAGTTTGTCTGACATTAATTGTCTTGTTAGCGTTGTGGTCAGGTAAACAACTATTTGAACAATCCACAAGCTCAAATGTGGTGAAATTACAGGAAGATTGTTTGGTTGATACACTCTCCTGATCATGATGCTCATCTGATGGTCGTTGATCCTATAACAAACAAAATATTTTTCTATCAATATTTGAGTATAAGGTTCTTGTCGGTTATCCGGACTACCTCTAATTAGGAACTATCTATATGGGCTCTTTTTGATTCCGGTCATGATGGTGAAGGTGATTATGTCAACCACAACGCGACGTTTCACCATAAAGCAGTGTCCAAAAGCCGTTTGACCTAAACCACGACCTAAGCGTTTGACCTAAGCCGTTTGTCCCTAAAGCCGTTTGACCCTAAGCGTTTGACCCTAAGCCGTTTGACCCTAAGCCGTTTGACCTAAGCCGTTTGACCCTAAACCCGTTTGACCCTAAAGCCATTTGACCTAAAGCCGTTTGACTCAAGCCGTTTGAACCTAAAATTTGGAATTTTTGCATTTTGAATCCGTGCTTTCTCTACTCTTTTTCTTGACTTCAACGTTACTTTATTTTACTTCTCCTTACTTCATTCAAACACCAAATTTATTGACATAACACATCTTTATTGACATCATAAGAACAAAAACTCAATCCTCCATCTCAAAATTGTTAGCGATGCCCTTCAAAACTCTTCCGTACTGCGGTTCTCGTAATCCTGGACGATCGTGAGGTTCGACGATCTGCTTTCACATATTTAGTACGCTTTCCTTCGGACGCTTCCCGTCCTGCCATTGGATGAACTTCTGATCTCTGCCCTGCTGAACGGTTCGAAGACCATCAACTTTCACCTTCAACATTGCCAATCACTTGTACTCATCTTGCTTCCATTGATAGCCGCTATGTGTTATAATCTCTTCGTTTTCTTCGAAATCACTGCCCTGAAACGTGAAGTTATATGTGAAATACACATAATTCATAAATCGATCACCTGTCTATGGATTTGCTCGGCCTGCTCTTACGTTCGTGCAAATGTTCTTGCTCCGCCATCAGCTGATTAGCTTGCTCCTGGCTTTGATCCACGTCTTTATCACTGTAGTCGCTTGCAAATGAAGTCAATGTTTGTTCGAGTTGTCAAAATCGATATTAAGCGCCATCTAAATATCAACATTGCAATCAAAAAGCATCATTACACAGCAGAGCAAGTATCTCAAATCAAGGATTCTATGACCAAAAAATTATTCAACGATCATTAAATGTGTGGTCAATAAAATGGCGATATATGTGAGCGAAAAACGCTGACTTCAAGAAATAGAATACAGAAAGCGCGGATTCGAAATGCGAAAATTGCTAATTTTTAGGTCAAACGGCTTTAGGGTCAAACGGCAAGGTCAAACGGCAGGGTCAAACGGCTTAGGGTCAAACGGCTAAAATCAAACGGCTTAAGGTCAAACGGCAAAGGTCAAACGGCTTTAAATCAAACGGCTTTAAGTCAAACGTCCGTATTCCTGTCAGCCACAATCACCTTCATCACCATAATCAGTGTCCAAAAAGGTGATTCCTAATTGATGAGTGTCTAGAATTAGAGGTAGTCCCCATAACCGAAAAGAACCCATATAGATAGTTCCTAATTAGAGGTAGTCCGGATAACCGACAAGAACCACATATTTGAGTATAATACATAGTACAATAAAAGTCACGCTGCGCAATGGCGCATCAGCCCCAACTTCTACATGTACAGGGTGTGTCAAAAAAAATTTACCACCTAAAAAATTGGTGTACGTAACACCTTGCGTGGCCGATTTTTCAAATTTTTGTGCCCTATCCCTCCGAAACCTCCAAATTCACACAGGACCAATCACTCAATGACTTACGACTTCAGCATAGCTTTATTTACTATCAACAGACACAAAAATTACATACAAGAGAGATTGCAATCCAAAATGTTTTTCTTCTGCTTCAGTACACGCACTCAAACCTCTTGGAGTCGGCGGAAATCTTCTCAACCAGGCATGCATTTTTTTAACTGTCTTCAGACGCAAAGCATCCTGTAAAATATCAGTCATCAACTAAAAAATTAAAGGTGAAAAAACACTGTCGACCTGCTGAGCTGTGGAACCTGAAAGAATTAAAGAAATAAATAAATAAAGAAATAAAGCGATGAAATAATAAAGACAGAAAACCAAACGCAAACAACGGACAAACAAAAGCAGTTCGAATTTCTTGTTTTCTGATTTTTGCCATTTTCTAATTGTCAGAGAATAAACACAGCTAATATGGCATGACAGTTGTGAAAATTTGTGAGTACAATGACACAAAAAATTATAAAAAAATCTGGAAAATTCAAGAGTGGTCAAATTTTTCTGACACACTCTGTACATAGTACGGTTATATTCTTGTAGTACCGGTACATTGGTGCTTTAAGTCCCATAGTCGATTTATTCTAAGTATGCTTCCGCCAGGATTTGAACCTATAATACCAAAAAATATGCTTTGCCCCCCTGTGGTTCTTCCGAAAAGCCACTTTTTGCATGAATTTTGAACAAATTTTTTTTCTGAACAAACCATAGATTTTAACACAGGATTCGTGTCCAGCTTACACTATTTACTTTAGAAACAATACCAATCGACTATAGCGCTGTTGTCGGATGTATGTATGTCCGTCACGACATACAGTTAACACTAAAAAATGTTTTCCTTTCGAGACCAAGTCATATTATTTAGGTTACAGGTTCAATTCCTGGTGGTAGCATGCATCATTTTTCCCACATAGGTCCTCGGCGCCTACGAATTACCACATTTGTGGGAACAACATATTCTAGTGTTAAAACTGAAACTCCCTGTGAAATTTTGAATTCCTCGCAAGACAACAAAAATATTTTTTCAAATTCATTTCGAATTCTCAGAATTTTCCGATTTTGAGTACCCAACTCCGCGAGGCAACATCCCCCTGTTGCGAACTTTTTATATGACCGATCTTTTTTTTCGACGCGCAAGGAACAGGCGCACAAGATATTTCGAGCGAACACGAACGATTTTCATCCGCCGAACCCGCCGAAAAAGTCCAAAGAAAATTTCCAAAATTTATTTTTGACTGAAAAATTTTTTTTCACAGGTGAAATTCAAAATTCTGGCAATTTATTCCTCGAGCCTCTGCCGGTTTCCTATCAGAGGACACCAACTTCGAAAATTAAATTTCGCGAAAAGTGGGCTAAAAGTTGAGCGTTGAGCCCGCACCTAAAAACATGCGGTAGGTGCGTAGGCTTTCAGGCGTTTTATGTACATTTTTGAATTCGCGCCTTTTTGAAGTTTTGCATTTTATAGTTTTACACATCTGTTTTAGTTCGTACCAGGGGTGGGCAAAAGATCAGATCAGATCGATCAGATCAGATCGAGATCAGATCAGATCAGATCGCCAAAGATCAGATCAGATCAGATCGATCTGATCTGATCTGATCTGATCTGATCTTTGGCGATCTGATCTGATCTCGATCTGATCTGATCTGATCTGATCTTTGGCGATCTGATCTGATCTCGATCTGATCTGATCTGATCTGATCTTTGGCGATCTGATCTGATCTCGATCTGATCTGATCTGATCTCGATCTGATCTGATCTGATCTTTGCCCACCCCTGGTTCGTACTGATGTACCACGGCTTTTCACAACGCCCGAAAATGTTTCCTTTAGCTCTTCAAGCAAATCTTGCGGGAAATTTAAAGAGTCCTCAAATTTGACTAGAAAAACGTGCTTTATACTTAAAATGGCTTCTAGTTTTCTAAATTTTCTATATTTTAAAAATTTGATCTGTATTTTCTGAAAGAGGAGATCCTCAGTTTTCTTTTGTTGTATAGGGTGTCATCCAAAATATATACCTCGCAAACCTCATACAAAATTGAACTTTATAACCTAACTATACATAACTATACAGTTTTAACTATACAGTTGACTATAACTATACAGTTGACTGTACAGTTAACTGCACAGTTAACTGTATGCTACCAGCTGTACAATCCCTTGTTATTTCTGTCCGATTTCTCACCGCCAACCGGAAAGTTTTCCAGAAAACTTTACTTTCGGCTAACTTTCCAAATCTTTTCTGTCCGAAAACAAAAGCAACCCTGGTTTTGGTAAAAATTTGAGTCAAATTTTTTTTTCAAAAAATCGATTATTTACTTAGAAAAGTGTCAGAAAACTAGGTTTTTGTCGTTTCTAGGGCATAAAAATTACTTGGAAGATGTTCATACATGATTTACGAAAAATTGTGAAATGCGCATCCCCCCCTCCCGACTAAAAAGTTCCCGATTGCGATTAGGTACAAAGATCCTCGAATTATAATACACGGTGAGAATGGACAAGATTGTCAAACAAATATTGTACTGTCAACACCTGCCTCGCAGTCCTCTTCTTCGCTCAAATGTCCAGCCTTGGCAAGCACATTCTGCTGCTGCTGTTTTTGTTCCTGCATTTCTCTGAGAGCCAGAGTAGCCAGACTAACTTTTTGGTTCCACTGGCCCTTGCTCATTTTCTGGTAAACACTGTTGGGAAGATGGCTATAGAAGGGCTCCCCGTAGGCCTTAGCCTCGACACGAACGGGTTCTAAAGATTGTTCCTGGATAGGCACAAAGTAGTCAGGCAGTCTGGGAGAGGATGTGCCTGAATCCAGCAGGAAACTGCCTGAACACACTTCAGCACACATTTTCTCCGTCTCTTCCAATGGCGCTGATATTAGAGGTGGGTAGGAGGGAGCAGGTGGATTGCAAGGGGACGATAGTTCAGGTGGAGAAGTGGTGCTGCACTTATCCTCCTCCTCCTGCAAATTCCAGAAACTAATGTAAAAATGAGTTTTTAGAATGAATATAATTTAAAAAAAAAACTACTGTCTAAGGATTTTATGAGAAACTTTACAGGGTGGCTGTTTATGAAGGAATGAGTGAACTTTTTGTCATAACTTTGTCTCATTTGCCATTTGGTATACGAAAAAGCTGGGAACTTATTCGGTTGGGGCGGGTTTTTTTACTTATGTGGCAATAGTGTTTGAATATTTTCTAACGCCCTGGCTATACTTCCTTCAACTTTCATGAAAGATGAAAGCTTCAACAAAAGTATAGCCACAAAATACAAAAAAACTCTCGCTTTCAACTTTCATGTAAGTGGAGCCAGGGCTTAACAAGAAAGGGACCCTGACTGTGACCTAGGGATTTTTCGATGAATTTTTTTTATGCGCATATGCTTTTAGAGCGCGCTCAAATCCCATGTGAATTTGGCTCCCAGACTCTGAAGGTGCACAAAAAGTGGTACAAGGGTCACTCAAAGATCTAAAAATACCTCGATACCCATATCATGGTTTTTAATAACTGACCCATGGACCATGGGTCATTCCTAAAATTTTTGTTGACTTTCAGAGGCAGGGAGCCAAATTCACATTGGATTTGGGCATGCTCTAGAAGCATATGTGCATAAAAAATTCATCGAAAAATCCCCAGGCCAAGTCAGGGTCCCTCCCATGTAAGTAATTTTTATATGCTGAAAACTAAGGTTGTACGGTTACGGTTAATTTGGCCCTACTCGGTATTTGGTTAACCGCATTTTGGGGTACAGTCAACCCTCGATACAACGATACTCCTGTACAGATTTGGTCGGTTCTGATAAAGAACGGTAAAGACTAGACCCTCGATATAACGATACCTTCGATTTAAGATCATTTTTAAGAAAAAAATTAAAGAATTTTTAAATTTCAAACGCCTTTTTTTTCTTACAGAGTACATTTTTCTTTTTCTGCACTGCTTATTGGATGACTACTTCTATCAAGAGCGCAAAAAGAAAAAACAGCAGCCGAAAGTTATCGGCCATCCAAAATAAAAAATAGAGATAGAGCAAGAATGTGGATGCAGCTAGTCTGCTTCCGCCGAAAGAGATTTGCAGAAATCTGCAGAAATCCGATCATTGATCGGTGAAAAACAATTTTAATTGTGGTCTAGGACAGGCTCTGGCTGGGAGTTTTGCTCCAGTGCCTTCAAGCTGATCTGCTCGGAGCCTGGGTCGGTGGCCGTTCTCCAGACTGCGGTGCTGTTAGGTAGGCACTGATGGAGCTCGGCAGCTCCTTCGAGACCGCGCGTAGGCAAGTTGTAGCCGACGCATTTGCGAGAATTCACCAGACTTGGGTATCCAGGTGGCCTTGGTGTTGGCTGTTTGCTGGAGTCGGGCACCACTCGGTTTTCGAGCAGAGTGGTGGCAGGTGTCATTGGCTCTGACGTAGAGAGCCGCTCCATAAGTAATTCCTGAGGCGTCCAAGAAACAGTGAAGAAGTGAAGAAAACTTGTTCCAGGCCTTTCATTCCCTTTCAGGCCTACTACAGTGTTGAGTTGAACCTTGTTTTGCAGGGCCTCAAATGCCGTTTCCAGCTGGTTCCTCTCGGCTGCTGTCATCTTGATTCCCAGTGCGAGGCAGTTAAATTGGGCGTCCTGGAGGATCCGAGTAAGGTGCTCAAAGGTAGCTAGCTGGTCTTCTGCTATTGCCAAAATTCCCTTCAGAATGGCAAAATTTTCGGTGCTGGAGAGGTCGTTATCTCGTGCCCAGTTGAAGGAATTGTCCTCTTGCAGGAGGTCAGAAGGCTTGGCGGACTTGGGTTTGCAGAGGGGCAGCCATTGGTGTTTGGGGTTGGGGGGAGTATTGGCTCTGAGCCTGTCCCTAATAGCTTAACCGGTCGGACCGGTGGTTTTAAGTCTGAGCTTGGAGCTCTTAGGGTTGATGCTTTTGTGGCTAAACAAATTTCAACTAATTTTATTACAGTAAAACTCTAAATTTGCAATTCAAAGGCAATTCAAAATTGAGGGGTTGGAAGGAGGGAGCTGGTGAAAGAAGCACAAGGCACAAAATGAGATGGGAGGGGGGTTTATATACCAGCCGAGAGAAGTGAACATTGATCAGTGATCCCACCCTTCTACAGAAGAGACAGGAGAGACAAAAAGACGGGAGAGGGTGGCCAAAGTCGATCGTCCATCCAAGATAAAAAATAGAGATAGAGCAAAAATGTGGATGCAGCTAGTCTGATTCCAGCAAAAGAGATTTGCAGAAATCTGCAAAAATGCGATCATTGATCGGCGAAAAACAATTTTAATTGGGAAGGTCTGAAAAAAACGGCAAGAAAGATACAGAAGCAACATAAATTTGAGGAGAACAAGGTAAAAAAGTGACCAACACCTATGAGTTACAAAAAGGTGATCACTTAGAGTTATAGTGTCCTGAATAGAAAAGGCTTAGAAAAATTTTTAGAAAAAAAGGGACTTTTTTTTTACAAAACACAAGTCTGAAGAAGCCCTTTGGGCCATTCAAAACATATAAGGGCAGTTCGCTCGCATCGAGCTGGAGAGATGCGACATTGTGCTGATACAGCCAAGCCTCGATACTCGGTTTTTGGTTAGCCGCATTTTGGGGTACTCAGTTTTCGGTTATCAAGCAAATGAGTCTTTATATGCATTTATGATCATGCAAAACAACTTTTTTTATCGTTTTTAGCATACAAAACTTACTTAGAAGACATTAACTTTCGCTTTCAACTTTCATGTAAGTGGAGCCAGGGCTTAACAAGAAAGGGACCCTGACTTGGCCTGGGGATTTTTTGATGAATTTTTTTATGCGCATATGCTTTTAGAGCGTGCCCAAATCCCATGTGAATTTGGCTCCCCGACTCTGAAGGTGCACAAAAAGTGGTACAAGGGTCACTCGAAGATCTAAAAATACCTCGATACCCATATCATGGTTTTTAATAACTGACCCATGGACCATGGGTCATTCCTAAAATTTTTGTTGACTTTCAGAGCCAGGGAGCCAAATTCACATTGGATTCGGGCACCTCTACAAGCATACGCGCATAAAAAAAATTTTGAAAAATTCCCAGGTCACAGTCAGGGTCCCTCCCTTGTCAGATACAATATTCAGCAGAAGAACGCGCAAAGTGCGATTAATGGTTTCTTGAAGGAGGAAAGAGCGCGGCAAGCTTTTCGAGGGCAATTGCAAACCATATACAGCCTTCTTATTTTTCGCATTTGAGACCAAGAGACTTTTTTTATGGGCTGCACCTGAAGTCGTGTCTACACAACTCAGACTGCTTCGATGGTTGGACTCCGTAAAAGGGCGACAGGCTATCAGGTCTTTTCTGCAAAACTGTGGCTACAGTCAAACCTGGATAACCCGCCATCCACCTCAAGTTCGTTCCCGCCTTGGGTCCGACACTTTTTTACCTTGATTTTTGAAGGCTTTTGCAAGTTCGGTTTTGACAGTCTGGTCCCAAATATCGCAAGGATTCCGATTTTGCCGATCGTTTTTCAAAAACTAAATAATTTTGCCTCTAAAAAAGCAAAACCTCGATATAACGACAACTTACCGAAAATAGGGTGCCGTTGCTTTTTTAGAGGCAAAATTATTTAGTTTTTGAAAAACGATCGGCAAAATCGGAATCCTTGCGATATTTGGGACCAGACTGTCAAAACAGAACTTGCAAAAGCCTTCAAAAATCAAGATAAAAAAGTGTCGTATCCAAGGCGGGACGAACTTAAGGGGTGTCGTTATATCGAGGTTCGACTGTATTTGAAAAGACTACCGGCAACACAAGAATTCCCATTTTGTGGTGAAGTATCCGACCTTGAGGAGGTGTCCGCTTATCGAGACTCGACGGTGTTTCCTAGAGAGATCTTCTTTTTATCTGCCACCAAAACATCTTACCACATTATCCAACTATCCATCAAATTTTATTTCAGTATTTTTGTGCCACTAAGCTTACAAACAATGAATAACAATCCCATCATAAATTAAATCATAAGAAATGCTGGAATGCTGGTCTTCTATTTTTCTTAGGATGCTCACAAGCATTTTTTCTAATGCTCAGTATCTAGAAAATAAAAACATGTTGTAATTACTGGCTTATGAGCGCTTCACTAAAAAGGGGTGAAACCACAGTTTCTGTTGTAGGCAGTCTCTATGGGGTTTTTATTAAAATTTTGGACGCTACTTGAATTCGATAACTTCCCATTCCAGTTGGTTCCCACCTAGGGCCCAATACACTTTTCCCCCAATTTTCGGCAACCTTGATTTGGTGATCCTCTGTAGCAGAGATGCGTCGAAACCAGAAAAATATCAAAACCAGGGTTGCTTTTCTGTGCGGACAGAAAAGATTTGGAAAGTTAGCCGGAAAGTTTCCGGTTGGCGGTGAGAAATCGGACAGAAATAACAAGGGATTGTACAGGTGGTAGCATACAGTTAACTGCGTAGTTAAAATAGTTAACTGCAGAGTGGCGCGAATTTTCGTGACTATTTGTTTTGCTCATATCTTTTTAAATTTATTGTGTCTTTTTTTCTATAGCCAAAACTCTGAGCAATTGAATGGCACCAAACATGCATAACAAAAGTTTATTGTACCATCAACAAAAACCACAACAAACTTTAACAATAAAATGCAACAAAAATCATTCAAATCAATCAGTCAATATTGCCATAGGCTTGTTCGACACTTCGTCCTTGGACATCGATGCATCTTTGAATACGGCGACCATAGCTGTTCATTGCACGTTGGACCATGCGAGGAGGCAGTTCTTGAAAGGCTCGGACGATTTCGTTCCCTCAATTCACCTGCAAAACAGCATAACACGACTTCTGCCACCATTTGTAAACAGGAGCATTTCCGGGAGTTCTTGCATGAATTCCATACTTCTTCCGATATTCGATTTGCACTTGCTTTGGAGATCCATGCTTTCCAAACCAGATGACTGTCCACATTTTCTGCTCGATTGAGTAATTTATTTGAAGCTAAAATCAAACAAAACTTTAGCAATTCAGCATAACATGAAAACATGAATGGAAAATGACGTTCTTGGTGTCATTCAATTGCTCAGTGTTTTGGCTATCGAATAAAAAAAAGATCTCGGTGAGACACAATAAATTCAAAAAGATATGAGCAAAACAAATAGTTACGAAAATTTGTGCCACCCTGTATATAGTTAACGTACAGTTATCTGTAGTTAACTGTTTTAAACTTATAAATTTTTCGTAAGTTATACAGGCTATAGTAAGTTACCGTGGTAACTTGCCGTCTAAATAACCCTAGTGAAAACGCATAAAAACGAGGTGTAACACGGGTTCGGCCCACAGAGAGTTTCTCTTCTCCTGTTTTTATTTCTTTCCATTTTTTTGGAAAACTTTCCGCGTTCTTTTCTGTCCGGAAAACTTTCATGCAGCAATCCCGATAAAAACGAAAATCGAAACTCAGAAAATTTCAAAATAAAAAATCCTAAATCGAAACAAAAACCAAAAGTTTTAATTCAAGGTGAGAAAATTTTTAAAAACTGTCTACCGTATAACTTCCAACAGCTCCCCCTGCTCTAATAACTCGAAATTTTCAAATTCGTTTCAAGACAACAAATATTTGAAAAAAATTCAATATTTTAAATTGAGTAATATTTAATTCTGCCCACTAATTTTATAGTTGCATTTTTCTCCACATTTTTGTGTCAATTTTTTAAAATTTTTAACATTATCGTGTAGCGCAAGACCTCAGCTTTTTAACGAGCCATTGAAAATTATTGAATGATTTCAGAAATGATAACATTTAGGGGTTTGAAACAAATAGGTGTTGTTTCGTCTCAACCCCTAAATATATAGACTTCTGAAATCATGCGATGAAATTTGACAGTTCGTTAGAAAGCTGAGATCTTGGGCTACACCATAATGTTAAAAGTTTTGAAAAATTCAAAGAAAAATGTAGAGAAAAATGCAAATAAAAAATTAGCGGGCATTTTTTAGAAATTTGCGGGCATTTTTCAGAAATTTGCGGGCACCCTTTTAAATTGACTACGAGTTTTAAATTTAAATGGCAATTTAGTAGAGTTGACCCGGATTTTTTTTAAGTCAAATCCGGAATTCCCAAATACTTTTGTAATTTTTTCAATATTTTCAAAAACCTTTGGTGTCATTCAGCACAGTATTAAATTCTGCGTTAGATGGACAAAAAAATTATGTAAAATGCTAATTTACCAAATAAAAATAGCCTTTGAAGGTGAAAATTCCGGTCCATTTTCCGTCGGAATTAGACCTGAATTTTCACCTTAAAAGAGCATTTTTTTGGTTATTAAGCATTTTACACAATGTTTTCCGTCCGTCTAACGCAGAATTTAATATTGCGTAGAATGGCTCCAAATATTATCAAAAAAATTGTAAAAATTACAAAAATATTTGGGAATCCCGGTTTTGACTTAAAAAAAAATTCCGGGCCAACAATTTAGTATGCAATCGACCATGTTGAACACAAATCCGGTGTCAGAATTTGATTTTTTCTAGCTTGGAACCACTTCAAGGTTTGACTGTAGTCGAATCAGACAAATAAATATTCGGCTGATGAAGACAAAATCAACTTTTCTTCATTACAAATAATAATAATAAGCCTACATCTGGATCAGCCACACACCAGTGACACCCAAGGAATGGTGAGATGTGGCACACCCAGGACAGCGGTTCAGATCCTACAAATTTAAATTACATCTATTACTACCATCAAAAAATTTTTTTGTTGTTGCTACAGTCGACTCTGGATAACCCGCCATCCACCTCAAGTTCGTTCCCGCCTAGCGTCCGACACTTTTTTTACCCCCTAATTTTTGTTGTTACTACAGTCGAACGTGTATAACCCGCCATCCACCTAAGTTCGTTCCCGCCTAGCGTCCGACACTTTTTACCCCTAATTTTTGTTGTTACTACAGTCGAACGTGTATAACCCGCCATCCACCTAAGTTCGTTCCCGCCTAGCGTCCGACACTTTTTTACCCCTAATTTTTGTTGTTACTACAGTCGAACGTGTATAACCCGCCATCCACCTAAGTTCGTTCCCGCCTAGCGTCCGACACTTTTTACCCCTAATTTTTGTTGTTACTACAGTCGAACGTGTATAACCCGCCATCCACCTAAGTTCGTTCCCGCCTAGCGTCCGACACTTTTTACCCCTAATTTTTGTTATTGCTACAGTCGACTCTGGATAACCCGCCATCCACCTCAAGTTCGTTCCCGCCTAGCGTCCGACACTTTTTTTACCCCCTAATTTTTGTTGTTGCTACAGTCGAACGTGTATAACCCGCCATCCACCTAAGTTCGTTCCCGCCTAGCGTCCGACACTTTTTTTACCCCCTAATTTTTGTTGTTGCTACAGTCGAACGTGTATAACCCGCCATCCACCTCAAGTTCGTTCCCGCCTAGCGTCCGACACTTTTTTACCCCTAATTTTGTTATTGCTACAGTCGACTCTGGATAACCCGCCATCCACCTCAAGTTCGTTCCCGCCTAGCGTCCGACACTTTTTTTACCCCCTAATTTTTGTTATTGCTACAGTCGACTCTGGATAACCCGCCATCCACCTCAAGTTCGTTCCCGCCTAGCGTCCGACACTTTTTTTACCCCCTAATTTTTGTTGTTACTACAGTCGAACGTGTATAACCCGCCATCCACCTAAGTTCGTTCCCGCCTAGCGTCCGACACTTTTTTACCCCTAATTTTTGTTGTTACTACAGTCGAACGTGTATAACCCGCCATCCACCTAAGTTCGTTCCCGCCTAGCGTCCGACACTTTTTTTACCCCTAATTTTTGTTGTTACTACAGTCGAACGTGTATAACCCGCCATCCACCTAAGTTCGTTCCCGCCTAGCGTCCGACACTTTTTTACCCCTAATTTTTGTTGTTACTACAGTCGAACGTGTATAACCCGCCATCCACCTAAGTTCGTTCCCGCCTAGCGTCCGACACTTTTTTACCCCTAATTTTTGTTGTTACTACAGTCGAACGTGTATAACCCGCCATCCACCTAAGTTCGTTCCCGCCTAGCGTCCGACACTTTTTTACCCCCTAATTTTTGTTGTTGCTACAGTCGAACGTGTATAACCCGCCATCCACCTAAGTTCGTTCCCGCCTAGCGTCCGACACTTTTTACCCCTAATTTTTGTTGTTGCTACAGTCGAACGTGTATAACCCGCCATCCACCTAAGTTCGTTCCCGCCTAGCGTCCGACACTTTTTACCCCTAATTTTTGTTGTTACTACAGTCGAACGTGTATAACCCGCCATCCACCTAAGTTCGTTCCCGCCTAGCGTCCGACACTTTTTACCCCTAATTTTTGTTATTGCTACAGTCGACTCTGGATAACCCGCCATCCACCTCAAGTTCGTTCCCGCCTAGCGTCCGACACTTTTTTACCCTTTAATTTTGTTATTGCTACAGTCGAACGTGTATAACCCGCCATCCACCTCAAGTTCGTTCCCGCCTAGCGTCCGACACTTTTTACCCTTTAATTTTGTTATTGCTACAGTCGAACGTGTATAACCCGCCATCCACCTCAAGTTCGTTCCCGCCTAGCGTCCGACACTTTTTTACCCCTAATTTTTGTTATTGCTACAGTCGACTCTGGATAACCCGCCATCCACCTCAAGTTCGTTCCCGCCTAGCGTCCGACACTTTTTTTACCCTTTAATTTTTGTTATTGCTACAGTCGAACGTGTATAACCCGCCATCCACCTAAGTTCGTTACCGCCTAGCGTCCGACACTTTTTACCCTTTAATTTTTGTTATTGCTACAGTCGAACGTGTATAACCCGCCATCCACCTCAAGTTCGTTCCCGCCTAGCGTCCGACACTTTTTACCCCCTAATTTTTGTTATTGCTACAGTCGAACGTGGATAACCCGCCATCCACCTCAAGTTCGTTCCCGCCTAGCGTCCGACACTTTTTTTACCCCCTAATTTTTGTTATTGCTACAGTCGACTCTGGATAACCCGCCATCCACCTAAGTTCGTTCCCGCCTAGCGTCCGACACTTTTTACCCCCTAATTTTTGTTGTTGCTACAGTCGAACGTGTATAACCCGCCATCCACCTAAGTTCGTTACCGCCTAGCGTCCGACACTTTTTTACCCTTAATTTTTGTTGTTGCTACAGTCGAACGTGTATAACCCGCCATCCACCTCAAGTTCGTTCCCGCCTAGCGTCCGACACTTTTTTTACCCTTTAATTTTTGTTATTGCTACAGTCGAACGTGTATAACCCGCCATCCACCTCAAGTTCGTTCCCGCCTAGCGTCCGACACTTTTTTACCCTTTAATTTTTGTTGTTGCTACAGTCGAACGTGTATAACCCGCCATCCACCTCAAGTTCGTTCCCGCCTAGCGTCCGACACTTTTTACCCTTTAATTTTTGTTGTTGCTACAGTCGAACGTGTATAACCCGCCATCCACCTAAGTTCGTTCCCGCCTAGCGTCCGACACTTTTTTACCCCTAATTTTTGTTGTTGCTACAGTCGAACGTGTATAACCCGCCATCCACCTAAGTTCGTTCCCGCCTAGCGTCCGACACTTTTTACCCCCTAATTTTTGTTGTTGCTACAGTCGAACGTATAACCCGCCATCCACCTAAGTTCGTTCCCGCCTAGCGTCCGACACTTTTTTACCCCTAATTTTTGTTGTTGCTACAGTCGACTCTGGATAACCCGCCATCCACCTAAGTTCGTTCCCGCCTAGCGTCCGACACTTTTTTTACCCCCTAATTTTTGTTGTTGCTACAGTCGAACGTGTATAACCCGCCATCCACCTAAGTTCGTTCCCGCCTAGCGTCCGACACTTTTTACCCCTAATTTTTGTTGTTGCTACAGTCGAACGTGTATAACCCGCCATCCACCTAAGTTCGTTCCCGCCTAGCGTCCGACACTTTTTTTACCCCCTAATTTTTGTTATTGCTACAGTCGACTCTGGATAACCCGCCATCCACCTAAGTTCGTTCCCGCCTAGCGTCCGACACTTTTTACCCCTAATTTTGTTGTTGCTACAGTCGAACTGTATAACCCGCCATCCACCTAAGTTCGTTCCGCCTAGCGTCCGACACTTTTTACCCCTAATTTTTGTTGTTGCTACAGTCGAACGTGTATAACCCGCCATCCACCTAAGTTCGTTCCCGCCTAGCGTCCGACACTTTTTTACCCCTAATTTTTGTTGTTGCTACAGTCGAACGTGTATAACCCGCCATCCACCTAAGTTCGTTCCCGCCTAGCGTCCGACACTTTTTACCCCTAATTTTGTTGTTGCTACAGTCGAACGTGTATAACCCGCCATCCACCTAAGTTCGTTCCCGCCTAGCGTCCGACACTTTTTACCCCTAATTTTTGTTGTTGCTACAGTCGAACGTGTATAACCCGCCATCCACCTAAGTTCGTTCCCGCCTAGCGTCCGACACTTTTTACCCCCTAATTTTGTTGTTGCTACAGTCGACTCTGGATAACCCGCCATCCACCTCAAGTTCGTTCCCGCCTAGCGTCCGACACTTTTTACCCCTAATTTTTGTTGTTGCTACAGTCGACTTTGGATAACCCGCCATCCACCTAAGTTCGTTCCCGCCTAGCGTCCGACACTTTTTACCCCTAATTTTTGTTGTTGCTACAGTCGACTCTGATAACCCGCCATCCACCTAAGTTCGTTCCCGCCTAGCGTCCGACACTTTTTACCCCTAATTTTGTTGTTGCTACAGTCGACTCTGGATAACCTGCCATCCACCTAAGTTCGTTCCCGCCTAGCGTCCGACACTTTTTTACCCCTAATTTTGTTGTTGCTACAGTCGAACGTGTATAACCCGCCATCCACCTAAGTTCGTTCCCGCCTAGCGTCCGACACTTTTTACCCCTAATTTTTGTTGTTGCTACAGTCGACTCTGGATAACCCGCCATCCACCTAAGTTCGTTCCCGCCTAGCGTCCGACCACTTTTTACCCCTAATTTTGTTGTTGCTACAGTCGACTCTGATAACCCGCCATCCACCTAAGTTCGTTCCCGCCTAGCGTCCGACACTTTTTTTACCCCCTAATTTTTGTTGTTGCTACAGTCGACTCTGGATAACCCGCCATCCACCTAAGTTCGTTCCCGCCTAGCGTCCGACACTTTTTACCCCTAATTTTTGTTGTTGCTACAGTCGAACGTGTATAACCCGCCATCCACCTCAAGTTCGTTCCCGCCTAGCGTCCGACACTTTTTTTAACCCCTAATTTTCGAAAAATTGAGGTAAAAAAAGTGTTGGACCCGAGGATAAAAAATTGAGATTTTGCCCTTTCAAAGTAAAAAGTGGATTTATATTTGAATTTCAAAATACGATATATGAGCCGACAGGCGCCTGCTGTTCCTAGTCTTTTAGTACTTTCGTATGGAATTATGATGAGAAAACCACATGCCTGCACTACTTTTTATGTTTGGCCGCTTCGCGGCCCAGCTTGCTCCTCATTGCAAGGGATAAGGGCAGGGTGTACATAGTAGTGCAGGTATGGGAACAAGGGTTTTTGACCAAAAAGTCAACTTTTTGGTCAAAAAATATTTTTTCCCAAACATGTTTCCCAATTGTGAAAGCATGTTTTTCGCACTGATTTCGACGCATTAATTACCACCTGAAACGTTCGAAAAGCGGTCAAAATCCACTTCTGAGAGGACGCGATACAACATAACGGGTGATCCAAACGTTCCCGTGAAAATTTTATCGCTATTTTTTGTATTATTTCAAGACCATAAATTTCTGTGTAATGTCATAAAATGTTGCTCATTTTCTCCTCTTTCGAATGGTAAGAACCGTCTGAGTTGACGGTTATGGATTATTTTGTATGGCCTTATCTCCAATCAAAAGCCTGCGCAAAGCCACTTAAAACAATAGCTGAGTTGAAGGCTACGCTAGTTAAAGAATGGGATGAAATTCCGCTGGAAATGATTCAAAAATCTATTGACAATTTTCCAAAAAGAGTCAAAAAATGTATTGATGCAAATGGTGCTTATTTTGATGAGTGAAATAAATTGTTGATATACCATTCGAAAGAGGAGATTCAGGGCTACAAAACTGTATATTAATAATATTTTTATTTTAACATTTTTGCTTTTACAATTAAATCTAAAAGTAAAAATAATCCATAACCGTCAAATCAGACGGTTCTTACCATCCGAAAGAGGAGAAAATGAGCAACATTTTATAACATTATACAGAAATTTATGGTCTTGAAATAATACAAAAAAAAATAGCGATAATTTCACGGGAATTTGATCACCTGTACCATTAGGCACGGTTGATGGCGAGTTATCGCAGTCGACTGTGGGTACAGCCTTCAACACCAAATTTGATGATATCATCAAAATTCGGTGTCTTTGACTTCAACCATCTCTTTTTCATATATTTTGTTTTCTTATCCCAAATGTTTTTACACCGTCTTGTAGCTGAGAATTTTCTCTATCGATTGAGTGGTCAAACACCTATTTGTAATAGGGTTATAACAGTTAATCTGACGTTTTAAAAATATGACTTTATTTTTTAGTTTATGTGTTTTCAAATTTTTGAGATAGATCTCAGAATCGAAAGTTTAGGATAGTGGCTTGTTATAAAAATTTTAATTTGGCTTACAAATGAATCTATTGTAATGTGAAACAACTTCGGGTCAGACTAAAGATTTCATCGGTTAATTAAAAATCGGGTAGTCTGACCCGGAAATTGCTTTATTACAATAGATCCATATTTTAAAGCCAAATTAAGAAATTTTCATACCAATGTAGCCACCATCCCAGCTTTCAGTTGCGGGGAATGCATGTCAAAAATTTTGTAAAATGGAACACACATAAAAACAAAAATAAAGTCAAATTTTTCAAACGTCGAATTAACTGTTGCCAACCCTATTTAAAAATAATTTTTGAAGAAATCACACCAAAAGTGAGGTAAAAACCACTAAAAACGCTAAGGTAAAAAACATGGTTTTTACCTCACTTTTGGTGTGATTTTCCCGGAATTCATTCTTAAATAGGGTGTTTGACCACTAACTCGATAGAGAAAATCTCAGCTACAACGGTGTAAAAAATATTTGACAAAGAAACAAATATATGAAAAGAGATGAGTTGAAGCAAACATCAATTTTGATGATATCATCAAATTTGGTGTTTTTGATAACTGTATAATACCCACAGTCGACTCTCG
The DNA here is from genome assembly GCA_029231635.1 of Ditylenchus weischeri. Classification (NCBI taxonomy): domain Eukaryota; kingdom Metazoa; phylum Nematoda; class Chromadorea; order Rhabditida; family Anguinidae; genus Ditylenchus; species Ditylenchus weischeri. Next base: position 20,331 of record JAMRYI010001274.1, read on the forward strand.
ATAACCCGCCATCCCCCTCAAGTTCGTGCCTAAGGTAACGGGTGATCCAAAAGTTCCCGTGAAAATTTTATCGCTATTTTTTTTGTATTATTTCCTGTACTGTACTGAACTGTAATCTATTACCATGCTTGCTGAGCCAGCCTTGCGAGAATAATACATAGCCAAGCACAGTGTTCACTTTGAGCAGTCTGGCGTCTTCTGCACAGGGTGAAATTGTGGCATCACTCAGGTCAAAATCGATTTTTGCCTGAAATTATGAAATTATTTTTGGCTACAGTCAAACCGGGGAAAAGTATTCCGGTAATACTTTTTACGTAAATCTTGCCGGTTCGCTTGCGAAATTACTCGAGTAATCGTTCGATTTTTGCGGATCCGCCGAAAATCTTGGCGAATTCACCGGCAAAACCGAAAATCGGCCAACCCTAGTGCTCACCCAATTTTTTGGATAGAACAGAAAAATGCCACCTTCTGGCAAAAAAGTGTCACCTTTTTGAATAAAAATGCCACGTTTCCTTTTTTTTTGGTCAAAGAAGTCAAAAATTCAACACTTTTTCACAGTCTCTAATTACCGCACACCTCTAACTTTAAAGACTTATATCTCGGAGCAGAGTGAAAACCGTATTTCCTCTAATAGAAGCCCCCTCTAGAAGCTGAGTGAAAAATATAAGCCCCCTCTCTAATATAAGCACCCCCTTAAAATAAAAATGATTTCATTTGGATTCGCGCCTTTTTTGTTGACAATTTTTTTGTGATTCATTACATACATAGAGCATTTAGAGACTTTCTTTATAAAAACGTCAGAAAAAACGTTTCACGTGAAATTTTGCGACGGCGAAAACCGTACGGCAAATCAGCCCCGTCCCATATATAAGCCCCCTCTCCAATGAACCCCTCTCAATAAAGCCCTCTCAATATAAGCCCTCTCCATAAAGCCCTCTCTAATAGAAGCCCCCTTGAGGCTGAGTGAAAATATAAGCCCAGGGCTTCTCTTAGAAAATACGGCTTGCTAAGCAATTTGATGCATCGATGCCCACGAGCTCTACCAATTCCACTTTTCAGATCTTGGTTAAGCACACAAAAATCTCTAGATCGAATTTGAAAATTTCCGATTTTCGGGTGATTGAAAAATAAGCGCACATGTGTGGCAATTAGAAGAAATACGGTAGTTGGTTTTATTATGGAAAAAAGGTCAGAAAGTGGTTGTGATCAGGGATGAGAAATTGTAACTATTTGTAGGAAAAAGTTACGAATTTTTGGATTTACAGGGTGCGGCATTCTTGTCTACCACATTTGTTTTACTCATAACTTTTTGAATAGGTGAAATTTCGGCGCGATGCTTTTTTTGTTCGAAAGAGGACATTGTGCGCAACCGTTTGGTTCCAAACGTTCATAACAAGGGACCACAGGCGCCTATCGGCGCCTCTATAGTATTTCGAAATTTCAATGAGGGGCTATGACTTCATTCATAAAAATAGGGATATCCCTATCAGAACTCATTTTTCGCCTGTTCTTTTTTAAAACGAAAGCTGACATTCTGGGAACACGATGGTATTAGCGACAAAGTGATTTCGCTATCTACGACCCGTTCTGGCCTTCGAAGTAAAAGCGTTAATCACCCACCCACACATGCCAAATACTATATAAGATAACACTTTATTCAACAACACCAGAAAACATCAGACAGAAATAACAGCAAAGTTCAAATAGATCTCGAAAATTTCAAATTTTCATTCACTCAACATTTCCATATGCTTGCTCAACGCTTTGGCCTCGATCTGCGGAGACGGTTTTTGTGCGAGTTGATTCAAGAGTCCAACGACGAATTCATCTTTCAAGAAGACGGCGCTCCAGTGCATGCGTGGAATTTGCAAGTGCGCAATTGGCTGAATGGCGGTTGTGAGTGTTTCGAATGTTCTTGACAAACTTTTCAGGACGCTGGATGGGAAGGACTTCACCGAACATGCCGTGGCTGCCGTACTCTCCAGATCTCACGCCGTGCGATTTCTTCTTATGGGGACACATCAAAGCGCAAATTTACCGGACTCAACCAGCCAATTTGGAAGAACTGAAGCAAAGGATTGAAGCGGCTTTCGACAACCTTCCGTTGGACATGCTGCACCGTTCAATCAACTCGTACGAAAACCGTCTCCGCGTGTCCGAGGCCAAAGCGTTGAGCAAGCATATGCAAATGTTGAGTGAATGAAAATTTGAAATTTTCGAGATCTATTTGAACTTTGCTGTTATTTCTGTCTGATGTTTTCTGGTGTTGTTGAATAAAGTGTTATTATGAATGTTTGGAGCCAAACGGTTGCGCACAATGTCCTCTTTCGAACAAAAAAAGCATCGCGCCGAAATTTCACCAATTCAAAAAGTTATGAGTGAAACAAATGTGGTAGACAAGAATGCCGCACCCTGTACAACGTGTAACTATTTTGACTTGGGTAACTGTTCTTGTAACCATACCTGCACGGGCGCCGGCGCCAGGCAAAATTTCACCACTTTCGGGCGCCGGCGCCCTATTTTATCGGCGCCCAAAATCACAAATAAAATTTTCTGACTGCAACTTCTCAAAGCTAAGTAATATAAACAAAAGCTTGGCGCGCACTCGCTCACCTTAGACATGATTCAAGAAGTACTCTTGATCATAAAATGCATATAGAGTCTCTTTTTGCCACTGGCCACGTTGAAAAACATGGTGAGACAGCCTGTAAATGGCCGAAAAAAATTGACCAAAAAGTGGCCCCCTATTATTCCCTTCCCCTCCTGATACAGCCCACATCCCTCTAAAATTGACCAAAAGTGGCCCCCTATTATTCCCTTCCTCTAATACAGCCCACATCCTCTAAAATTGACCAAAAAGTGGCCCTATTATTCCCTTCCTCCTAATACAGCCCACATCCCTCTAAAATTGACCAAAGTGGCCCCTATTATTCCCTTCCCCTCCCGATACAGCCCACATCCCTCTAAAATTGACCAAAAAGTGGCCCCCTATTATTCCCTTCCCCTCCTGATACAGCCCACATCCCTCTAAAATTGACCAAAAAGTGGCCCCTATTATTCCCTTCCTCCTAATACAGCCACATCCCTCTAAAATTGACCAAAAAGTGGCCCCCTATTATTCCCTTCCCCTCCTAATACAGCCCACATCCCTCTAAAATTGACCAAAAAGTGGCCCCTATTATTCCCTTCCTCCTAATACAGCCCACATCCTCTAAAATTGACCAAAAGTGGCCCCTATTATTCCCTTCCCTCCTAATACAGCCCACATCCTCTAAAATTGACCAAAAAGTGGCCCCTATTATTCCCTTCCTCCTAATACAGCCCACATCCCTCTAAATTGACCAAAAAGTGGCCCCTATTATTCCTTCCCTCCTAATACAGCCCACATCCCTCTAAAATTGACCAAAAAGTGGCCCCTATTATTCCCTTCCTCCCGATACAGCCCACATCCCTCTAAAATTGACCAAAAGTGGCCCCCTATTATTCCTTCCCCTCCCGATACAGCCCACATCCTCTAAAATTGACCAAAAAGTGGCCCCTATTATTCCCTTCCTCCTAATACAGCCCACATCCCTCTAAAATTGACCAAAAAGTGGCCCCCTATTCCCTTCCTCCTAATACAGCCCACATCCTCTAAAATTGACCAAAAGTGGCCCCCTATTATTCCCTTCCCTCCCTAATACAGCCCACATCCCTCTAAAATTGACCAAAAAGTGGCCCCTATTATTCCCTCCCGATACAGCCCACATCCCTCTAAAATTGACCAAAAAGTGGCCCCCTATTATTCCCTTCCCCTCCTAATACAGCCCACATCCTCTAAAATTGACCAAAAGTGGCCCCCTATTATTCCCTTCCTCCTAATACAGCCCACATCCCTCTAAAATTGACCAAAAGTGGCCCCCTATTATTCCCTTCCCTCCTAATACAGCCCACATCCCTCTAAAATTGACCAAAAAGTGGCCCCCTATTATTCCCTTCCCCTCCTAATACAGCCCACATCCCTCTAAAATTGCTTTTTAGCAAAAATTATCACTTACAGTTGCGGACAATGGATACCGAACGACACCACTTTTTTTAATTTTGCATTTTTTTGCCAGGAAAGTACAATCTATTGAAAAACCGAAAAGGCTATTTCGTAGTGTTGCTCAAGGGCTACAAAATAGATGCTTTGCTTTTTTCATTCGTTCACTTTTTAATTATACACTTTGTCAATATAGTATTTGGCATGTGTGGGTGGGTGGGTGGTTGGGTAACGCTTTTTACTTCGAAGGCCAGAACGGGTCGTAGATAGCGAAATCACTTTTGTCGCTAATACCATCGTGTTCCCAGAGTCAGCTTTCGTTTAAAAAAAGAACAGGCGAAAAAAATGAGTTCTAATAGGGGATATACCTATTTTTATGAATGAAGTCATAGCCCCTCATTGAAATTTCGAAATACTATAGAGGCGCCGATAGGCGCCTGTGGTCCCTTGTTATGAAATATTGAAGTTGAAAAATGTCGTTTTTGAAAAATGTCCCCTAGCCGAAATATTGAAATATAGGCATGTCCCTATAACACGAGGATGCCTGACCGGTATATGCGTGCATTCTGGTGCAGTTTTTCACGTAGATCATTTTAGTATATAAGAGTATGGTGTTCGTATGTGATCAAGTGACCTAACTACCTGTTTTCAGTACTCGACCATTTCAGGGAAAGTGGGAAATCTCCCGAGACACAAACATTTCACCACTGCATCTATCACCGTAATAGGTCAAAAGGACCGCCAGGATCTGTTCTTTTGGATAAGGGTATGTGAGTGGCAATATGTATGCAAAAACTTATTAGCGCCGATAGGCGCCTGTGGTCCCTTGTTTTGTCAATGTTTGGGTAGGTACAAAATTCCAACCCGACAATTGATAGCAAACAATTCCTATTTGAGCTGATTGACTTTTTATTTTTTACGTGTTGTGTTAGTTTTTTAATAATTGTTTGTAGGCCCTGTGTCTCAGCTACAATTTGATAGGTCACACTTATTTTTTTTTATAATTATTCTGGCAAAAGTTATGACCATCAACAAAAAGTGGCAATTTCTAGTCAAACTAAAGGAAAATGGGTACTCCTTCGGCTGGGGCCCCCCTCAATTTTTTTTCAAATATATTGTAACTTATGTCATTTTATATGAAGAGCTGCCAGTTATAAAAAATGGAAAATCTGCGAGGTATCAATCTGTATAAACTCATTGTGCTGGTTCATGGTAAAGCTGACGATGAATTCCAACAGTGGCTTCAAACAATTGAGGTGCTTCACACATCTCCATTGTGCATCTGTGGAAAACCTATGCGCTATAAACGACGATCAGATGGAAAGCAACGTTTTCGGTGCGACCGCAAAAACTGCAAGAGGCAAATCGGCTTCCTCAATGGGACCATTTTCGAATCGGCTCAAATAAGTCTGAAAGAAGTTAGTCGTTTTACTTTATCTATAGCATTTATATTTATATATAGGTATTTATATTTGAGATTTTTCTGTTTTCCTACTATTAGGTACATGATATGGCTACAGACAAGGTTCTGGAAAAAGAGAATTTTGTTTAATGTGAATAAAATGGCTTGAAGTTATCTTAATTAATTTTGATTTTTGTTTGTTTAAATTTCAAAAATTCGAAAAAATTTGAAAAAAGAGGGGGGACCAGCCGAAGGAGTACCGGAAAATGTAAGGCAAATCGTTGTTCGACCTCATGAAGCAGAGCTTTTCTTATAATACCGTATTTCCATCTAATAGCATAGAAATTTTCCTCTGATAGCTCCCTCGGGGGGAGTTATTTTTTGGATTCCCAAAAATCGGAAAAATTTGAGGTCAATCTCGACATTTTCGGGTGAAAACTTAAAATCAAAAAGGCGGAATCGGTAGAGCTCGTGGGAGTTAAGAAAACGCAATAAACAGCTTTGCAAAAAATTGACTCTGAACTGAAATATAGGTCCTCAAAGTTGAGGGGTGGGGGAGTTATTAAAGCAGGGGGAGCTATTAGAGATGATACGGTACTTAAGATCAAAACTTATGCCTTTATGCGTTTTCGGAAAGCTCTATGATTTCTCTATAAAATGACATTTTCATCGTTGTCTTAGGACCGAAATTTTCGTAGGGGTGGTGGTGGTATATCAAAGTAGCTTTTTTGAGGCGGGTATCATAGTACAGGGCTTTAAAAACATCCGGAAGATACATCCGGATGTGGATGTGTACATCCGAAACATCCACATCCACATCCGGTGGATGTGGATGTTGGATGTCAAAAAATTTTTTTTTAAAGCCCTGTCATAGTAGCGTCAAAAAAACTGGCGAAATACAAATTTACTAGTCAAATTAAGACTTTTGAAGGCTCACTTCAGTTACAGCCAAAATCAATATTTAGCCAAATATTCCTAAAAAGTTCCGAAATCAGGGCCCAAATTTCGGAGAACGGACTACGGAAAATGTAACGAGTAAAGTGCGTAAAACGAAATTCGGTAAGTCCCGGGACATCCCTGATAAGCACCCGAAAATCTCGAGATCGACCTCGAAATTTTCCGACTTTTGAGGGATTGAAAAATAAGCCACTCGGGTGGCTTGTCAGCAAAAGTACACATACCTGCACAATATTTTCGACCAGTTTGGTTTGCAAAAAGTTGGCACCCTCTTTAGCCTCAATGTTGGGCAAACACATGTAGGTGAACTTGTTGCGCACATTTTCCACTGTTTTTATATAGTTGACGCCAATCCAATCACCAGGATTGCAGTTGTTGGCGAAAACTTGTTTGTCTTCCGCACTTGAATACGAAATTGATTAAAGTTATTTTTTCTAGCAAAATTGCCTACCTTATGCAGTCAATAGCCCTGAGCAGGCCTATACCAAATTTTTTGGAGTAGACAAGTGCCCACTTTTCTTGCTTTTTTACAACCAGGCCAAGACTTTTGCTCTGAAAACATTTTTATGTGTAAAATTTGAAAGAAATAGAGCTTGTTTGGTTGCGGGGCGACTCACAAAATCTATTGTCTCTTTTGAAGGACCATACTTGTTGATGACAATGAGAATTTGGCAAATTCAAACGCGCGCGGGACACTTTTTTACTCCAAAAATACTTTATGAATTATATGTTGTTGGTATATCAAAATAAAAACAACTGCACGCATACCGTATTTCTTCTAATTGCCGCACAGTCTCCAATTATCGCACACCCCTAACTTTAAAGACTTATATCTCGGAGCAGAGTGAATATTTTGCTAAGCTGTTTGATGCATTTTCTTAACTCCCACGAGCTCTACCGATTCCACTTTTCAGATCTTGGTTAAGCACACAAAAATCTCTAAATCGAATTTGAAAATTTCCGATTTTCGGGTGATTGAAAAATAAGCGCACATGTGTGGCAATTAGAAGAAATACGGTAAGTGGCCTAGTTGGCTCAGTGGTGTAGCAGCATAGTGTGTTGATTATTGGTCACAGGTTCGATCCCTGTCTGCTCTGTTAGTTTTATCATTTATTGTTATAAAAGTAAAAGCCAGCCCTAGAATTTTATTTTCAACAAAAGTACCCATTTTTATAAATTTTATTCTGAGTCAATTTAGTAGGCGAAAAATCCTCGGGATTCTGAATCACAAAGCAGAACTTCAAAAAAACTCTTAGTAGCTAAGATATGACCCTAAGTTGGAGTAAAGATAAATGGTAATATTTAAAAATATTGACACTCCAATTTTAAGTCATATCTCAGCTACCGAAATTTTTTTTGAAGTTCTGCTTTGTGATTCGGATTCCTGAGGACTTTTCGCCTACTAATTTGGCTCAGAATAAAAATTTTCGGCTAAAAGTGAGTACTTTTGTTGAAAAGTACAAAAAATTTTGCAAGGGGAGAGGGGAATGTGCGCCCAGGCTTTACGTTTTTGTACTTTTAAATAAAAGTACCCATTTTCAGCTGAAAATTTTCATTCTGAGGCATCCCAGTAAACGAAAATTCCTCAGCAATCCGAATTATTAAGCAGAATTAAAAAAAAATATTTAGTCGCTGAGATATGACCTAAAGTTGGAGTGTCAATATTTTAAAAAATGACCATTTAACTGCTCCAACTTAAGGTCATATCTCAGCGACTATATTTTCAAATTCTGCTTTATGATTCAGATTGCTGATTTTCGCCACTGGAGTGCCTCAGAGAAAATGGAATACACTGGGATGCTGTCTTACAAGGGACCACAGGCGCCTATCGGCGCCTCTATAGTATTTCGAAATTTCAATAGGTATATCCCCTATTAGAACTCATTTTTTCGCCTGTTTTTAAACGAAAGCTGACATTCTGGGAACACGATGGTATTAGCGACAAAGTGATTTCGCTATCTACGACCCGTTCTGGCCTTCGAAGTGAAAAAGCGTTACCCACCCACCCACACATGCCAAATACTATATAAGATTGTCAACCAGTGTTTTCAAAAGTCACACTTGGGTCACACTAGACCTTTTTATCTGAAATTTTGTTTTCTTAACTCAGATGTTTTCACACGATCTTGTAGCTGAGATTTTTCTCTATGGATTCAGTGGTCAAAAGTCTAAGTTAAAAATAATTTTCGACGAAATCACACCAAGTGTGACTTTAAAGTCACACTTTTTTTTAAAAAGGTGAGAATTTAAGGTCACACTAGGTGTGATAAATTATTTTTAACTGAGACGTTAACAATGCTAATACATAATAAATGATTTTAAAAAATTCGGAATAAAAAAAGTGTCACGCGCGCATTTGAATTTGCGAAATTCCCATTGTTATCAACAAGTATTGTCCTTTTGGGTTTTAATACGGGCAAAATGAATTGAAAGATTTTTTAAGGTCGTAAAACAGTTAATTTATCGGGTTTTCGGTAAATAATTTATAGCTTTTTTTTGAAAACGGTAAATTCGTCAAAAATGGTGGCCGGAATGTTTTATATGGCACCTGCTCAAAATCGACTATTCACCACATTTTCAGACTTATTAGGTCCTAATTAGTCTAAAAAAACATGTTATTTTCACGCGGACTATTATTTTAGAAAATTTTTTTTTTACCATAAAATGACCAAAAATGATGATAAATGATCATAAATATAGTTACACATCCACCAATTCACATGGCTGCTGTATGTAAAAAGGGGGAATGAGTGTGCTATACTTCAGCGTATTGCTCGGGATAGTCTCTAAGGTGCGTGGGGAAGTCCAAGTCCCCGCAGGGGGCTTGGACCCCAAGCACCTTAGAGACCATACATCTCGAAAAATGGGCTATGTAAGTGTACAACAACACTTGCATAGCCCTGCTTTGGTGAGAGACTAGTATTGTGAGAGACTAAAAAAACATTAAAAAAATGTCTAAAAATTATTTAATACGTGTGAACCAACCATTTTCTCTTGTATATTTGGCTGGTAATACAACAAATCCTCGACTGAAAGGTTGAACCACACTCGGTCATCTTCCAAATACAGGCTCTCAATTGAAGCAGTCTTGTTGTCCACCATATTGGGGGGGATATGAGGCCGGAAGGACCAGCTACTTGCTGCTGCAAACAACTTTGATGTTACAGCAGAAGTCTATTACTACTTATAGGCTCAAATCTACCTCGTAATGGTTACTGGGGTCGGAGTCAGTGATGTTGATAATCAGGGACTCGTTTGTAGGTCTGGCCTCTGTGTTTAAAACTTCGGACGGGCTAGGATGCTCTTCTGATGGCTCAGCAACTGGCACGTAGGAGTCCTGGAAATGGGAAGTTTGGGAATTTTTGTCAAAAATTGTCATTTTTAAAGGAAAAAGTTTTTGAAAAGTCTTCCCTTTTTCACCAAAATCTTGTCGTGAATCCGAATCCGTGAATATCAGATCGAAATAAATTTTATGAGCTGAGATATCTACAAAAGTAGGTAGGTGGTGCAAAATTTCGGACTTATCTACTCAAAATTGATATATCTTAGCTCAAAAAAATTATTTTGATCTGATCTCAACGGATTCGAATTCAGGACAAGATTTTGGTATTAGGGAAGGCTTTCCAAAAACTTTTTCCTTGAAAAATGACAATTTTTGATAAAAATTTGAAAAAAAAATTCATTTAGTGTCGCTGAATTATAGTTTTTGCGGTTTTGGTGACCAGACTGATGAAAAGACGCGGTACTTATACGGTTCCCCCCCCATATCGGAATTTCTTCAAAAACAGGTTTAAACCATTTCTAAGCAATTCTTACACGCTAAAACCGATAAAAACGTTGTTTCCGACCACTTTCCATCAAAAATTTTGACGTTTTTAGATTTTCTACTTGCTGCCTTCGGCAGCAACCTACTAATAGAAGCCCCTTTGGGGTTATGGTCGGGCCAGGCTGACCCTTTATATATCAAGAAATATATCAAGGAAATTTGTATCTTTATTTTTATTGGTTAAATTTCCTTGATATATTCTTGAATATATGTTACAAATAACAAAGAACTTTCTATTGAGAAAGTGTACCGAAGGCGGCAAATAAAATCAAAAACGTCAAAATTTGATGAAAAGTGGTCGAAAAACTTTTATCGGTTTTGCGTGTAAATTGCAAAATGGTTTAAACTGTTTTTAAAAATCATATGAAGTGAAATACGGTGGAACCGTATAAGTACCAAAGACGCTAAAAACCGGGCTAAAAAGTGTCGGACCCAGCGGAAACGAACTTGAGGGGGTGTCCGTTTATCGCGGTTCGACTGTACTAGATTTATAAAAAAACACCTTCAATGGAACACAGTTGATATTTTTCTGGGCATTCCCATGGAACTTGACCACCTGCATGAAGAACGGCTTCTTCGGCAGTTTTTTCCTGCGCAGCAAGGCTATCTCCACCAAAAAACCGGGTGGACCAGGTGGATGGGCTAGATCAATGACCATTCTCTTTTTATTGTCCTGGATTATGCCGAGAAACTGGTTTTCCAGACAGCGCCCACCATATTCGACATATCCACATAACTAAAAAGAGCTTTTTAGGCTGGGTATTGCAAAGTTTGAGTTGAATTGACAAACCAAAATTCGGTTGCCCTCATCCGACTTGATGACCCTGGTGGACATTGGAGGGGCAATCTTCTGGCATTTTATGGCATAATAGCTGAGCAAATAGTTTTCGGCTATGCTCTCGTGAGCTTGCGTGTCTTCTTCAGGATCCTCCACCATAGTTATCTTAAATAGTTTGAGAAATGTGGAATCAACAACCATCGTACAGTCGAATCTGGATAACCCGACACCCCCTTTAGGTTCGTTCCTGTCTTGGGTCCGACACTTTTTTGCCTCGATTTTTGAAATTTTTTGCCAAATGTGATTCGTCAGTCATTTCCAAAATATCGCAGGGATTATAGTTTTGCCGGTTGTTTTTTCAAAATATCTTATTTTTGCCATAAAGACCTGCGAACTGCGATAACCCGACACCTGATTTTCAAAAAGGGGTGTCGGGTTATCGAGGTCCGCGGGTCTTTTATGGCGAAAAAAAAGATTTTGTAAAAACGACCTGCAAAATCAAAATCCCTGCGATATTTCGGACTAGACTGGCGAATCACATTTGGCAAAAGCATTCAAAAATCGAGGTAAAAAAAGTGCCGGACCCAAGGTGGGAACGAACTTAAGGGGGTGTCGGGTTATCCACGTTCGACTGTATTTCCTCTAGTGAGCCCACCCTCTCGACTTTGAGAACCTTTACTTTACTCCAATTACAGACCCCACTCTTCTATTCAAAATTTGAAAAATAAGCCCACATGTCGGCTTATTAGAGGAAACACGGTATTTTTGCGAGGTTTTTAAAAGAAATTTAGAATTTTTGGATCTATACGACAATCCGGTGCCAAAATATGCCTTGGTCCCCCTGTTGTTTTTTTTTCGAGAAAATGCCAAATGCGAAAATTATTGTAAGAATAAAAACTGAAAAAATTGAATTTCTCTCTTCAAACAACAGGGGGACCAAGGCATTTTCTCGAAAAAAAACAACAGAGGCGACCAAGGCATATTTTGGCACCGTATTGTCGTATAGAACCGAATTTTTTATAACGGGATTTTGACTCAAAATCTGCTCGGGCGGGATCGGGATCCCGTCCCGTTTCTGTTTCTACTTTTTAGGGCGCCATTCAATTTGAGCCAATTCTCGTCTGCGAAATATGTGTAACAGGAATTTGAAGTTACATTTTTCTTGAAACGCTTTAAATTTTGCAGAGAGTCCTAATTTTCTCAACCATCATTTTCATTCATCTCGAATATTATCTGTTTTCATTTCATGTTCTTTCTGTGGTAAAAAAAAAGTTTGTTGTATCATTTGTCCCCTGTTTTCCATGTACAGTCAAACACCAATAATTCTGTCTCTTTTGCAGCTTTTTCTCGCGACTTTTGCAAAAAATCTGAAGAAACGAAAGATATGGGCAAAGCCAACGCGATTGGAATCGATCTAGGAACGACCTATTCCTGCGTGGGTGTCTTCATGCACGGGAAGGTGGAGATCATTGCCAACGATCAGGGTTAGTTTTTGCGTTAGTCGATCAAAGGGCAAAACAATAGTATTTTTGTAATTAGGAAATCGCACGACGCCTTCCTATGTCGCCTTCACTGATACGGAGCGCTTGATTGGAGATGCTGCAAAGAATCAGGTAGCCATGAATCCTTCGAACACCGTCTTTGGTTGGTTTTATTGTTTGGATTGTTCTGTTGGTAAACCACATTATTTAGATGCCAAGCGTCTTATCGGCCGCAAGTTCTCCGACACTCCAGTTCAGCAGGACATGAAGCATTGGCCGTTCAAAGTGGTGCAAGCTGAGGCGGGTCGTCCGAAGATTCAGGTCGAAGTCAAGGGTGAAACGAAGACGTTCTTCCCGGAAGAAATCTCGTCGATGGTGCTTACGAAGATGAAGGAAACGGCCGAGGCTTTCCTTGGCTCCAAGGTCACAGATGCTGTCATCACGGTGAGAACTTCCAATAGTTCATTTTAAAAGGTATTTATTGACTATTTTCAGGTTCCGGCCTATTTCAATGATAGCCAGCGCCAAGCCACCAAGGATGCGGGAGCTATTGCTGGGTTGAACGTGCTTCGAATCATCAGTGAGTGGAATTTAATTTAATTGCAAAGACTGAGATAATTCTATACATATAGATGAGCCGACTGCCGCTGCTATCGCATATGGATTGGACAAGAAAGGCAAGGGCGAGAAGAATGTGCTGATTTTCGATCTCGGTGGTGGAACATTTGACGTCTCGGTCCTGGCTATCGAGGATGGGATTTTCGAAGTCAAGTCGACTGCTGGTGACACTCATTTGGGCGGTGAGGATTTCGACAATCGCATGGTCAATCACTTCGTCGCTGAGTTCAAGCGCAAGAATAACAAGGATATCACGAGGTTGGTTTCTGCATCGTTATTATCGACTGTTTACATCCACATTTCAGCAACCCTCGTGCCCTTCGTCGTCTCCGTACTGCTTGTGAGCGTGCCAAGCGAACTTTGTCGAGCTCAACTCAAGCCAGGTGAATCAAATCAGCACACTCACCTCGTAACGATAAAGCTATATCTTTTTAGCGTGGAAATCGATTCTCTTTTCGATGGTATCGACTTCTACACCAGTATCACTCGTGCCCGCTTTGAGGAACTGTGTGCCGATCTGTTCCGCAATACCATGGAGCCAGTTGTAAGTGTTCTTTGTCTTTGAATTTCTTCATCCCTAATCTTTTTTCTTGCAGGAGAAGGCGCTTCGAGATGCTAAGATGGATAAGTCGCAGATTCACGAAATTGTCTTGGTTGGTGGTTCTACTCGTATTCCGAAGGTACAGAAGCTGCTTTCGGACTTCTTCTCAGGGAAGGAACTCAACAAGAGCATCAATCCGGATGAGGCCGTGGCCTATGGAGCTGCTGTGCAAGCTGCCATTCTTTCTGGCGACAAGTCTGAGGCTGTGCAGGATCTGCTTCTGTTAGACGTCGCTCCTTTGTCGCTGGGAATAGAAACGGCTGGCGGCGTAATGACTTCTTTGATCAAGCGTAACACGACTATTCCGACGAAAACTTCGCAGACGTTCACTACTTATGCGGACAATCAGCCCGGTGTGCTCATTCAGGTCAGTGAACTGCCAGTGTTTTGGAGCTAAAAAACATGTCAG
>JAMRYI010001809.1:0-10574 GCA_029231635.1 Ditylenchus weischeri
ATTGCTCATATAGTCAATTTTCATCTAGTCGATTTTGATTTCATTTAACTAGTCAATTCAGTGGTTATATTTTATTTATAGTTGATAGTTTTAGTATGGCATGTTCAGTATTTTCAAAACTTTATCTGATTCTGATATTTGTTGGGGCGATTATTATATTTGCATCGAGTGTGACAGGGCAAATCCTGCTGCTGGAATGAAACGGCCCGCTACAAGATCAGGTATACAAATTCGGAAAAACTTAAAAGCAAAATCATTATTTTAAGCATCGTTGAAAACGCCAATAAAACGTTTCAAAACAACAGGGGGACCAAGTCAATTTTTTTCGAAAAATCCCTTTTGCCTTTGTCCTTTTTCATTTGAAAAATATGCTGAAACGTCCTTTACCTTTTGTTTCAAAATATCGCAAATAATCTAAAGTACGGCGATGGGGTGCAAGGTGCGAGGTTCTAAAATTATGTCTGCCTCAAATATCATGCAGTTTGCATGGTCCTAATTTTTGTTGCGAAGTATTATTTTTGGTATTTTTGTTAGTATTTCGCTTGAATCTTTTTCTTCACGGTTTATATTTTCAGTGCATTCAAACATTCGAGATGGACTACTACTTCTTCATCCCGATTGTCATGTTCGTCTTTTTGTAAGCTTTCTTTTTGTCTTTTATAGCTAATACTAATCCCGTACAATATAGCTGCTTCGTGTGTCTTCATGTGTGTAGCAATCGCAAATGCCCGCCGAGCAGGATACTACAATGGTGGATATTATGGAGGCTACAATGGCGGCTATGGAGGATACGGCTGCGGAAATCATCATGGTAATTGCTGAAGAATGCATGGCCGAGCAAATGAGTCACGAAAGATCAAAAGAGATGTCTCTGGTTCTGTTAATAATATGCACTACACTACACTACTGTTCATTTACAAGTGTATTTTGTGTTCTTACAGCATAAATCTTATTTTGGTTGATCTCACTTTTTTAACAGTAAGGCGACCGTCCAAGGCAAAAATAATCCTGTCTGACTGTTTTGTTAAAATTGTTTAATTAGTGCTATATTAACCATGGATAATATACCACCCAGGATGTGATTGGACCATTATTATATAAGTGCTCCCTTAATTTTAACTAGGGTTATTATAGAAGTCTGAACGATTGCAAACATTGTTAGGGTTTGAGGGTAGGCTTACGCTTTTATAGGACCACCTAACACTCTTTCTAACACCTTATATTCACGCTGACCCACCTTAGTTCAAACAGTAAAAAATGCATTTTGAGTTCTGAAATTCCAAAAAATTGGCTAAAAACAGGTGGAGCCAAAAGTTAGTACGATTTAATTACTATGCTATTATCGTATTTCCTCTAATCACACACACCTATCCCATATTTTTGAAAACTTTCACTAATCTGATTTGTCAGTCTAATTGGGAAAATCGCAAGGATTCCGATTTTTCGTAACTGACAACAGTTTTACAGAAACACCCGCGTTTCTCCATTAAGAGTAGCCTTTTTAAATAAGTAGCTACATTTTTAAATAAGTAGCTACACTAAATCGATAGGCTCGAGTCTTTTCGGCAAAATTGTTGTCATTCACAACATCGAAATCCTTCAATTTTATGGATTAGACTAACAAAAGACAACTAGCAGAAGCCTTAAAAATATGGGATGAAAAAGTGTCGGACGAACGAACTTTTGGGGTTACACTAAAGTCGAGACTGGACTTTATTAAAAAAGTAGAAAAAACTATGCTTGAACGGCTTCTGTTGTGTTGAAATTTTTGCCGGCACCTTTGGCGCCTTGAAAAAATAACTCACCCCGCTCTAATAACTCACCCCTCTGGACTCCAGATGTTGGATACAGATTTTGGATGCCCTTCAGAGTCTGGAGGGCATCCAAATACCTCACCAGGTGAGTTATTAGAGAAACACAATAGCACAGCCTGAATCAAAGTTTGGTAGTTTAGTGGTTGTAAGTCGGGTAACAAGAACTTTGATATTTTGGATCCCAACTATGCGCATTAATTTTTACAAAATTTACCGTAAGAGTGATTGCATCCTCTCCCACATTCTCGAACCAACAATTTTCAATAGTGCAACCGCCTGTACAATGAATTCCATCAGCAGAGTAGTGCCTTCTTCGGCACCAATAATACAGTTTCTAAGGGTAGCTCCATCTTCCAGCTCAAACACAGCATCTTGACTCTCGCCAGCACCTCCATTGCCCAAGAGATCCGGGTTAGAGTGTAGCGCACCAGTTCACAGTCAAGATTTGACTGGCGTTGACCACAATTGTGGCATTCACCTTAATGTGTCATTTTTATATAGCAATCGAAGGTACAGAAAAATCTGAGCCTTATAACCATAAAATTTTTACACAACATTTTCTACTATAGCTTTTAGGTTGTGCGATAATTTATAAATACGTTTTAAATATTTTAAATACGCCGATAAATACGTTCAGTTTTCTTCAAGTAAATTTTTTGACAAATTTTTGTGCGCTACTGGCTTATACCGATTTCTTTTGGGGGAGAGAGTAGGGTTGGGGGGAGGGGTTGGGATTTTTATAAGCCAGTAGGGTCAATTTTTCGGAAGTTGACCTCTAATTTTGTAGCTCACAATCATAGCTACCGAATGAAAAGTAAAACTTCTAAAAAATTGTAAATTTTTTATTGAAAAAAAAACAATGACACAAAAATTTCATTCAAAAAAAGCCGAACGTATTTATGGCACAACAAGAAGGGGCTGAAAGCTGTTAAGGAGATAGTCTCGACACGGATTACCCCAAGTTTTTGTTTTTGAATGTTGTTTTAAGGCCACATTTTATCGACGATCTGGTGTTGCAGTGTCAGACAAACTGTGCAGAATTCATACTTGGATTAGCATTACCTATATCAAATTTTGGAATTCCTTCAAAAATGGAAAAGTGGAAAATACCATCGAAAAAATATTTATTAGTATTCTATTGCATTTCGATTTTTAGGGCATTTTGAAGGAATTTAGAAATTCTAATATTGATGATGCTAACAACTTTAATTCTGCACAAGTTTGATGACATCGCAAAACCGAGTTGTCAAAAACATGGCTCAAAAACAACATTTAAAAACACAAAACAAATAATCCTTGTCGAGACTATCTCACTAGCTTTCACCTCTGTTTCAAGTCCTCGACCTTTTGCTACCTTTACTCAACAAAACTCGAATTAAAGTTTTTTTACTATGATAGTGTCAGTAGCGGTTGGGAACTGGCAGTGTCCTGAATGCAGAAAAATAACCAAGAAAGCGGTGGAAAAGGCAATAGAATAGAGCATTGTGAAAAAATTAGTCAAAAATGATGCATTACCAGACCCTTGTAGAGTATTTAAACCCATTTTCAGGTGGACTAAGAACCATGATTTTTTGAGAAGGTTAAGAAGAGTGATCATTGAACACGAAATTCAGCATCTGAAAAAACAATGAATTTAAAGGTTTGCAAAACTGTTTCCAACGACCAAAAGTTGGTGAGAATAGTCAAATTTAGGAAAGATTTGTTGACCTCTTTGGGGTTTGGATTTTTATTAATTTTTTACTCGGGATTTGATGAAAAAATAGTAGAATTTTAAGACAGTTCTTTTGGTTGGTAGGTGTGCAAATAAAGGTACACTTTTGCTGATATTTCTGTGGCTTTATGAATGTTTGTAGTGGTGGTCTTTGCACTGCTTTAGATAAGCGCAAAATTTAATTTTTTGTAAATTCATTTGGAGAACTATTGTACAGTCCCCTCTCGATTTAGTGTAGTCTCGATTTAGTGCATATTTTCACGATTTAGTTGGTTAATTCAAAGATATAAGGAGCCATACCTTCGATGTAAGTACTCTCGATTTAGTGTAGGCTTTTTCGGTCCGACAAAGAAAAGACTCTCGATTTATTGTATTTTTCTAATTTCATTCAATCAAATTGCTGTTTCTAAAATGTACATGTGTTTGTTTTTGAAAATTCATCACTGAATATTTCAAAGAAGCAACCTGTAATTAGTTTTCAAATATCTCGATATAGGGCGGTTAATTAGCGAGAGTTGACAATATAGCGAGAATTGACTGTATAGAGTGTAGACCAGTGTTTCCAAAAGCATGAGTGAAGGGGTCAAGGTTAATTGAGCGAAGGGTTGAGGTTAAGTGCTCCCCGAGAAAATTATCAAGCAATTTTGAATCAAGGTTTTTAACAAATTTGTTGGTACTGCGAACGAACAAACCCGAAATGAAAATGTCGATAAGGATAAAAATCGTAGTGGCAGGAAATGTTACTTTTCTTCGTTTTTCATACCTGGCCACCTGAAAGTACTCTACTACCAAAAAGTACCGTATACAAATTCAAATATAAGATACAGTCGAACCTAGCTAACCCGTCACCCCTGGGGACCAACTTGAGTGACGGATTAACCAAGGTGACGGGTTACCGAGGGTGTAGGATTACAAAGAGCAAATATCGATAAGAATCGTTTATTCGAGCAACTAACAATTCAACCACCGTCAGACGCTAAACAGTAGGGAAGAAGTCCTTGATTTTACTTTGCTTGTGCGACTTCCTTTGCTCTTAATAAAAGACCTCATCCAAGGCGTCGCTGTGATGAAACACAAAGGTTAAAAATATATAGGCGGAAATTTGAAAACTTTTCCGCAATATGCTAGTGACGGCTTATCAAGGGTAATTTTCTTTGTTGATTGTGGACGGAGGTTGACAGGTTAACAGGGGTGACGGGTTACCGAGATGACAGGCTAATGAGGGTAAGATTAGCGGAATCCCTTTCTCGCCAACCAAATTTTTGAAGTGACGGGCTAGCAGGGGTGACGTTTTACTGGATTGACAGGTTAGCCAGGTTCCACTGTACTTTAATATATGGAGATACCATCAGAGCCTAATGCGAAGGCCTGAACGCGGAAGCTTATAAGCCCGGGACCAAATGCGAAAAAAAAAAGGTGTAGGCAATGGATTTTACAATTGGATTCACAAATTTTGAACCGGTGACTGTGCATTCATGCTGAAAAAAACAGCTAGTTCTAAACATCCTTATAAGCAACAGCGCAATGGTGAACAAACGTTTTATCTTCATCATCAACAACCAACAGACATTGAACAATAAGTTATCTTTCACGGAATGTAATCAGAATCGTTATTTTCCTCAATAATGTCTTCAGATGAATCGTCATCAATAATCACTCGTGCTTTAGTGGCCCTCGGTCGGGTTGCTCGCTTCTCTACAGGCGGAACACCAACTGGCTAAACACGTAAGCAAATTAATTTAACATCTAAAAGAATCTCAAAGCAGTTGCCTCCAGGAATGTGTCCAGATTATCTCGCATATTCTTGGCCGCTGGCTTCGGCTTCGTCATTACCACCTCCAGCTCATCTTCGATGTCATCAATGAAGTCGCTGTCTGACGATTCAGCCTCCTTCTTAGCTTTCTTCGACTTTGGACCTTCAGCAGCATCACCATCTATCTTCTTCTTTCTCGGAGCTCTGATAGTTTTCGCCTTGTCCGTAGCTGCCGTGTCTTCCTTCTTCTTGCGTGGTGCCCTTGGCTTTTTCATCATTTCGGTTTCAGGCTTGGTATCACCTTCAGCGTCATCGTCAGGATGGCCATTTGTGCTATCTGATATCCTGCCCGGTTTCTTGAGCTTGTACTTTTCAGCCACGGCGTCCAGTGTAGGCACGATCCTGATAGCGTTTGGATTCGGTTTGACCTCCTAAATCAGAAAATTAGCTTAGCACTAAACAACGCAAAAGTTTATTACCATGACCGAAGTAGACAGCTTTTTCTTATTGGCACGCCCTGCCTGCTTCGTAGTCTTTCCGGTTGCAGCTTTATTGATGCTCTCTTCAATATCATCTCGCTCCTTTTTCTCCTAAACAAATGTTAGAATCGAAAATCAGCTTGCAGCAAAAGACAAACCTGCTTGTCTAATGCAATCATGAATTCTTCCAGATCAGCTTCCCAAAGATCGCTCCAACTCTTGAAAATTAATCATTAAAATTAAAAAAAATGTCATAGCAAAATACTTTAGAAAGGAGAATACGCAGTTCTTCTGCCTTCGACCGGCTTTCAGCAAGCAGCTTGTCTTGTCTTCCATCGAAAACTTCCACATTGCCATACCGAAATAAAAACACGTGAAATTTACTGGCTAAGAACTGCCATACCAACTAAGTAGTCGTAGTCAGAAACTCTCTTATCCAAGGCACCCGTGTCTGGCTGTTGAGATCCTTCAGGTTCATCTTGCTCTTCGTCGTCCTCATCAACATTGGCTTCACCACACATCTCGAGCTCTCGCTTCTTCTGCGCATCCTTCCACTTCTTGACCGGATCTGGCAGGAAAGTGTGCTTTATCAACTGCTCTATGATGTGAGTCTTGCGCTTGTTCTCAATATGGATCTTGTTCTCAATCTTCAGAGGATGAATCGAGCCTGTTCGGAGAGACGGTCACTTTGGGCCTTAAGCATCCCTTCCATCCAGCGCTGGTAGACGTGTAAAACAAGGAATAGACAAGAGAGTAATTACCTTTCGATCCAAGTAAATTTTCTTACGAGTTGTAAAGAATTCTTCTGAGTTTCTTCGGGTGAGGTAAAGCGACGACTAAAGGTAACCATAAAATCTAAGTTGATAAACAAAGACATACACAGGCAACAGGCATCGAAAGAACCATGCAAGTGGTGTTGATGACCGTTGAAGCAAACGTCTTGTGAAGTCCTTCTCTTTCCATTTCACGCAGCTTCTCTGGCGCCATTTTGACGATGAATTTGACAGTGATCCGTGTGGTATTCCTTGTAATCCGTTATTTGCGGCTCTTGCTTGGCACTTCCTTCCAACATCGGCTCAATGACAGAATTCTTTGTAGGTCTGGGTCCATGTCTTAACTGGCAACTCAGTGATTTCGAGAGTATCGTCGCTTAAAGTGCCAATTTCTCCACTGACCACATAGCGAGTAGCATCCATTTGAACGATAAAGTCAGTAAAGTGCTTGTACCACGGAACCTTAAAAAATGTTGCAGGCTCATTTTGAAGTTAACAAGATTTTAAAACAAACAACAAACCATTTTTGCATGGGTTCACCTCTGATCAGCCTGCGTATGTTTTCGACAATGTCGCGTGGATTGTAGCTGGGCACTTTATTTGACCATCCAGTGCCAATCCCTCAGCACGTTGGCCAACACAGTCGGAATGATAGGACAATACCACTCCGGCTCAATTCTTTGATTCTCCTCATACAGAAAGCGCAGCACATTCTCATCAGCCGGAAGAGTTTTGGTTACAGGGCTGAAACGAAAAAAATTAAATTGCATTAATTGCCAAACAATTCCTTCAGTTGCGTAAAAATGTAACGAGCGCTAGCCGAATCCTTGCCACCTTGAAGTCGAGTTCCAAATTGACCAATGGGAAGCAGGAGATTAATGTTGTTTGAGCCGACGTAGTCTTGAGCCAGATTCACAATCGTCATCATCAAAGATTGTTCTCCGTGATGATAAGCAGACATTTCTCCAACAGCGCCAGCTAGCTGAGCCACTTTCACTTCCTTTTTGTCAGCCCTCTTAAAACACGTGAACAACACCTAGAATAAACATAAATTACGATTATGAGTCTACAGGCGTACCTTTCTTTGACCAGTTTCAAGCCATCACAAGACTTGGAATAGAGCGCTCATTGTCAGCATTTGAAAACAAACTAGCTCTTTATTGATAAAGTCGGCGTATGTGACCTCTCAGGTGTCCTTGTCATAGAGATAGTCTTCAATCCCATTCTCAGCTCTTCGCTGCTTCTCATCTGAGTTAATAGGTTAAAAGGAAAATACACCAAACAACTTTTACCTCCATCCAATGGTCAACCACTCCTTACGAGCCTCGATTTTCTTCTTAAAATGCCAAGTCTACAACTGCATCATCCTCTCACCATCATATCTGATGGAATTCGATGTCGCATGTCAAAAATATTCTTTATTCCTTTGACGATGAAGTTCGAGACCTGTAATAGAAAGAGTTTTGAATAAACTGACCAAACGAACAGACCCTTATAGTACTTGATCTGCAAGTCTTCCAATTGTCTGTTGTTTGACGCCCTCCACATATTCGGGGATAGAATAAAACTCCTCTCGTCTTTTCCTTTGCTAGCTTTAACAATAGGGTGAATTCTTCCACGAAATTTCTCTTTATCGATTTGGCCAGTTGCAGTGAATGAAGTTGATGACCAAACCCTTGATGTGCGATATCTTGATCCTGGATAAACGAAAAAACTCAGACCACAACCTGACATTGCTTACCTGATCGGCCATAATCATGATTTTACCATAACGTAACGATTTGAACTCTTCATCTGTAATGTACCTATTCTTGTATTGCCAGATAATCTTCAGCATTGCATTGATCTCATTTATAATCTAAAAACATGTGTACACACTAGCTGCCCGTAAAATGCTCTATGTAGACGCCATATCTATATACTCGCCACCCTGTTCCAAGTGGTTGAAATTTCTGTTTTCATTTGCTGTTTGAGCCCTGCAAAAAGTGCCGATTATTTTAAAAATCTAACAGGCAAATTTTGCTTTAGCTCAAACAGTAACCTGGAAATTTCAGACTGTAAATGCAGGTTCTAATTATCGCATGGCGTATAATTAGAGCACTAAAAACGATAAATTACGAACCTGCTTGTGACTGCCTTCACGAACGTTGAGCAGTTACCACGCAGAGGAAGACGCCAAATTTGTCTCGACCAATTACCCCAAGACCAGCCACAGCCAACGATTTAGCTGAATCTCCTTCAGTCAAAATAAGTGTGCACAAATGCGAGTTCTTGGATCCAGCATCGTTAGCGTCTTCCAGCTTCGATCCCTCAAAGGAAAAGTTTTGAAAATGGTAAACTAATAAATATTGAACCTTGATCTTGTTTTCTTGGAACCACATTTCTGTCCAGCTGCTCGGTTTGTTTGAAGCGGACCCAGGACATGACTGACTCGACGATTCCAGACTTATGAGCTTCCTTCACAAATTTCTCTGAAACATTGCGTGGATCAAAACTTTGCACAGCGTCATAGTTTCCTTGGTCTGCGAGTCAAGGTGGGATTCTCGATCAGCGCATTGACAAACACCCACCTGAAAAGTGTGATCAACTTGAAGGAGTGATAGCTGATAAGTTCTTACATGTGATTCTTAATTTGAAAGGGCTTAATGCTGATGCTGTTTTACAATCTTCTTCTTCACAGTTTCGATGAGCTGAGCCACAATTTGTTCTGCACGTGAACATGTCTTCCTCTAAAATTGGAATAAAAAAAGTATGTAAAGCAGTGGATACACTTGCTGGCGGTCGCAATACTGTTGACAAACGAGATCTGCTGGAATCTCTGTCTGAAACGCATGGCAATCTCCATCGATTGTTGACTTGCTCGGGCGACTTTCAGCGGCTCACCAGAATCATCTGTCACGTCTTTTGTAGCGGTCAACATAAGATTTGAAGCCTGGCACTAAATAAATACATGAACTTCAGCAAAGTTTTTCAGAATGTACCGGGATGAGCTTGTCGTTCAAATAGACCTTGACACCTCGAGAAGTCCAGGCAATGTCAAAGGCGTCTGCACATCAGGAAATTATGTCGTCTTCAACTCTTTCATGCCGAAGCGCTTCGATCTGGCTGGAATGTGATCTGTAAATCATCTTTGGCGGCATCCTCAATGATCAGTTCTCCTTGCTTGGTCATGCTTCCCCAGGTCTAAAAATTAAAAAAAATTTAACTTTGTGGAAGGAAAATTATGATATTTCACCTGCGAATTTCTTGTATTCTTTGGTTGATGTCTCAGAACAAACTTGGTGCTGAAGATGTTGCACAATTTGGCTCCATAGCCATTTCTTCCGCAGTCACTTTGCGCTCATCGTCATTGTAGTTGGAAGATGTCAGCAAAGTTCGAAGATCATTTCAGGCACGTACATCTTCTCGATCTTGTGCATGACCACAGGGATTCCCTTGCCATTGTTTAGAATAGAAACTTCGTTCTTCTCCTACAATAGATGGTGTTGGGAAATACAATATAAAGGCAGAGCTTACTTGTTTTGATGTTTATCGATCAAATTCATTTTCGTCGCGCTGTTTGTTGTCGGCGGCATTCACCAGTATTTCGTCGAAAATCTTGTAGAGTCCAGGCACAGAGATTTCGTTGCACCAGCTTGTCTTCTTCTTGATCATATACCCACATCAACTAAAATTTTGAAAATAAGAACAAAACAAGGAAGTGTATAGGATAGTAAATACCGTCTTATTGCAGAACTCCACAGAGCCAATATAAGTGTCTGGACGAAGTAGAATGTGTTCTAGCTGAGTTTTCTTCTGATAAGTTTTTTCGATATCCGTCATTTTTGCGATACGGAATGAGCGATAGATTGTCCTTGATAACCTGAATCGAAGAAATCGTGAATCAGGATTTTTTTCAACGAAAATAGATTACCCAAATTTAATAGATTTGTCGTAAAACTTTCGAAGCAATATTCCTCCAGAGATTTTGCTGATAAAATTGCACAATTCAATAGTTTAGAGATTCCTTTCACAACTAAAACATGACAAGTATGAGTGGTAAAA
>JAMRYI010001267.1:0-34933 GCA_029231635.1 Ditylenchus weischeri
CCGTCCCGTCGTCAACCCTATACAAAATGAGTGGTTACTTGCCTGAGAGAAGCTTTCAAAAAATGGGTCGAAAAAACAATGCCACAAACATTTTTAATTTGGAGGCCGTTTGATAGAGAAAGTACCGTAATAGAAGATTTTGGGAATATAATATTGCATCCTGGTTAAATTTGCAAAAAAATTTTAAAGTGAAAAAAATGATGTGAACCAAACTAGCTCACACTAAAGCTAAAATTACATTATACGACATATAATGTAAAACTAAACTTTCAAAATGATAATTAAAATGAAAAAAGAGGAAAAAGGACAGATAAAATTAGAGAAAACAGGGATATGACTATTTTACTATTTCAAAATAAAATTGAAAATAAAGGCATAAAAAATCTTTAAAATTTTATCAAATTTTAGTTGAATCAACACAAATAAGATGATAAAGATTTTCATTTTCCCTTCAGAATATGAAAATAATGTGATTCATTGAAAAATACAAAAATTCGATCTGGGCTAAAAATGTTTGAGCTTATTTTGGTTAAAACAGTAAAATAAACTTGAACAATGTTTTCAAGCTGTTTCTAAACAGCCTTGTTGAACATAGTAGACGCGTGCTTTTTCTTTGTTCGCCTTTCAATAAAATCAGTGGCCAACCTACGAAGTAAATGGCAAGGCAATAGCCTACAAACCTGCAATAAAAAAGGATTAATAATTTGTTATCAGCAGAAATAATTGAGATTAAAACATTTTGCTGATGACTTTTTACAGAAACAATACAAAAAGTAAACTAAATATTTATTTCGAAATATTATTGATTTTCACGTCTGACTAGCACCACCTGGGTATCGACAATCGACCTATCAAAACACCGCAAATTCAAACTCAAAATTTTTACTAAGGGAAAGCGTGACTTTTGTCAAAGGACGGGAGGGGAAATTTATTCGGGACGGGGACGGATAATGAGGTTGGAAAATTTCAACATCGGGAATTATGGACAGCGTTTATTTTATGGATTAAAATTCCAGCAGTTTGATCCCGATTGATTCACGTTTGTTGGGCTTCCTGTAAGATCTGATTTGGTACAGTCATCATATAACGGTCACAGTGGGGGGCCGTGAGGACGTTATAAGGTCCTCAATAATTCCGTTGAAAATTAAGAGTTGTTGAAAAAGACGGGACGGGACGAGACGGAATTTAAATATTTTTTTTTTCGGGACGGGACACCGGGACGGGACAGGTGCCAAAAAATTTCCGGGCGGGATTCCTGGACGGGACGATTCTCTAAAATTAACGGGACGGGACGGAATTGTCCCGTCCCGTCCCGTCCCGTCATCATCTCTAGGTAGCTCCACTTGGGCACGTCCATTTAAGTAAAAGCACCTGGGCACCTCCATCTAAGTAAAACCACCTGGGTCCTTTCATCCGCATGGCGACATCTGCGGATAAATATTTACGGATACAACTATTGCGGAGTCATTTTTGCGGAAACAAGTTTTGCGGACCTACATTTGCGGCAAGACTTTTGCGAAATGACATTTGCAGACCGCAAATGTAGGTTTGCAAAAATCTTTATTGAAATGTTACGTCCGCGAATGATCTGCTGCGAATGTTTTTATATAGATCTCGCCATGCCACTTCCATCTGGGACCATCACCTGGGTACCACCACTAACTAAAAATACGACACAGAGTCACTAAAACACTGACAATAAGTTTACCTGACAGAGATATTTAAAGAAGCATGCTTTCCTACGGCGACGGCAATTGTCGGTTATTGAATTCCCGGGGACATAAAAAAAATAAAAATAATTATCACAAAATTTGTGCAAAATATTTTTCAAACGCAAACAATTATTTTCGGCAGTCATTTTTGACTTCTCAATTGAATTTTTGGTCGGGTCCGCCGACCCGCTGTTACTTTTGTGGTCGCCCATTTGGTTTTTGTGTATAGCTAGTGGAATTATAGTGGCTATATCTATATTTGTGTCTTTTTTGTTTCAGATTATTAAAAGAAGAAGCCAAGTTGTTGCCTCGAAACTCATTAGATAAGTTTATCGATTATTTACCGTCTTTTTCTTTGTGTGGTTTTTGCGTTTTTTAGGTTTACGTGGGATTCTTGACATCGACTTTGAATTCTGATGCAACAGCAACAACAGAAGGATCAAGCAGGTTGATCATAAGTCTAAGTCAAAGTTTAAGTCAAAGTCTAAGTCAAAGTCTAAGTCAGAGTCCTTGAAAGAGCCATAAGTCTTTGAGTCTGGGGTGGGTATACTATAGTTCAGTGGGGTGGGTATACTATATTTGCTCCGAAATTTTTTATAGTAAATTGACTATGCTCTACAAGATGGCATATTCAGAATTAGTGTATAGAATTTTACAGTTCGCGACCTTCCCGTGTTAGACTGAAATTTCGAAAAATTTTTTTGGTTAAAACAGAAAAACAGCTGTTATGGTTGACTTGTGTATTGCAAAATAGCTAACAGCTGTTGTTGACCTATATTTCGCAATAATATTTCGAAATAGGTAACAGCTGTTTAATAGTGTCCCATAGGTATAGACTTAAAAAGGGGCGGAGCTTAACACCCTCCTATACCTATGGGCTTATCTTTGAAGTGCCCAATAGGTATGGGGCAAAAAGGCGGCATCCTTTGAAGATGCGAAAATTGGCCTCAGTACTACTCACGGTACTAGGGCAAATTTTAAGGCAAATTTTTGAGAACTTTCGTTTTTGACAAGTTTTCCCTTTAAAAACCACAAACCTCTCCCACACAATGACACTGCCGTGTTAAGTTTTTAGAACTCAGTCACCTTTAATCGCCCAGTCATAATAATAATAATAATAATAATAACAGTAATAAACAACAAACAATAAACAACATTTTTTCGCCTTTTAAAGATAGAAAAAGCACAATGCCTTTGTAATTTTAACACATTATTTGCGCCTTTTTCTATTTTAGTAAGGTATTTGTTAGTCAGTATTTCACCTATCCCCTAGCGTTTTGTTCAAAAAAAGAAACTTTGTACAATTTCAAAAACATCTATTTCTTTTTTTGCTAGTTGCATACAGTTTTTTTCTCGAATATTTGTTTTGGATTTTGGTATATAATTGCACAGACGAGTTATGATGGTGCGCAGTCTAGCCTGCAAATCCTTTTTGGTGATCAAGTTGCCCAGTGTTGCAGATCTTTACTGTTTGTTTGTAATTATTATGATATGAGATTCAAAGTTAGTAATCTCTTTAAATTTTTGTGATTTTTTTATAGTTTATAAGCTTGGTTTCAGGGTGCACCATATCTGTTTGTTTTAGCTATAGATTTTTGAATTTCTTGATTTTTGGGCTAATTTTTTTTAATTTTTCATATGGTATTTTTTCCACTAGAGTCAGACAAAAGCTTCTGTGTCTCAATTCTTTTGTCCATGGGGTGAAGACCTGGTGTAATGGAAGCACGTTGGTAATCTCGTTAGTAATCTCTTTAAATTTTTGTGATTTTTTTATAGTTTATAAGCTTGGTTTCAGGGTGCACCATATCTGTTTGTTTTAGCTATAGATTTTGAATTTCTTGATTTTGGGCTAATTTTTTTTAATTTTTCATATGGTATTTTTTCCACTAGAGTCAGACAAAAGCTTCTGTGTCTCAATTCTTTTGTCCATGGGGTGAAGACCTGGTGTAATGGAAGCACGTTGGCCCGCTAATCCAAAAAGAGCTGGTTCAATTCCAGCCACCATAGTTTTCTTCTGGACAATACATTAATTACAACAAAGGCGCGTATCGTCCTATCTAAAATAATTAAAGACAATGAGTGTTCGACAACTTGCCGTGGAATATGGTCTCTCGCTCAATTAATTAACTTTTAGATACAAAAGAATATTTTGCTGAATGAATAGAAAGTTAGAAACAGCCAGAAAAAGATTTGATTCTGTATGCAAGGAAACCGATAATTACTCAATAAGTTCACAAGATCACCGCTAAAAAGTAAAAGGAAAGAATTGCAAAAAATTTGGGTGACTAAATCTAAAAATTCTTTTCTTGCCGCTTGAAATTACTGATAGTGTACAGCGTGTCTCAAAATTACGTTAACATTTAAAAAAATTCGGTCAGCATAACACCGTTTCCGAATTTTTGGGTGGCGAGCCTCGGAAACCTTCACAATAAAGCCATAAAAAACAATGACACAACTTTATTCACTCCTGAGCACAAATTATAACAGCAAAAACACGACAACAGAAAACGATAACTATAAGTGATTCCTCTCACTCAAAAGGCCTTCCGCCAGTTTCAATACGCGCTTCATTTCTTCTTGGAAAATTTTCCACATTGCGTTTGAGATTCAATTGCTGGATCTTGTTCCACTCAGATTCTATTCCTATCTTGAAAGAGAAATTGTGAAATTCAAACCAGAAACCAAAATCACTAAATCAAACCCGATAGACTTCATCTCTCCCACTCCCCTTTCTTCGCTGCCCAATCCGGTTCTTGTTAGTTCTTGCCAGTTTCTTAGAGTCGTAAAAGTTTTCTTAGAGTTCTTAAAGGACCAAAGGGTTTTTTCGAATCCTCTAGACGTGTTACTCCTAAAAACAAAACACGAATTTTGAAAACACGTTTGAAGCAGATTTAAAAACCACACGCTGTTGCTTCAGCTTCTCTTCTTTGTCCATCTACCTTCTGATGCTTTTTATGTCGACGTCGAACTTTTTTGCTGCGAATTCGATCGAGTTCATGCGCGCCCATTCGACAGCTTCTAGCTTTTTTCCTGCATCGGTGTTTTGGCAGCGTTTCTTGTTAACTGGGCAGCCTTCGTCCTTCCTTAAAAGCAGACGAAATTAGAGCAAGAAACCAACAAAAAATAGCGCAACAAAAAAATGCGAAACAAAACAGATTTGTTTCCATTCAAGGCTAAAAGTTTTTGTTAAAAAATAACTCTCCATCCTCTAATAACTCCCCACCGCCGCAGGAGGGTTGTAATGTTTTGGGTTGTGCTGGATTAGAATCCCCGACTCATCTTTGTTTATATTGTCTTGTTGTCTCTATATGAATCAAATTGACGATTTTCTATTTTTTGCTATTTGTTTAAAGCTAATGTGTACCCTACGATTTACTACTTTTCTCCACTACATTACTGATTACTGAATATGGTTCTTTTCGGTTATCGGGACCTCATCTTAGGAGCTCCTCAGCAATATATGCCCCACAATTTTAACGCCTTTAAATGTTCTAGAAGATATATTTTGTTGGATGCTGATTATGGTGATGATAGTGATTGTGGTTAACATGATCACCGGCGATCATTTTTTGTAAATTAATTTTCATCACCTAAATAATTATAGGCTAAAGTACAGAAGCCCTGCGTGACCTAAAATTTCCCAAAATCATCTTTTTCAGCATTTTACCACCTACCATATTTCTTCTAATAAGCGAGCATGTACGTTTATTTTCCAATTACCTCCGAGGGTGCCCGTTTATTAGAGACTGCCCGACTATCGGAGACTGCCCGTTTATTTTTTCGATCAAAATTTATTCAAAAACAGACAACAAAAAGAGGTAAACATTCAATAACACAAACATACGAATTCTAACCATCAAATTCAAAATGAAGACTGTCATCGGTAAGGTAGCCATTTTCTTCGTCTTGATCAGCATCAAACAGCAAAACATTTATTTTTCCAAAAATTTTAGCTTAAAGAGTTAAGGTGTAGGTAAAATCGTCTTTTAGGGTGCCCGTTTATTGAAGACTGCCCGTTTATTTTCCAATCACCTTCGATTTCGATTGCGCTTATCAGATTCGCCGTTTTATCGACTCAATCGCTCAGAATCTCACCTTGAACCATTCAGAACCACTCTAAACCACTTCCAACCTTCATTTTATCATTTGTCATGTCGAT
Organism: Ditylenchus weischeri; assembly: GCA_029231635.1. NCBI lineage: Eukaryota > Metazoa > Nematoda > Chromadorea > Rhabditida > Anguinidae > Ditylenchus > Ditylenchus weischeri. The sequence goes on from JAMRYI010001267.1 coordinate 5,872, forward strand.
CTGAACTGATCTGATCTAGATCGATCTGATCTGTTTTTGCTCACCTCTGGTAGAATAACATTATGTACGGTGGTTTATTTTTTTAGGGTATCTGGATACCCTTTCAGGTTACTTTTTCTTGCTCCTCAAAGGCAAAAAGTCAAATGTTGGTCAAAATCAAAAAGTGTCGACCGCCACCTAAAAACATGTTTTAAGTATGAGTTAGGTGCTAAAACGTTGAAAAGGATGATTTTGTGCGATTTTGGGTCACGTATGGATTCTGCACTCCAGCCGAATGATATATCAAACACACAAAAAAATTTACAATTTGGTGAGGTAAATCAGTAATTTATGGGCAGAAGTAATAAATTGATGGGTTAAAACGCTTTGTGCATTTGTCTGCAACCTAACTTTTTTTTTGACTTTTTAGAAAAATGAGTGAAACTCTGATAGGATTAGTTATTTGCCTGATGTCTTCATGTGGATTTGGCTCGATGTTTGTGATTCTTAGAGGCAGGAATCTCAAAGATGGAATTTTTGTCCAATTTATTATGAGCTGTACTATATTTTTTGTTGGCTTTTGTTGTAATGTAGTTAGTGGATTTCCTGCTTTTCAACCTCTGGCTATGCTTGGAGGTGCCCTTTGGACTATAGGTCAGTCAGCCGTTTATAGAATGGCTTAAATTAAATGCAAACAGTAAATTACTGGATTTCAACAGCAAACTTAATTTTTTTCAAATGTAGAAGCTTAAACTTGCTGTTGGAATCCAGTAACTTTCATTTGTAATTTAAGATATTTGTTTTTAAGGTAATTTAACAGCAGTGCCGATTATCAACATACTTGGAATCGGTATTGGTGTGTTGGTTTGGTGCTGCGTTAGCTGTCTAGTGGGATGGTCCATTGCCAGATTTGGCCTGCTTGGAGTGAAGCAAGCCATTCCTTATAGCCCATCAATAAACTACTTAGGAGTGTTATGTGTGATTGTAGGGTATGCTAGCTTTTGAAAATTTAAGCTTTTCACCAAAAATAATTTTTCAGAGGTGTTTTATTTTCATTCGTGCGACCCACCGTGAAAAGCAACATTTCTAAAGTGCACCACTCTACTTTTAGCACCACTTCTTCAGATGTTTCTAGCAAAGCTGGAACAGAAAAAACTGTTGAGGGATTGAGCCAACGTTCTAGTCAACCTATAATAGTGCCAAAAGAACATGTAGTTAGTCCTAAACAGAGGTTAATGTAAGTATGATAATATATAGTTTTTACAGCCCTTCATACATATTCCCAAAATTGCTTGTTTTTTATTCACTCCGTGCGTACCCAGGATGGCCATAATGCCCCTTTAGAGGGCAAATGCCTCCTTTTCAGAAAATTTGTCCCCTTTTTTGTAAAAAAAGGAGTATAAATCAATAAATCCTTCAAATTTATTGTAACAATGCATAATTTTTTTGGCTTTATACCGACTGGAAAATTGATTATTGAAAAAGTGTGAAATTTGCAAAACGTGGATTTTGAATAACGTAAAATTGACGAAACGGAGGATTGGTAAAACGTTAACTCGAAAACGAAGAAATCGCAAAAACGTAATTCGCAAAAAATTTTGGTTTTGCCGGTTTCTCTAAAAAAATTTGATCTTTTTTTCAAGCTTATAACATCAACAGATAGCTCTGCGATTCTACTTTCTGATGATGTATCATTTATTGCATTATTTTATTAAAATGTAAAACAATGAAGCAAAGCACGAAAGAAGTCAGAAAGATAACTGGTTCATACTTTGACCTATTGATTTACATTTTAATAAGATAATGCAATGAACGAAACTTTATCAGCAACTAGAATCGTCGAGCTACCCGATGGTGTTATAACCTTGAAAAGAAGATCAAAATGTTTGAGAGAAACATGCAAAACCAATTTTTTTTTCGTACCAGTTCTTCGAAAAGCGAATAACGTTTGTGCGAGTTAATGTTTCGCCAATTTTAGGTTATTCAAAATCCAAATCATACACTTTTCCAACAATCAAGAAGATTCGCACTTTTGCAACATTAAAATGCATTGTTTTTGGGCACCTTCCGTTTGCAATGCAATATGCAATATTGCAAAGAATTTAATTGCAATATATCGCAAAAAATATATTGCAAAAATTTTCTCATTTGCAACATATTTTGGAAATCTGCCAAATTTTTACCAAATCATTTATTCAACACAATTTTCAATCAAAAACAAACAATCTAATACTCATAGTTTAACAATGGAAGGTTTTTATTCATAAAAATTAGTTTCTCTGCGATATCTGGACACAGGTTTGACCTTCTGTAGTCGTAAACACCGCGCGCCACGGAAAAGAGCTGTTCACTTGGCTGACTTGTAGCTGGAGCTGAAAGAAAGCGAAGCGCCACCTTTTTTCAAAGGCCTAAACAGTCATGAAGCAACTTCGAAGACAAGACATTTAACCTTTTTTACATTAGATCCTTCATCGCGCAGGAAGACGTGCTGCTTCTGTTTCTCAATTCCCCACTCTTCAAGCATCTGACCAATCACTTCACCAATTGTCTCGAAGTTGTGCTGGCCCGAAAAAAGGACGCAGGCAGAGGATGAATTTACGCTGCTTCCACTACGAGTCTATTCCATATGCGATGAGACTGAAATATCAAAAAATGAATTGACAACCAAAAGAAATTCACCTGATAAAACTGTCCGTTGGTCCCGACCAAATGTAAGATAGAGCACTGCAAGATAGAGCACTGCAAGCATTGAGACGATTCATGACTTTTTTCTTGACGGCGTAAAAACGTGGCATGACCCAATCAATATAGTGTGACGTCCTTAACAAAAGTCCAGGATTACCGTTTTTATTCAAAAAGCTTGCCTTTCAGGTTCTCCCTGTCCCTTGGCTACAAAAGTGCTTTGAAAGGTTCCGCTTCAACGATGGTAAACGGCTGATTCTCGCATGCAAGAGGAGATGCATAATCTTTCGATCCAGCGCTCAGACTTCCCCTGAAACAAAGTTTCAGAAAAAAACCTAAAAGCATACTATTTCCTCGAATCACAAAGCTCTTCAGTCCCTACTACATTGACGCCTTCTGTGATTCTTCAGCTTCCTTCATATCTTGGAACATCTTTATCATCTCTAGTTTTTTTGCCGTTGAATAAAAATTCAATCGCTCAACGTGTCATTTTTGTGAAATTGAGAAAGTTATAAAATACCCCATTTTTGGAAATTTTTCATTATCAATGCCCCCTTTTCAAAAAACGATATGACCACCCTGTGCGTACCGTAGCGTTAATCAATCCGCCACTTCTTTTTTTCAAAAAAACGTGTTTGGGGCACTGTGTTTTGACCTACTTTTTGAAGACTTCTCTTAGACAAATTATCACCTATTTTGAAGCCAGTGAGATAAGCTACAAAATAGGTCGTAACTTGCCTGAGAGAAGTTTTTAAAAAGTGGGCCAAAAACACAAACACGAAAACTTAAAATTTTAGTCACCATTTTTATCAGTGCTGGGAACCCGTACTTGGCTCCTACTTTATATTTTGTATTTTTCGTTTGAACAATTCTTTTTTTGTCCTAAATTTTTTCGCTAGTTGGCTTTAGATCATCCGAAGCTATTTTTTTACAAAATCATTTACTGGTCTCAAAATTATAAAATGTTATATATTGAAATTTCGAATGCAAGTACGAACAAAAGTACGAGCACCAGGAATGTCAAAAGCGTCAAAATAGCAAAATTCGGTAAAATTTTTGGCGCTTTTTTATTTTTAAATTTTAAGAAAGCGTCAAAATGACAGTCAAAAATGTTGACTAACATTTTGACTGTGCCGATTTTGACTCAAAAAAGCTAAGTTTAGCATTTTAATTGAAGAAATTCAAAAATCTATAGCTAAAACAAACAGATATAGTGCACCCTGAAACCAAGCTAATAAACTATAAAAAAATCACAGAAATTTAAACAGATTACTAACTTTAAATCTCATATTAATAATTACAAACAAACAGTAAAGATCTACAACACTGGGCAACTTGATCACCAAAAAGGATTTGCAGGCTAGACTGCGCACCATCATAATTCGTCTGTGCATTTTTATAGTCCGAAAATAAGTTCAACTGGTCAAAATTCCGCCCCATAGAGGCCAAAAGCCACTTCAATTTTCTGCCTTAAAATATACCTCAATTTTATAGAAGAATGCCTTACGCTTTTTTCAGAGTCGAGTCTTTGGTGTGGCAATTACTATCGGTTTCTATTATTAGAAAAAAGCTGTGGCCGGTGTCGCGAGCGGCCACGGCCACCAGCTCGTGAATTGGAAAAAAGGGGAATGGAGGGGATATTCGATCCCACTCCCTTTGGATCCGCAGGGAATCGCCTTAACCAATAGGCCACCAAACCCCAGGCTGGGAAAGTGAAGAATTTTGTAGACATCACTTGCGTCGAAGACGCAACACCGGAGTACAGAACCCGAAAATGCTCCAAATCATCTTCATCCTACTTCTTATGATGTTTAACGTTGAGAAAACCCGTTTTTAAGATTGGGAAAACTTTTTTTGAAAAAAAAAGTTATTTTTAGAAAGCCCACTAACAAGAAGATGTTGAACATAGTTTTGTTAGCTGGGCCTACCGCATAAAGAAACTCTTGAGAGTTAGAGATGCGCGCACTCACTTACCTTATACATAATTCCGAGCAAGACTCTTAATTATAAAAAGCAAATAGAGTCTCTTTTTGCCACGGTCCACGTTAAAAAACAGGGTAAGACAGTCGAAAAATAAAATCATCTACTTTTTTATCATATTGCCATAAAAGTCCATTTATAGTAACCTGTTTTTTTAACTGTCTTACCCTGTTTTTTAACGTGGACCGTGGCAAAAAGAGACTCTATTTGCTTTTTATAATTAAGAGTCTTGCTCGGAATTATGTCTAAGGTAAGTGAGTGCGCGCATCTCTAACTCTCAAGCCCCCTTCAGGGAGTTTGGTGGCTTGAGGTTGAGATGCGCACATCCACATACCTTAAAGTGACTCTGAATGCATGAAAAAGCATGCATACCAGAGTTTCTTTATGCGGTAGGCCCAGCTAACAAAACTAGTAAAACCCGAAAAAACCAATTTTAGGGGCTCTCTGACCGTTGAACTTACTTTCGGACTATAAAAATCAAATTGCCGCCAAAAAATTTTTAATTAGAATGAAAATTTGGCTTTTTTGAGTCAAAATTGGCACAGTCAAAATGTTAGTCAAAATTTTTGACTGTCATTTTGACGCTTTTTGACTAAACCGTGACAACTTAAAAATAAAAAAAGCGCCAAAAATTTTGTCCGAATTTGCTATTTTGAAGCTTTTGACATCCAAGACGAGCACTCGTACCTGCATTTGAAGTTTAAATATTTTACGTTTTATTGCGTTTACAGCAATTTATTTTTTGTAAAAAAGGTAGCCGTGGATGTTCTAGAGCCGCCTGGCAGAAGAAGAAATATTCAATACAAAAGTATCAAATAAGGGACAAGTACGAGTTCCCACCACTGATTGTATTATTTTAAGGTAAATTAAAACCAATAAAATTCATTTTTGATTGTTATTTTGAGTTTTGCAAAGTTTCTGCTGAAATTTACAAAATTTGAATTTAATTGAAGAATCCAGGATAATAGAACAGGATCGAATTTCATTCCGCACTCCCTTTTTTGGGGGTTCGAAGTGTTTCAATGTTCATTTGTAAAAAATGTCTTAAAAAGAAGGAAAATCTAATTTTGTAAATGTTAGCAGAAACTTTCCAAAACTCGATCAAATAACAATCAAAAATGAATGTGTATATTGCAGAGGAATCCTACTAGCTGTTGGAGCTGGTCTTTGCTATGGTACAATGTTTGTACCAGTCATTTACATTCAATCTCATCCAACCTACTTTATTAATGCACCAAAATCTGCTTTCCACTATGCATTTTCCCAATTTACTGGTATTTTGGTCACTTCATTCACAATTCTTGTCCTTTATTTGCTGTGTACGAGAAACAGACCATTTATAAACCCCACCTGCATGCTCCCCGCCATCCTATCTGGAATTCTTTGGGTTTTCCCTTGTATTGGCTGGTAAATTTTTTACTTTAATCTTATTTACGTAAAAACTTTTCATCAATTTGTCATATGCTTTTAAACACGGAAACGGTTGTGCGTACTAAAATATGCGTTTTGTGCATAATTTCACGCTGAACACGATGGCTGAAAAAAATCTCGGAAACAGGACGGATTCGAACGGGTAAAACATCATTAGAAAACAGTAATTATTACTGAATTATAATTACGTAATTATTCAGTAATTATTATTCCTGACCACCTGGAATTTGAGCGAAATATGGATGGTACTTGGTTTAATTTATTTACCACATGGGCGTGTAATATCTCAAAATGCAGGGCGTGATCAGAGCTATCTATTGCGCTAGAGAGAATTTTTGATTTACCTCACAAAGCCAGTTTTCGAAAATCCTCAATTTTGACCATAAAATAGTCAGAACTTTGTGTATAAATATAGTCTAACCAAATTTTTTTTTAATAGAAAGAGAGAACAGAATGTTGCGGTTATTACAACACCAAATCCAGTAATATCTCATCACAAAATTTTGAAAAATATGCAAAATAAGTTGTAACATGAATTGCTAAAACTTTTTTCTGCTAGCCAAACCATCGATTCTGACACTAGATTCGTGCTCAACATGTTCGATTTGCTTATAAAACTGCTCTTCTAATTCCAAAGACACTGTCAAATTTTTAACTCTGCTCAAGACAATAAATATTTTATTTTCAAATTTGAATTTTTATTGTCAATATTTGACAGTGTGTTTGGAATTCCAAAGGCAGTTTTATAAGCAAATAAACCATGTTGAGCACGAATGCGGTGTCAGAATTGATCGTTTTGCTAGCAGAAAAAAAGTTAGAGCAATTAGAGCAAAAAAAAAGTGTACCATGCACAAAACGCATAGTTTAGTACGCACAGTCTTTCCCCTGTTTTCCCATCCCCTACGAATCCGGAGGGGAATATTTTGCGGGAAGGGAGATATATCAAAGTTGCTTTAAAAATAGGCATTACTTTCAAGCCAGAAAGTGGCCCCTTATTATTCGCCTCACCTCCCCTCCCAATGCAGCCCATAATCTCATTAAAATTGCTTTTTTTATTCTTTTTATATCAAAATATATGATTAAATTTAGCTTTATTTATGTTTAAAATTATTATGTAGGGTCAAACACAGTAGCTTTTATTTATTGGGTGGGGCATACGGCAGTAGCGTCATAATTTGATTTGGAGTAGGGGTATATTTAAGCAGGGCCAAAATTTTATTGTGACTAAATTACCTAAAAAGTAGTTTGATAATAAGACGTTTCAAAAAAATAAAAAAACCTGAGCTTTTTAGGTTCTTTGCCAATGATATGTTGTCCCAAGCGATCAGTTATCCTATTCTGTCCACTTTGCCTGGTGTCATTGCCACTCTCTGGAGTGTTTTCTACTTCAAAGAAATTGCTGGAAGGAATAAGCTTTTGATGCTAACATGTGCCGTTTTAATGACTGTTAGTGGAACTGTTTTAGTAGCTGTGTCAAAAGACAAGCTATGGTAGTAGATGTATAAAATCTTTAAAAAGCATTATCTAAATTGACTAACTGAGCACTCCAACTGAGCAGTCAACAACATAGGGAAGTAAAATCAGCTAGTGTGTTGCCTGTCCCATCTCGCATACTCAAATAACGTCTGGCTCGATTAGTGATAGGTTCGGTCACCTATTTTTTTTTGAAAACATGATTTGTAGAGTCATAGCTCAAAATGATCCGTGTACTCTCAGCTATCCAACGAGATCAACTAAGCATGACTTCGATGAGCCAAAAAAGGGACAAGTCTTATTGCACTGTTGATTGAACATTGTTTTAAATGTGAAAGGGTTGCATGAGATCGATAGGAGAGGGACGAAGCCACTCACCTAACAATCTCACCACCATTTTTAACCACCGACCGGAGTCAGTCATGGGCTTGGGAAACCCAGCTCCCGGCTGGCTCCCCATTTTGTGCTCTGCCAGATTGTGCGGCAAACTTGTGTATTTTAATTTTTATGTAACCAGCTTAATTATATTAAATATAGCGTTTGTAATCCAGTAAAATAAAACTCTTTATTCGTTACAAATAGTCCGGCTTACAGCAATTACTTTATAATGCCTCCAGCACACAATTCTATGGTTGGAGCACATCAGGGGACGGCCAGTCCTGTAAATTTTTTTTTGTCAGTAAAATGAACTAATTTTTAACATATATATTTTCAATGACCCGGGGTTAAATACAACTACTAGCGCCCGGCCAAGCCCATTTTTATCTTGGACTTAGCTTCTAGCCGTATTATTTAAATTTTCCATTTGTTTCGATTGTTTTCAACAGAATTATAGCACAAAAAGCTATATTTTGCATAAGATTGAAGTCATCGACCACACTTTCCAGTAGGATGTCTGAGCTCATGGACCTCCTCATCTTGTACCTACCTGAATATCAAAGTAGTCAATGTAGACTGCTTTTTCTGAAATTCCTTTTTGGTTACTAGTTATTTTCAGAGATTAGTAAGGAATTAAAAAATAAGTGGCATCTACTACTGCTGGGTCTATCTAAAAAAGCGAAGCGAGAAATCTACCATGACGTGAAAGGAATACAACTAGCAATTTCAGATATAAAGTTCAAACAAAGTATTTATATTTGATAACTTGCTGTCGTGGTGTTTCTTTTATACAAATTTTTTATAGCTCAGAGTATCGGACTGCGAAATACGCTGCGCAAGAGGAAATTAGAACCGCTTTCATCTTTCATGTTGGTAGTACCGTATAACATCTTTCATAACGTTGCCATTGTACCAACCATCCGACAGGACCTATACCGTGACGCCATATGCTAGGAGAAGAACGTCGTGTACTTTACCGAAGCAACAATGTCTTTGTAATACCGTCTTCAAAGGTTACCGAGCAAAAGATCGTCCAGCACTATGACCTGTATAACGGTGGTCTTTACTTGGTAAGCTGGGTACAATATTTGGTAGCGGTTTCCTGTTTGTTTCATTTGTTCATCATATGAAGCACAAGTTTCGGAGCTGAAGTCTCTCTTCTACATTATCAGTCCTTCATCATCTCGCCTCGCTACTTCTCGTGCTCTTGCTTTGTCGGTGTTAAGAAGGGTCTCTGGTCATGCGAAAAGAAGGAAGAATTGAGTTTCCGAGCCACGCCACATGTGATCCCTTGGGCAGGAAAAGAAAGAGAGGAAGGCCGAGTCAAAGATAAACTCATTAAGTGTTGTTATTGTTTTGGAGTGTTTAATGTTTCCGTTATTAAAATGAATAAATTAGAGTGTAGAACTATGATCATTTTGTGCGTGTAAAAAGTGTATAAAATTAAGAAATCTGTAGAAGAAACTTGAATGGGCACAAATAAAAAGGGTGAAAGACTAGTGTTCAAATGTGTAAAACATAATAAAACAGAAAACTCGGTGCAAAACAATAAAAATCTAGTGAAAGAGAGTCTTATCAATACTCTGTGGCCCATAAAAATCTGTGGCCAATTTTCAAAAATCTGTGGCCAATTTTCACAATTCTGTGGCCAAAATTAAATATTATCCTTCTCAAAAACTGGCGTCTATTATGTTCTTTCTTAATTTTTATCGATTCACTGCTAATCATCAATGGATAAAATTCTGGAAAACTATGAAATTAATGCGTCCGGCAGCGAAGATGAGCAATCAGTAAGGTGCAGAAAGCGCAAAGCCTACTCAACTGAATGTAATCTGGAGATCATCATTATTTTTCAGCCCTCTTCTGGGGGTGGGCAATTATTACGGAATTCATAAGTCATCGAGTTTTCGGTGACTTGCCGGTGAGTCACTAAAATTTAATATACCTAATATACCTACCGTCTCTAATATACCGATCCTCTCTAATATACCGACCCTCTCTAATATACCGACCCTCTCTAATATACCGACCCTCTCTGATATACCGACCCTCTCTACTATACCGACCCTCTCTGATATACCGACCCTCTCTACTATACCGACCCTCTCTGATATACCGACCCTCTCTAATATACCGACCCTCTCTAATATACCGACCCTCTCTAATATACCGACCCTCTCTAATATACCGACCCTCTCTAATATACCGACCCTCTCTAATGAACCGACCCTCTCTAATGAACCGACCCTCTAGAGGGGGGTGAAAAATAAACCTACCGGTCGGTATATTAGAGAAAATACGGTAAGTAACCACAAATAGCCACCCGAAACTGCCCTTTGATTCTCACACTCACTGTCAAATTTCGAATTCCGCTTTTTTCAAATTTTAAATAATTTTTTGTCTCGAGCGGAATTTGAAATTTGACAGTGAGTGTGAGAATCAAAGGGCAATTTTTTAAGTAAATTTACCATGCTCAACACGAATTAGGTGTCGGAATTCCATTTTCGCTTAGCGTAAGGCTTTACGTCGAAATGTCTTTTGGTATATACTTTTGAACATTTGCTTAACACTCCAAAAACCTTGTTTTGGCGTACTTCAATACTATATGTGGTGCAGTTTTTTTTGTTTTGTCGAATAGTATCTAACGTTTACTAAAAAATGGCGTTTTCACATTTATTTGTGCATATTTTTGCATTAACAACGTTTTTGAAAAAAACACAATTGTTTCTTTAAGCGAATTTTTTTTCATTCGATTGTCATAAATATCTCAACAATATGTCATTAGAAAGCTCGTGATCTGTACTTTCTTTTGCATACAAAATTAGATTGATTTAAAAAAAATTGGCATGGTCTACCTCTTCGAAGTTGCGTATGTGAAAATCGTGTCTTGGTTGGTTAACAGGTGCAGCTGATCACCATATAGTGAGTTTTTATTTTAAAAAAAATCACCATCGTGTTCAGTGTGAAATTCTGCACAATATACTTTCAGGACGTACGGCCTTTCGCGTGTTAAAAATTTTTTGGAGTTCTGCAAGTCCTTTTTGGAGTCTTGCAATGATGAATATCCGTAGTCCTTTTTGGATTCCTACAATTTCTCTTTGCGTTTTTTTCTTAATCCTGTCACTTGACAATAAAAACCTAAACAATAACTATATCTTCAGCTAATTTACATTTTTTATTAAAATTAATCTATAATGGCATATTTACATTACTCGTCTCACTATAGGGATGCTATTTGGTGCCTTTCTAATATGGAATGTCATTCTGAAAACAACTTTTTAATATAGTCAAATGCAATTTAATATCAACCTGAATGTATTGCAGTTGGTCGTACATTTTGCTGCGCACATTGGTGTAGCAGTTATTGATTATGGTCATCATGTATCTGGCGGCCTCTCGATCAGTAGCTTCTGGCACAAATCTATTTCTCAGTTGCTGAATGGTTTTGCCTCGGAAACCTGCAAGTTATAAATGTCTTGGCAGAGAAGTCATCAATACTTTATGAATTTTACACGGCAGTCTCGTGTCCAGCATCAGAGAAACCAAAGAGATGAAAGCCTTAATCCACAAAACTGATCATTCAAAAAATAAAAATGTGAAATTTTTTGCATTATGGAGGGCCTAGAAGACGTCTAGAATTGCAGATTTCCCAACTTAGGTCTCTTAACCATATAAAAAACCTCATTTTTGGGGTGCCCCAAATTATTCTTTTTGATTTTTTGTGTGATCTTTTACTTCTTCTCGAAAGCTGATATTTTAGGCAATGCAGTAACACAAATTATGCCATATCCTCCTTACTTATCTGTTCTCGCAAAAAAAAATAGTTATCTTTGTGACCTAGGAAGGGGGTTAAAGTTCACGTCGAAAAAAACACAGACTAATCTAAACTTCGGAATGACTTCGTTTTAATTATTTGCAATTTTTCGTCATTTTTTTTTGGTAATTACAATCACTAATCTGCCCAACAATATTTTTAGAATATTTTTGGGTGAGAACATTTGGTTCTAGGTTTACTTTTATAAAACTTCAAAGTTTTTACGCTATAATAAGGTCTAACAGCCAGATAGACTTGTACACACGATGTAGCGAATTGTCGAAAAGGGGCAGATTCCATCTTGTGACCCATAATATCCACCATTTCCTGAGACAATTTAAAGTCTGGCTCAAATCCTAGATTTCCACCTGGACTCGACTCAAACATGAACCCGAAATCTGAAAAAGAGATGTGAAAAAATCATTGAGCAAACAAAAATGGCGCGCTGACCAATATGAATTATGTTTCCCTGGGTGTTGAGCATAATGTTGCCATTGTGACGGTCTTTGATTTGCAGCAGGAAACTGAACACACTGTAGGCTGCCATGCTGAAAATAGGCATGCATTCCCTAAAGTTAACTATCTATGTTCGTGCAGAACCTTTTGATAAAATTTCGTCGAGCTGTCTGGAACCCCTCACTGTTTTCTTCACCATATTTTGTGATGAAATACTCGAATAAACCTAAATTTTTTAGTTCTTTTTTTCAATTTTTACACTAGAAACAGACCAAAATCAGTTTGCCTGCCTAACTGATCCCTAGACTTGGAGTCTGGCACACATTCAATCACACCACATCCTAAAATAAACAATTTGAAACTAGCTTAGAATGATCTTTTAGGTCGATTGATAAAGTTTAGGATCACGATTATCCGCTTTCTCTTCTCAGAATATCTTGTCGCAAATTAAATGTCACAGTGGAATGTCGATATAAGGCCATCCCCTCAAGTTCGTTCCCACCTTTTCACCTCAATTTTTGACGCCTTTTGCAAAATTTGATTGGCTAGCCTTGTACGAAAATCGCAACAATTTCAATTTTGGTCTTTCCGAAAAAAATTGGGTAGGACTTCGTTATACCGCCTCCTCCCAAAAGTGTGTTTTGACCACTTATTCTTGCTTTTCAGATCCTAATTAGTCGAGAAAACACGGTTCTATGTGGCGGAAAAAATTTTTTAAAACAAATTTTTGCCGAAAATCGACTTTTTTGACGAAAAAAATTTTTTTTTTGTAAATGTTGTAGTGTAAATGTTGTAGGGGAAGAGGCGGTACAACAAAGTTTAGCCAAAAATTGCAATATAGAGCACCCTTTTTGAAAATCTGATTCTCTTATATCGAGACTCGACTGTACCTGGATTAGTTGCAACCACCTGAAAACAAAACATTAAATTTAAGAAAGCTACAAAAAAAGCAATACATTGTATGGGAAAAGGGTAACATCCAAGTCTAACAAATCGCACACGTTCTTCATCAATTGCATTAGTTCTGAAAGTAATCAAATTTAAATAGCCTTAGGTAATGGTCAATAGAGCGGTGCATTTGCCTTTTTGCGATGTTAGCGACGCGATATTTTTGGTCAGAAAAAGTTCAATGCGATAGTGCGATGCGATGTTGAATTTCGGATGCGATTATCTCATGCGATATTGTAGAATAAAATTTCGAATGCGATATTTCTCTTAAAAAAGCTTTTGCTGCTTTTCAACTTTATATTCATATATTTTCTGCTTTTAACGACAGTTATCAACTTTTATTCAAGCAACGATAAAACAATTCAATAAGCAAACTTTAACATCAAAAGATTCTTGTTCAAAAATTTATCGAACATCGATTTGATTTGAATGTTTTTGAAGAGAGAGTTTTTGAATACCAGGTGATGTTTAAGTGCTCCACAGTCTGCATGCAAGTGTCCACATTCTTCGAAAGCCTAAATCACAAATTTTCGATGATCTTAGACTTTTATCGTTCTTATCTTAGCCATATTCGAACCTTCATCTCTCAAAGAAACATGTCTCTTCTCATTCCCGATCCCCCACTCGATTAGCGTCTTGTCAACAATGTCGCCAATTGTTTGATAGTTGTGAAAGCCAAGGAAAAGACGCACGCAGAGACAGAATTTGTGACGCTTCGATCTAGAATCAGTACCATGCACTGTCAAACTGAAATACTTACATCATTCAACAAACTACACGAGCAAAAAATAATATTAACCTCACATAACTATCCACCTCAGACCATATATCGGAAGTAAATGAAAGAGCAATGCAGTTTTCAAGGCGCGTAAGAACTTCCTGTTTCACAGCTTTGTAGACTCGCGGCATTGACCATAAGATGTAGTTTCAAATTTGTCGTTCTCCGATCAGGTGTCTTCAGCGTCTTTTGACAAATATTGCAATTGGACGATGTTGGCGATAACTTTGTAAAAATAGAACCTACCTAATCTTCATCTTCAAGCTGAATTTGCCAGATTAAATTCATCTAAAATCTAAAAATGTACAAACCACTTATTGCTTGAAAAGTCAAAAAAGGGAAAATATGAATGCAGAAAAATGTTCACGATATTCGGCAAATTTGCGATGCGATGTTGCGATATTCAAAAAATTTGCGATGCAATTTTGCGAGACGATATTTTCGATCAAAATTTTTTCGATGCGATATTGCGATGCGATATATCGCATCGTGCACAGCTCTAATGGTCACATGACTGGCCATATGGCTGAATATGGCCGGTGATCTGACTACTCCGGTTGCCCCCCCCTAAATTTTTTTAAATTATAACTTTTCTCAAAAAATCTTCCTCCAACTTCTCAAAGATACATGGTCTTTTTAGGGTATTTGAAGTCATTTTTCAGCGATATAACATATTAGGATTAAATTTAGGCTTAGGCAAGGGTAGGCCAGCGTATGTTAGGACGGACTCATACATGTTTTTCTTAATACAAAAAAGTAATAAAAACATGTTTGAGTCCGTCCTAACGTACGCTGGCCTATACTTGCATAAGCCTAAAAACACAAATTTCAGTCAAACACCCTAAAAGACCATTCCTCTTTGGGAAGTTGACGGCGAATTTTTCGAGAAAAACTAAAAATTTTTTAATCAGAAATGGTTAAACAATGTTTCTTGTATCGTATTAAAGCATAAAATAGCATAAAGGTATTTTATGACGCTGAACTGGAGAAGTACCACTAATTCTTTCACTTTGGGATCACGGTAAATTTTCCAGCTGTGGAAATTGATGCTTGAAATGACTGTAAAAATGGCCGGTTTCGGCGACCATATAACGGATTAAAAATGGACGTCCGATTCCCCAACCCTAAATTCAACTCAGCCTTAATATAGAAAAGGTTTTTGCATTTTTCAGGAAATTAGTACGAGTTAATTAAGATGAGAGGTATCATTTAGCTAGTATCGATTTTCACAAAATATTTCGAGGATTGAAAAAAGCTTACAAAAACTTATCTTACAAGAAACTTACGAAGTGCCAGTACATCCTGTCTGACATCATCGCCCACCTTGAAAATAGCCCCCTTCCAGCCAATATTCTCCTTCGCGGCTTCTTTGGCTATAGAGGCGAGTACAGAGGATTCGCCTCGAGGTTTAGGCGAGGGAATATAAACAGTCTTAGCTTTGGAGTTCCTGCGGTGATGTTTTTTTCCATCCTTCCACTCCACATCACTAAAATGGGCAGGTTGAAATGGTGTGGGGCCCAGCATAGCAGTATATTTATCCAGTGCTATGCTCTCCACCCTTTTGACACCACAAGTACACAGTTTGAAGCGGACCAGAAAAGGCGCTTTTGCGGCACTACAAAAATCAAACATATGATTTATTGCCTATTGTCTCCAATTGTTATACCTTTGCATCGGAGTAGCGCTTGAATAGTCGATTTCCAGAATGCTAAATAAATTTCAGTTTTTTTTGAAATAGATGTTGAAAAAATTATATTGATGTCTTTTTCTAGTTGGCAAATTACTGGTTTTTTTCGCTCAGGGTTAAAATTTTTGGTGTGCTGATCCGGCATCAAAAGTGAAAAAATCAGATCCTTTTGGAGTTAACCAGTGTTGGCAAATTGAATCATTGCTCAATGATTCAAATTAAAAATTAATTACCGTATTTTCTTTTTGGGTCCTGATCTGTGGGTGCCCTCTGGATATACCAATTTATTGTTTTCGAACGCAACGTATGTTACATACCAAAATTTAACTGAGAATTCGCGCTAAATTTTGGCATATAACATATGTTGCGTTCAAAAACCAAAACCTGGCATAAAAGGCGGAGAATGAATTTAAGAAATTCCCGATTTTGGGGAGGGCGCTTATTAAAGGAAATATAGTAAATCTTTTCTCAAAAAAAGTTACCGGGACATTTTTCTGTTATTGCATTTCAAGAAAAAATATTTTTGCAAAGTAAGTGCTCTTATTAAAAAATATAAAAATTTCTAAAAAAAATTGACGCAAACTGTTATTTAGCTGAAAAATTTGATTCAGGATTTTTCAATGAAAACACCCACATTGATTCAGGATTGGAGGGCAAGTAAGCGACAGTGTCAATGCTGATTTCAGCTAATGCCTTCAAACAAGCCTTTTTTCGCGCCTCTCCTTTCGGCAAATGCTTGATGGAGCCAGATATTTTGGTGATTCTGTTGAAGGTGTCAAATTCTGCTTGGTAAAACAGATTTTCAGCACCTTTGAGTTGACCAATGATCTAAAAATAAAATTAAGTCAAAGTAGGCCTTGTCAAATAGTCTAAATGCACCTTGTCAACAATGACTTTGAGTGGTTTGTGAAGTACTGGGTCTTCCACTTTAGCATCCTCGTCTACATACATGTTCGCCTTCATGTTCCAAAGCAATTGGTGGGCTAGCAGTTGGGAGTGTCCAGCAAACCACACAATCAAATCTGCCACATATCCCATCTGGGAAAAAATATTTCACGGCGAAAAATTCGTGGTTTTCATCCTTCAAGAGGGTATCTCAAAGCCCCTCCATACAGCTCTTTATAGGCCCACGAAGGCAAAAAACCGTTATCATAGTCGACTCTCGATTATAGTGGATTCTCAGTCCGTTCCCTGTGGTCCGATATTCTTGGCTCAATTTTAGAGCTTTTTTCTAGATTTCTTTAGCCCGTCTGGTTCAAATAATTGCAAGATTTCGATTTTAGCAGTCATTTCTGAAAATGGAAACAATTTTGTCGAAAATACCCACGCTTACCAATCGAAGATCATCCTTTTTTCAAAAACAAGGCATACTGTTTATTATACTTTTTGGTAAAACTCCTGCTATTTTCAGAAATAACTGGTAAAGCCGGAATTCTCGCGATTTTTTTGGATTATACCAACCGAAAACAACTGGCAAAAGGCTTTAAAAAAGTAGAGGTAAAAAAAATTCTCGGGCACTAGAAACGAACTTGAAGGATGACGCTATATTGTGAATTGGCTGTAAGAGAAACTCTTACAGTATCCCATCTTATGGCTTGCACAATTTGAGGTATATACAACAAGAGAACGTCTCTGAAAAAAGAACATTGTAGTTAAAACAGAGTTATCCGGTATAAAATGAGGATTTGCCCCAAAATCACCTTGGATAAGATCTCAGAACTCGAACCTAAAAAACAGATGTTTTTAAAATAATTTTGCAATTTTCTATAAATTCAACTATTACCGCATATTGAATAGTGATGGAGTGTGGGTTGTAAAGTTTTGGGCACAACAGTGACAAAGCCATCACCGGCGAGCATCTGGCCCAAGTCAAAACATGGCTCAGCTCCAAGTAATCGTAGTTAGTGGTCAGTTCACCCAAGAGCAATGGCAAAGCTTCAGCTATGTGTGACGCCTTCTCCGGTTGACTTCGAATCAAATCTTGCAGAGTGGTCCTTACCACTGAATGCATTCGGAACCTACACAAGCAGATATTGTTACAATTTATTAACCCTAGAAATTTGTTAGCCGGTATAATCACCTGCTAGCCAAGGCCACCGCCAATTCAGGTGAAATGTCCCATGCAAATTTGGTAGTCTCTTTCATCTGTTTCTGGTCCGACCTGGCATCACTGAATATGTTCTTGAGATGCTGGTCCAAATTTAAACCAGCTTCGCCTTCTTCCACTTGGTCGACATTGATGGGATGCAGCCAGGCTGTGACTCTCTCGATCTCATTGCTCTGTTAGTGAGTAGTTACTATGTTAAAAAGAGAAAATGCGCTAAATGTATATATACTCACAATCAAGAGCAGCAATAACTGTCGCTTTCTCAAGCAATTTCTGATCTGGTGTTCCACCTCCCTATTTCGGGTCACATTATCCGGTCTCTTGACACCTGCGGCAGCATGAGCAGTAACCGAACCACCATTCCTGGTTTGGGAGGCAACTATGGTAATGGTGTTGGCCCAATTGGTGGTGTTACTGCAAAAAAAGAGTGGATTTAAAGAACTAAATATGGTGAAGAACCTACCTAGCATTCCCATGCCAGGTCTGTCCAGAATTCCTTCAAAGTTAAAATAATTTTTATAAGTACAAGTCAAATCAAGAGTATAAACCTCATTTGAGCGCTCGAATCACCATACTGCGCTTCCATAACTTGTTGAAGATTGCTCATGTTTAATTCAGAATCTAAATTTCGATAATATCATAAGACAGTTGTTGGGTAGGTCGCTAAGTATCTTTCTAGTCATTTCTTTTTGGTTTTATTTCTTTTTTTGTTAGAATAGGAGGAAAATGACACTAGTTAAATCAGCTTTGTTTTCTGAAAACAGCTCTAATGTGAGACGACGCTATAGATTATTTAGAAAATATTTTTAGAATTGTTATATTAAAACGTAAAAAAAATCTTAGCAACTTTGGCACTTAGAAATGGGTGGATACGACGGAATTGAAAAATTGAGCAAAAACAGGAAGAAAATACAAAAAAATTAAAAAACCATCTAAAATGTGATATTGTACGTACTGAATAAAAACGAAAATATATTTTATGAATGATTTTTGGTCCAATTTTTTTTCTAATTCCAAAAACTTGCCGTTAGTGGCAAAGGCTTCTTTCTTGATGTACCGGCCATCAGTGTAGAGAGCATCCCAGAAAGCAACTAATTGCTTTAAGTCTGCAAATATAACTGTCAACCAGGGCTGCACCGGATATGAAAAAATATCGGATCGGATGTCGATTATAGGATAATTTAAAATAACTTTTTTTTTCAACAAAAGTTATCCGAAAATTTGCCATTTTCGGATACCGGATATCAGATGTCAAAAAGTGCCGGATATAGGATATCCTGTGCAGCCCTGCTGTAAACATACAGTCGAGTCTCGATATAGTGATCACCCAAGGGACCCTCCACAGGTGATCACTATAAAGAGTGATCCTTATATAGATGTTTAGTTTATCTTAAAATCACTGACCGAACACTATAGAGAAATTACCCATCGAAATCTATGTTTTTATGAAGCAAACAAAACAATAACAATGGTCTTGGTCCCCCTGTGGTTTTTGATCATTTTTGCCTTTCAAACCTAAAAATAAATTGTTGTATCAACAGGAAAAAATTCGAAAAATTTAAGCAAAAAAGTTCAAACATTGTTGCATTTTGCAATTGTTTTTATTGCTGTTGACCTTTTCTTTTTATGGCAAAAATTATGGCAAGAAAAGACGCGTCATTTCCCTTGAGCTGAAGAAGCAGATTATTGATGCTTCTGTGGGCACGAAATCAGATGAACTCAGTGAGCAATTTGGTCTCGCTGCTTCTTCTTCTGAGTGTTTTTTTGACTGCTGGGACAATCGAAAGTGATCACTATAGAGAGGCGATCAATATATAGAGTGCTCATTATATAGAGGTTTATTTTTAATATATTTCCTTACAAACCAACCAAGTCAAAACCAGGTGATCACTATAGTGGGAGTGATCACTATATCGAGACTTGACTGTAGTTAAAAAAATAATTATTACCTTGTTTGAGTCGAGCCCCTTCTTGAGTTGGAGTCTGAGGGGGCAGGGTGAAGTAGTCAAAAGCAACGGAGTAGATCCTCTGTCTCAACACATTAGTGGAAGTTCGACAGATTCCATCTCCTTGGATCATACTCCTGTAGCAAGATAGTTGGGGATGCAAAATAAGTAATTAGGAGCATGCAACTTACAACACAGAGCTCAACAGACGAAAACGAACACCAACTAAACTGCAACTTAGTTCAAAAATAAAACTTTTAATTCTAAAAAACACTTGCCTGCTTCAATGCTTCGAGTAATGAGTGCTAAACAAAACTAGTTTGATTTTTTTAAATAATAAATTTTTGTTAATAACTTTTTGACTTTTTGTTTATTGTTTATATAAAAAAAACTCACGGGAAGAAGTTTTAAGATTGTGGCCATCTCCAGGAGTATGTTGGTTGTACAGAGATTGGTTGACTACACTATCACCAATGTTGTTGGACAGCGTTTGAAGGAACATCATTTCAAACAGATCTACATTCTCTTGTTTGCAGTATCTGGCTAGGCTGATCCTCTCCATTAGGAACTATAATCCACTTCTATAATGTTAAAAAACCCAAAATTTTTAGCAACTAACATTAATCCATATAGCATGCGGGCGAATATATGGGGATGGTCTTTTCAAACAACACTCAACAGAAAGGGGGCAGTCCAATGTCTGATCTCGGGAGAATAGACCAAGTCCTCGTTGAGCTATGGTTGTCCAACAGCTGGTCATTTCTTGAAGAAACTGAAAAAAAATATTAAGGTTACAGTTCCGGAAGATTTTAAGGTAGACCAAGTAATCATCTTTTTCTTTAATATTTTTTGTTATAAAAACTATTTTTCAAAACTTTGGATAAACTATAATATAAGTGATTCGCCCAAAATGGTGTTTTATCAACTCGTATCAACGTTTTATGGCTTGAAATGGGTAGAAAACACGAAAAAACTATTGGGAAGGCCATTTTCGAGACTTTTTTTTTAACGAAAACCATGATACCCACTTTTATGGTTAATATTTTGAGGGTACCTAGATACCCATGAAAGGACTAAAATATAGGGTTGAACATAGTTTTGTTAACTGGGGCCTACTGCATAAAGAAACTCTGGTATGCATACATTTTTATGCATCTAGAGTAACTTTCGAGTGGTTTGTGTCTAAGATATGTGGGTGTGAGCATCTCAACACCAAGGACTTGGTGGGTCAGAGATGCGAACACTCACTTACCTTAGACATGATTCCGAGCAAGACTCTTGATCGAAAATGCATTTAGAGAGTCTTTTTGCCCAGCTCTAGTGAGCAAAAGGTACAATACCCTTTTATGGGTATCCAGGTACCCTCAAAATATTAACCATAAAAGTGGGTATCATAGTTTTCGCCAAAAAAAATCTCGAAAATGGCCTTCCCAATAATTTTTTTCGTGTTTTCTACCCATTTCAAGCCATAAAATGTTGATATGAGTTGATAAAACACCATTTTGGGCGAATCACTTATACTATGGTCAGGCCAAAACTTTTATCGAATTTATTTCTTAGTCATTCTTTCTTAGTTGATTGCTTTTACAAAGATTTTGAAAAAATAATAATCCCAATTTTTTTCACTTAAACATTTGAAAATCAAATCTCACATCTAATTGGACATTTTCTCTAGCCACCAAGATCCAATTCCAACAAGTCACGCACAACCTCATAGTGAACTCGGTGAATCTTTTTAATGGTGCCCATGTCAGAGTGTGCAGCAGTCTGTGATTGAGCTCTTCAAAAGTAAAAAAATTAGAATAGCATACATTTATCGAAATTATCACCCTTGGTGTAGATGAAGAATGCCGACATCAAAAATATTGACTTTAGGAACTTGTCTTCATCATTTGCTTCACAAGCAGATTCCAACATTCTCTCCAAGTGGTCAATCAACGCTTGTTCTGCCATTTCACTACTATTGTTGGTCTCTTTCAACATACTCAGCATTCCTTTCACTTGGCCCAGATAATCGGATCTAAGATTATTTTTACAAATGAAGTCAGGACTACATCACTAACCTTTGGCTCAAGACGGATAAGTAAGCGGAAATATCAGTTGCACTACCACTTTCATCATTAGTGCTAGTGCCTCCGATGGAAATGGATTCAGCAAATCCAAGACTGCCACCACCTAGTGCATTCATGCTTCCTGAGCTAACATTCAACAAAGAGCCAGTGTCTAGACCATCGCGCTCAGTGCAGCTTAAAACTGTGGCTATAGTCAAACGAAGACTTCTGTCATTTACGGAGTCTGTCCTTCGAATGTATTCTGAAAAAAAACATTCAATCATGTAAGAAAATTTATAAGAAAGGTAAGAGACCTAATAAGTAGCTATTAGTAAATCCAGGCGCCCATTTTACAGCAACACAAAGAATGCCCTCACATCTTTTAGTAAAATCTTTAGCAACTGCTTTTCTTCCTTCTATTGAGTCCTACAAAATTTCTTGTTAATTTCTTGTTCAAAATTTGTCTCTCTCCAATTCAATTGCCCCGCTCAATTGCTCCAACCCCGCCAATTCAAAAATTGTTCCTAATCTTTGGATTTGTGAACGGATTTTTGAACTTGGTTTCTAACAAAACAATGCTTGGAATTTAATTTATGGTATTTTTTTCTTAGAAACCAAGTTGAAAAATCCGTACAGAATTCAATGGTTAGAATTTTTTTTTGGATAGGCGAGGACAAAATTTGAACAGGTGAGCATGCCCCTTTAATAAAACATTTTTGTGTGACAAGATTTTTCACCTGAAGATGGATTTGCCATGGAAGATTGGACACAGGAAAGGTGGAGGTCTTACAGTCGGGGTCGGTATCAATGTTCTGGAGAGTAATTATTAATTCAAACAAATTCATTAAAAAAAGGCGTTGTTGACGAAATTGAAAATTCAGTAAATTTGAATGCTCGCATGAGAGTTTTCTCATATGCTTACATTTCGGAGCGCTCAAGATATTTTTGGGGGAAATTTTAATTGCTATCAGCGGTAAAAGTCCTTTAATTAACAGGTTCTCTCACCTCAATCAGGCTTTGCATCAATTGCAAAGCGGTAGAAATGAATTTTCCACTCCTAAAATCGAAAACAAAATTATGGAAAAAAATACTTGAAATGCACCATAAGAGGAATGGGAAATCATCGATCAAATCAGCCAGAAATTTGTCTGCCACTTGTCTGATTTCACGAATTTGGTTGTTGAACTAAAAAAATTAACAACACTGTTCACAGAATAAGTAGTTACACTAATTTTTCACCTGTACAAGAAGATATTGAGCGTGATATTCCAGCTGGCTCTCCATCTCTTGGTCCTCGTTGTGACGCCTCTTGGCCTCTCGGATAAACTCCTCAAAGACAAGTGTGGAAGCTGTCAACAAGCACTGCCACATTCCACTCTTGTCTTTTCGAATGGCTCTAAAAATAGATTTACTATTTCTCTTCATCAAAAATTCAAAACATATACAAGGTATGTAAAACAAATATGGCACTCTTCGAAAATTTTGCAAGGGTCGCTCTTCCTACCCCTCCTAAGAAAATCAGAACATTTTTGTTTTGAATAGCTGGAGGGATTCAATTTATTCTAAAAAAGGCGAAAAAAACATTACAGGTTATATAATGTTTTACATGACCTTATGTAAAATTTAACATAAGTCCGTTAATATTCGGTACTCAAAACGGCAAAAAATTACCCAGGTAATTATTTACCGGATAATTTTGTTTGAGTACGGGTAATTTTATTTATTTTATAGTAAACAAAAATTACCCGGGTAATGTTTGTTTAGAGTAGGGGTCCAGGCAAGAGTCGAACTTGAGACCCGGGATATCGAGTCGCAGTATCGAATTGCAATTGCATCGAGTCGCAATTGTATCGAGTCGGTGTATCGAGTCGGTGTATCGAGTCGTCGTTATACCACAAAAAGTATAAAAAACGACAAATTCGTATAAAAAAAGTTTGAAAGAAAATAGAAAAAAATCCGTGTTTTTCGGAACACCTTTCGGATTTTGAAAATTACCTGTCTTGTAAATATGAGAAAAACAAATGAACAGCATCTCGGTTGGAAGAATGAACTACCCGCATTTTTTCTAGGCTAAATATCATTTTTGTTTAAAAAAATACGTACAATCTGAAATATTACCGAAAAACAGAAAGCAAGTAAATGCATTGTCCAACATCTGAAATCACAAATTGCTTACAAAGGTACTTTTCCTCAAATTAAAATTATTTCTATGTGGCTTAGTAATGGGTTTAAATAATAATGGCCGATCGCTTGATTTATGTTGACGTCATACACACTTTTAATAAAATCATACCCATTCTGTTGACAATAGCGACCACATCTGGCTTTTGCTTGAGTTCGGTGCAGACAGCATTGCGTATATCTTGCAGCTCACTCTTAACAATTGACTCATAAATTGAAAAATCCTGAATGATTTATACCGGTGAAATGCCTTCAAGTTTTACAGCGGCATTTTCAATAAGCTCAGACTTGAAGTTTTCATTGGCTGTAAGGAAATAGTTGACCTTGCCAAAGAGCATTGCAAATAAAAAAAAACCGGTCAGAGTGGGGGATTTGGTAGCAATTGTACACACGGCTTGATACCATTCGTCTGGCCACAAACCAGCCCGTGAGGCATCAAATCCTAACACATCGCAGTAGAACCAGAAGTCCCGAAAAAGATTCCTGAGTTTGACAGTCGGCTCCCAAATCGGATCCATATGTTGAAGAAGAGCACTGATTTTTGGAATAAGAACTAAAATAAAAAAAACTATCAGGCTAAAAACGCCAGAGAATATGTCACAGACCTCCTAGATTACCAGCACCACTAGACATCTAAAATGTAGGATATGCAGGTCGTATCACCATCTGAATTTAGAACAAATACCTTGACAGTGAATTTAGTTATTTTTTCGCCTATCCTTTTGCCTTCCACTCCAAGTTGCACAAAGAGTTCAAGAAGCCTGCAAATATGATGTTTCGTGTGCAAAAAAAATTAATTTGAAGCAGAGTCTAACCTCCCAAATTTTAGGCTTTCCCCTTTTACCGCCGAAACTTTTTCAATTTAAATTGTTTTTTGCTTTATCCTGTTTTCGCCCAAAATCTTTTTCGCCATAACCTGTTAGGCACCGTTATTTTTATTTATTTAACTGGTTAAATATAGAAGAAGAGGAATAGATACATGTCTTCTTACGTCAAAAAATTGTTTCGGCTTTTACTGTTACGTATATAAATGGTTTTATCTGTAGTAAAATTTTTGACGTGGTTCCACAATCTGAGTGAGTTTTTGGCGAAAATAGGTCATAAATCTCTTGATCCTGTTCCTATAGAAATTTTTACTTAACCTTTTGTCACACTAAAAATTTTATTTTCTATCTCAGATAGACCTACTGAAGTCAATTCTTTATCTAATTTTTCTCTTTTCGTATGAGATTCGTACCCCTAAACACCTCAAACTACTTCAAACTGCCCCAAACTACTCCAAACCATCTCAAATCATCCTAAACACCCCGAACCACCTTAAAATACCTCAAAGCACTTCAAACCATGCTAAACCACTCCAAACCACCCATAACCACACTGAACACGTCAAACACCCCAAACCTAATTGAACAGCCGCGAATTACTCTAAACCATGCGAAACCACTCCAGACCACTTCAAACCAGTGCAGGGAACTCGTCCTCGTACTCATCCTCGTCCTCGTACTACGAGGACGAGTACGAGCGATTTCAAAAAGTCGGTACGAGGACGAGTACGAAGTACGAGGCTCAAAAAATTACAAGTACGAGGACGTGGACGAAGGGGCAAGGACGAGGACGGAAGACGAAGGGTAAAGACGACTCGTCCTAACTATAATTTTCTTCATTTAAATCTTTTTTTTACCAAAATTGTTTATTTTTACAAAAATTCCTATTATTTTAACAATTTTTAATCAAAAGTTCCAATTTCTTATTGAATTTTCTGATCCCATTTACCTGGCTTCCTCATTATTGGATACAAGTGTTTTAAAATTACTTTCTGCCGAAAAACAACAGAAAGGGCGTAGAGCAGTGCGTGAACTTGTAAAAATTTATATGATTCGCATGATACTTTAATTATTTGAACTTTTGAGGCAAGAATCTTATCTGGGACAACGCTTGAGTCAGAGTCTCAACCAACACAAGAAACTGTTTCTGAAGAAAAGTCACCTTTTGGGATGCCGATTGTTTCCAAACCAACCAACCTTGCTATTTCACAAACACAACGTGGTGATGTTATTTCACATGAATCGGATGACTATTTTAATTTGATGGATGGTTTTGACACTGAAAACCAAAAAGTCTTGGCCTTCTGGAAAAAATATGAAAAAGTGAGTGATAATTTGCAATAATTCCAGATACATTATTCTTCGCAGAGATTTCCTACTCATTACCAAGTTTCATCGTTAATTTTGACACTCAGCATGACAACATCTCCTGTTGAAAGAATGTTCAGCTAGCTCACGTTGCAGAGTACTGGCCATAAAACCAGTAGTGGTTACAAGCGGATAAGAAGTCGTGTTCTGTTATCATTCAACAAAAAATATATAAGCATTTAGTTCAAAAATGTATCAATTTTCAATAAAAATTACTCTTTTTTATTTTCTAAAACAAAGAACGAGCAAAGTACGAGTAAAAAGACAAAGGACGAGAAAAAGACAAGGACGAAGACGAGTACGAGCGATTTCAAAAAGTCGGTACGAGGACGAGTACGAAGTACGAGGCCCGAAAATTTTTGGTACGAAGTACGAGGACGAGTACGAGAAAATTGAAAATTCCCTGCACTGCTTCAAACCACTCCAAACCAGTTGGATATTAGGTTGACTAGCCGTGCATTTGACTGATCGACCTTTCAAGCAGAAATCCACCTAAACCATCCCTAAATATCAAAATAAATAAATCGGATGCTAGTTTTGATACCATTTTGATCAACTAAATCCCTATTTCCTTATTTTCTTGTTGAGAAAAGCCTTCAAGTTACTTTCCACACCGCTCAACCACAAACAACGACCGAATTTATAACTTATATTTATTGCATCAAAGTTACGAGAACAACAGAAGCATTATTCTAACATAACAATTTTAAAGGAAAATTTATTGTAGCCGGAAATATCACCTTCATCCTTCTTCGATTTGACTCCAACAGCATGGTATCATGATTAATAGTGCAGCGATAGCGATCTTGCATGACTCCTGACCGAGCACCACCTCGAAGCACACCAATGAACAGACTGATGCCCGAGATCATTCAAATTGCTCTGTTTCCAGTTCCATCGCATCATGCTGTAACATTAAATAATTGACGTCACAGGACAATCCATAAATTACCTCTGCTGATACCTAGGCTGCATTTGTTTGATATCGGACCTAAAGAATTGGGTCCAAAACTTATTTCCCAACATGAAAAAAATCCACATACCATCAATGACTATTTGAGCAGACTCAGCAGCACCATGAATAAAGGACACAAAGATATAAGAACAAGTAGAATTGACAGAATTACATTGTAAAGTAAAGTAGCTACCGGTACTGATCGAAGTCGACCGAGCCGATTTGCTGTAGCTGACGAAAGGCTGACTTAGGAAGGACAATTCGAAAAAAAACTCTAGCTGAATCACTAGCGATTCCACTGACTTGACGAAAGAGCTGCTTGATTCGATGAGGCCAACCACATCCTAAATGGAGTACATCAAAAATAATATAATTCTGAAACGAGAAGACAAAAACAAATTGAGAGTGAGAATAAAACAAGTCATTGGACACACAAAAAGTGAATGAAAGTAAGAGTAAAAATTTATGTCCGCTTAGTGGCAGTGTTTTCAAAATCGAAGTCGAATTCGAAGATGTCGAAATTTTGTCGAAGTCGAAATTATGTCGACGTTAAAGGGCCATTGCCGTCTACGGCCACGATTGTCCCCCGCCAATTCAAAAAATTTTCCTAATCATTGAACTTCTGTACGGATTTTTCAACTTGGTTTTTAACAAAACTTTACCTAGGCCTTGTTTTGTTAGAAACCAACATGAAAAATCCATGCAAAATCCAATGATTAGGCAACATTTCCAGTTGGTGAGGACAATTAATAGACCATGGTCTGAAAAAAATGCCCTAATTACTGAAAAATGCCCCCTGATCGGATAGGCCGTCAAAGGCTTGATTAAGTCAAAAACTTTAATCTACGGTCGTCCACAGCCTACGTGTATAGCATGAGCTTTTAGATGATGGACTTCATTCTTGAAGTTGACGTTGAGATTGACCATGCTTAGGAGATTAAATGAGTGTCCCGTAAAGCTTTTTCCCTTTTTAAAAGTAGGCTGCAGAGGCGGCTTTCCAATTCCAGACCAGGTCATAGCTGTCAGGAAAGTCTTTTCAACACTAGTATTCATCAGCAGATTGTTGCATCTCACCGAATTGATGACAAGCGATAGCTTCCATGGAGGCACCTTATCAGATTTGATAGAAGAAAATTGAAACAAACCTGTAAAAATATCATTAATTTGAACAGCGTTTGAGTTACGATTGGCATTTTCGGAGCTGAGTCTTTTGCAAGCTGATGTAATGTGTCATTTCAGATGGAAATTTCCACAGACAGAATTTTTATGGCGGCACTGAGAACATGCATGATAATTTCTTTCACATCTGTCGCAGACGCCCTCAAAGGCTCGTTTGACTTGATTGAAAGCTTGTTTGCGTTTGAAGTTTCGTAATTTCATCCCTAACTGTTGAGAGCGCAAAGCATTCGGAGCTGGCTGAGAGCGGAATCTCGCATCCTTGCGTCTTGGCATTTGAGCAGCAGAGAATTTATTGGACCCCATTTGCTTCGAAAGTTGGTGCAGGTTTGAGTTGAACATTGACTGCATTCCTGCATTCTTCTAGCTCGTTGAGAGTGACCTTCTTACTATCTACTTCGGCTCTTTCCTTGATTTGAATGCATCATGCACGCTGACTGCACTGATCTTGCATGCCACAGATGAGAATGAGGCACTTGTGATCGTCTTCGTCCATAGCACCAAGCTTGGCCAGTTCCACTGAAGCATTGATTTGTGTTTCGAAGGAGATGAGATGTTGAGCACCATTTTTCACTTGCTTCAGAGCTTCGTAGCAGCGGATGACGAGAGAGCGAGCTGTAGCGAAGAGAGATTTAAGAATGGCCACCAGTTCTTGATACCGCTTTTCATAGGCACCTTTCGGCTGAACTGCATCGGCGTATTTCCTAAAATCACACTCGGAAAGTCTTCCAATTAAAAGTCTGACTTTTGATTCATCCGGGAGAGAAGCACCGAATAGCACTGAATAGCAAGCATACCATTTGTCAAACGTGTGATCTTCTATCGGATTGTAGACGAACATTTCCATT
>JAMRYI010001330.1:0-31010 GCA_029231635.1 Ditylenchus weischeri
AACACTAACACTGACACTTGAAACTAACTTAACACTAACACTGACATTTGAAACTAACCTAACACTAACACTGACACTTGAAACTAACCTAACACTAACACTAACACCTGAAACTAACCTAACACTAACACTGACACTTGAAACTAACCTAACACTAACACTGACACTTGAAACTAACCTAACACTAACACTGACACTTGAAACTAACCTAACACTAACACTGAAACTTGAAACAAACCTAACACTAACACTGACATTTGAAACTAACCTAACACTAACACTGACACTTGAAACTAACCTAACACTAACACTAACACCTGAAACTAACCTAACGCTAACACTGACACTTGAAACTAACCTAACACTAACACTAACACCTGAAACTAACCTAACGCTAACACTGACACTTGAAACTAACCTAACGCTAACACTGACACTTGAAACTAACCTAACACTAACACTGACACTTGAAACTAACCTAACACTAACACTAACACCTGAAACTAACCTAACGCATCGCAATTGTATCCAGTTGTCGTTACACCTACTTGAAGGACCATGGTCACGCGTTATAAATTTTCCCCCGCCAGTTCAAAAATTTTTGCCTAATCGTTGAACTTCTGGACGTATTTTTCAACTTGGTTTCTAACAAAACAAGGCCTAGAATTTGATTTTAGTTAAAGTTTTGTTAGAAACCAGGAATTTTTTTTTGGGGAAATTCCTTTAAAAAACTTTTATACTTCTCTTCAACATGACTTAAACATGAAAATTACACGAAATGAAGTGATATTACAAATGTTCTGTGACACAACACTATCTATCTGCGCACCGAGCCGAAAGCCGAAATTGCGGCACACCAAGCCGAACCGACAACCCTAGCTACGGGAAAGGGTCATCAATCTTTATTCGAAATAACTTTATTAAACATTTTCATTCTTTCAGTCAGGAAACTTCTTTCTCACTCCACAGGTTTTTTTTCATTTCATCTTTTTCAAATTAAGTAATCTGACCATCGTTTAGGTATCCACCTGGAAAAAGGTTGTCTCTCAACCACACTGACTCGGTGCCCAACCATCGCCAGCAAATGTACTACATCCCGACGGCCATAGAAACACAAGTGGAAGAGTCAGCTAGGTTGGTTTTTATTTTTCGTGCTACTCGTTCATCACACCTAACAACTTTAGTGTCAATGAGTACCCGGAAAGTGAGCGTCAGACCCGCAAAATATCTGTTGTCTGTTGGGACGAAAAATGTAACATTCAGTTTTAGGACGGCAAATAGTGCTTTTGTCACTTTTTTAGGCCTGGCTAACATAAGCTCAAACATCCGTCTCCATCAAAATATTCACGAGTTAGCTGGGCTTCTCAAAAAGACTGCCCAAAAAAGACTCTCAAAACGACTAGCAATATCAACAATTTTGGACTTTATTTATTTAATTACTAGATTCAACCTTCCAGCCAATAAGTTTGCACCTAGATTTCAATGCAAAAAGCGGTGAAATTTACCGCTCTTCAAATTTATTGAGAAAAACATTGTAACTGCCACACTTGTTCCACTTACAATATGACCTTGTCTTATGGAAAACTGCCCATGGATGCTGGGTCTCATCTACCCAGAGCGGATGTGCAATACAGAAGTGTCGGATGCGAGGATCAGTGGGGGGAAGCTGGCGAAGTCCCTTTACCGTAAATATCATCCAATGTCTTGCACAATTTGTCTCTCTGTATTTTCTCTCTCGAGAAGCAGCTGATCCAAGTGAGAGCCTAAGAATAAAAAACATGGCTCTAGTCAAAAAAAATTTTATTATATAAAATAAGGCTTTATATGTGTTGCGGTGTCTCAATAAAAAAATACCTTGGTCTCCCTGCTGTTTGTTTTGAATTTTTTATTAATATTGCCCTGTTTTTTTCACAAATTTTTCAATTTTTTTTTAAGTACAGTCGAGTCTCGCTAAGGCGTCACCTCTGGGGACCGCTCATAAGTGACGGTTTACTGCGGGTGTCGTATTATTCATGGCATCCGGAATATTGGTTTATTTCAAACAAATAACAATCAAAACGAGCGAAATTTCAAACAATGGGGATCGCACTGTTTCCTTTTGCGATCGCTTTCAGAATCGCCTTCTTGTCCTTTAGAATGTCATTGAGAGCTGTATGCGAAATCTTGAACTGCTCGGCAAGCTTTGTCTTGTTGTTGTTATTTTCTGCAGCCTCGATAATCTATTGTTATTTTATATATGTGGAAGATAAAAAGTAACGAAAAACATAGTCTCTACGTTACTTTGTTCATTTGACCAAATAACGTTTTCAATTAATTATTTTTATTGGCTTTATAAATTTGTCGAAAATTTTAGTGCTATATACGATGCAACAACACAATCTTGACGGCTTTTCAAAACGGCTTGAGGTTTTTATTCCATCACGTTCTCTAAAAACGCCGCTTCCAGAAAAAAGAGCACGAAATTCTGCATCTGGATGTGCATTTTCAGTGCAAAAAATAAAACTTTTTGTATTTTTATAGCACTTTTTTGCGAAAATCACGAAAATATCGATTTTATTCGGGGAAATCGTAGTTTTTGTTTCGCAAAAAGGCTAGATGTTGTTCAACCATCATGTTTTCAAAAAACGGCTCTGCCAAAAGATAGAGCATTCAATTATGCAAAAATCACGAAAATATTGATTTCCTTAAGGAAAATCTGAACTTTTCCGCTTGCCTGTACTAAAAATTTTTAAGTAAAAGTTGAAAATGTGATATTTATGACCTACTCTACTTTTCGATTTCATGTCATGCAAAAAATTGAAAAATTCAAGATGTTCGGAAGTGTGGCTGAACCCATGACCTCAAGGAAAATAGTCTTATTTGCTAAGTAAAACTGTTTGACCACTCTGCCATGCAAACACGTCTAAAAATCTAAATCGGACCTTTTCGGAAGTTTTGAAAAGCCGTGATCTTGTGTCCATTAAATTCCGACATACCTCGCATTTGTGCAAAGCTTCACACATCACATCTTCCAAGAGGCCAACATTTGTTTGGAAATACTGAAAATTAATTTTTTTATGGATGTCATTTTTCAGGCCAACCTGTAATTTTCGTTTCTCGGCTAGAGCACTGAAAAGCTCGTTGACTGCTGTTTTATTACCGTTCCAAAGCGTAATATGAGTCAGGTGGTCCAAGTTAGCCAGCTCGATAAGTTCATCATCGAAAACATCAGAGGTAATAGAAATGTCTAGACATTGCAACTTCTTGACATTTTTCACGATTGCGTACAACAGCTGAAAAAGTTTATAATTTAATTTTGATGGTCGCATCCACCATCGACAGAAGAAGAATAACGAAACACTGGCGCTACTGTAATATACCTTTCCATGATATCACTATCAGTGTTGTGACTTGCCAAATTTTTCCTCTCCTCTTCCTCTTCCTCATACCTTTTTCAAAATCGTCCTCTCCTCTTCCTCCTCCTCAGAGGAAGAGGAAAATTTTTTCCTCGCTGAGTCTTTTTTTTCAATATTTTCCTCAATTTTTCCTCACTTCAGACTTTATCAACTTGGGTGCGATGTCAGATGTGGCTCGCAAAACTTGTAAAGGTATAGGAAAAAATGCCTCGCAAATCCCCACGCTTTTTATTACTTCTTCTTAGTCTTCCATCCTTCCCTCCTCTATTATCGCAGCACAAATAATATTGGGTTGGTCAATAGCATCAACAACGCAAATATTTCAGATAGCAAGAGAATGAACAACACTCCAACTCATACTTTTATTCATCTGGCTTCTTGGAAATAAATAATATCAGAAGGCAATCTCAGCGGATTTGTGGACGACAAGAGCCATTGTACTTTCGAGGTGATTATCGACAGCAAGAAGCAAATGTGTGGAATGAAGGTGAGAAGGGTTATTATTGAATTTCCATACATAGTGACTTTCTTTTCAAACGAGCAAACACGACGTGGACCGGCACTTCAAACTAAAACACACCGACTACAAAGGCAATCCCGTCAATAAGTTGTCCCTGGTGCACTCAAACGCCCACAGGAATCTGGCATTGTTCTTCGCGACTTCGACCGCTTCCGTTCGTTTGGTGGAGAATGAATGGATGAAGAAGTTACTGCACCGAATCCCCGATTTTAAGGTTCCCTGCCGTCGCAGTCTTATCGGTGATATGGAGAAAGAGGTTATTAAACACATACTTAGAAACTTGATAAATGTAGTTTGTTGAACCAAGCTATTTTTAGGTGAAGCGCGTCATGGATAACATTTGCGAGAAGATCAGTTACTCCGGACGTTTCTCCATCACAACGGATATTGCCACAACCCCAAATGGATGCCTCTTCTTCGCTTCAGTCATTGCCCGTTTTGTCGACAAGGGGCTCTCAAGATGTTGAATTTGCCGAATCTATACTTCTCCGTCCCAGATGAGGGTGCAAATATGCTGGTCGCTGCAAAGTATAGCTCCTATTTGGTTAGTTTTCCCATCGATTTTTCTGGATACCATTAGTAATAAAGTCTGACTTTACTTGACTAAAGGTTTTGTGGATAGTGAATTTAGTGGCTCCAGTGGATTGTGAGGAAAAAAGCGAGGAAAAATTTTTTCCTCACTGAGGAAACTTTTTTTCCTCTTCCTCTTCCTCATCGATTTTTGAAAAAGTTCCTCATCCTCATCCTCTTCCTCGTAGCTTTTTGTAAAATCGTCCTCTCCTCTCCCTCTTCCTCAGGAGGAAGAGGAATGAAGAGAGGAATGAGGAGAGGAAAGAGGAGAGGAAGTCACAACACTGATCACTATTCATGATAAAATAATGATATGATAGTGACAGTGATATGATAGTGATATCAATATCACATCAGCTGAAATTTTTTCAACCAATATCACATAATTATCATAAAAACCGAAATTTGTTTATTTGTTTACCTGCAGTGTCTCATTGGTTGCTCATATTTTTGTAGTTTAATGCTCGACACTAATTTTTTTACCGATATCACTATCATATCACCTGGAGAAATTGTTGATGGTATCACATCACTATCATATCATACGAAAACTTTTGGGACAACATCATATCACTATCACATCATGCGAAAATTTTCTCAACCATATCATATCACTATCATATCATGCGCAGAAAAACGACATCATGGAAACACTGCCAATTACTAATATCAACTTTTTCAAAAATATCTTCAAAAATGGTGGTTTCAGGTACCCTCCAAAAATTAGTGGGAGGATATATTCCAGTATCGTCGAAACATTTTACGTAATACGTACCTTCTTGTCCGTCACCACATAACTGATATTTGTTACCAAAACCACAAGCTGTGACAATTTATCCAAGATAGCATAAAAGGTCGACAAAGTGCTCGTGCAAAGAAGGATATTCAAATACTTCAATCTAAAAATAAATATTAAACGGATAGTGTTATATAAATGAGCTAGTGCAACATATTTTTTGAAAATCATGTTTAAACGTCTTCTAAATAATACAATGTAAATAAATAATTTTTATATTCTTAAAACGATAAAAAAGATAATTTGCTCAATAACCCCTGTGGTTTGGGTCCTACCCATGCAGAGGCCAGTCACAGACAAGGACTTAAACTACGGGGGTACTAAGCAAAAAATCGTGTTTTTGACATTATATACCGTATAAAATTCTTATCAAATTCTGAGGTGATCTGCGTTCACAGAAATTCAAAAAACGTTCTATAAAAAAAGCTATGGCCGTTTGAAAGTGCACAAATTTTTTGGATCACCCAGTAATTTATTTAAAAAAATTTGATATGAGAACCCTGATTTAGGGGGTGGAGGATTTTTAGAGTGAATTTAGAAAGATAGAAAAAGCTATTTACCGTATTTCCTAATAGCTCCCCCGGGTGAGTTATTTTTGGATGCCCGAAAATCGGAAAAATTTGAGGTCAATCTTGAGATTTTTGGATGAAGATTTAAAATCGAAAAAGCGGAATCGGTAGAGCTGTAAAAACGCATTAAACAGCTTTGCAAAAAATTGACTCTGTACTGAGATATAGGTCCTCAAAGTTGAGGGGGGATTTATTAGAGCAGGGGGAGCTATTATAGGTATAGTGACAAATTATTTTGAAAACAGAGGTCACTATACCGACTGTATATCTATTTATTTCAGTTATTGAAGTACGTGGAGTAACTATAGAAAAATGTTTGAATTAATCTTCTTGATAACTCGCCTGGTAAAATCCATTCTCTCCAAATAGGCATACAACTCAAGACTCCATGGAATTTCAAGACCCTCCAAGGCAATATTCTGACGGACAACTGCCTTTATCACTTGGTCGAAATCTCCATCGTTCCCTTTATCAAGGAACTTAAGAGTGGATGGCAGATGTTTTATCTTGTAGTCTTTATTTCCTACCAGCCTTAAGTATTCTAACTTAGAACACTTGGACAGCAAAGTGTTCAACACCTCATTGCGGGGACTTTCCTGTAAAAAGTCTTTCATATCCAAAAGTTATTTTTTGCTGTGCAAACTTACTGCAAATTCAACCGTCAAGGACTTTAATTTGTCACATAGCTTGAGTTTGATCACTTGTGCCAGGACATATTTATCACTCGGCAAATCCAAAGTCAAATGTTTTACGTTCGGTGCCAACGACAGAGCAAAGACATCTTCACCAACATGCGAGTCAGGATTGATATTTTTGTAACCGTCGTGAGGGAAACAAATTAGAAGATACTGAACGAATCGCCCACCTCGAAGGAGAACCTTGGTCATCTAAAAATATATAATATCTTAAATACCCAACACAGCGCTTGTCTAAAACTGACTCACATTTTCAAATTTAACGTAACACGAGCGGAAGTTTGACCAGCTGTTTTTGACAGCCCGACTCCACTTCTTGCATACTAGCTCAATTAGCAGTCGATCTTTTGGATGTAGCTTCTTGAAAATTTCTATCTAAATTTAAAAAATGACTAAAGTCGACTCTACACATGACGTCATCCCAAAAAGTACGTTCCCACTTTGGGTCCAACACTTTTTTTCAGTTTTTTGAAGTATGTTGTCAGTTGTTTTTAGTGAAACGATTCCAATTTTACCAGTTTTTCGGGTGACGTTATATGGATATTTGGGAAAAATTAGGTTATTGACATACTAAGATATCTTCGTAGAGACAATCGATTGTGGAAACAGTTTTCTTGTCAGGAAGAAGAGCTTTGAGGGCAGGATTGGCTGAAAGTTTAACGTGTGGGATGACGCTGTCTCTTCTCAACTCCTGAAATTTCCAAAGGTTATGTAAAAAAGCACAGCTAAGACGATTAAAATACCTTAACAGTTGCCTTTCTCTCACAAAAAATAGCAGATCTGAGACATTTGCGCTTCACCATATTTGTATAGCAACCAACTCTAAAGGGGAAAAATACCTTATTTTCTCTAATTTAAGACCTGCTCAACTTCGACTGTCATTATCTGGCTAAATTGAACTTAACCCACACCACTCAATTGAACTTGACCCTCACCAGTTAATTCAGCTTTGAGGGACCAAGGCAATTCTTTTTTACATTTTTTAATACCAATAATTATTTTGCATAAAAATGATTAAAAAGACTCGAAAAGAAAGAAGTTATTGGTATTGAAAATGTAAAGAAAAAATTTGCCTTGGTCCCCCAAGCTGAGAGGCACAGGAGGCACACAGAGGCACAGGTGTGCCTGAGAGGCACACTGAGAGGTCTCACATGAGACTTTTTGAGGAAACGACTACGCACCAAGCTGAATGACTGGTGGGGTGAAGTTCAAGCACACACGCCCATTATCTCGGGGCAGAGTCAATTTTTGTGATGGTGTTTGTTACGTTTTCTTAACTCTTACGAGCTCTACCGACTCCATTTTTAGATTTTAAATTTTCACATTAATAAGCATTTTGAAATCGACTCAAGTTTTTCTCGATTTTTGAAGGGTTGAAAAAGTTAAGCAGCGAGACTTAAATTAAAGAAAATACGGTAAGTAGTGGTGTGCTCAGTGTTTAGACCTCATACTTCATACGAGTAGAAATTTTCGAGTAGAAATAAATGCTTATTTCGGTTGTACGAGCACGATGTACGAGAATAAATTTTAAGGTAAGGTTTTTAAGGTACGATGTACGAGTACCAAGCACAAAAATTTTTGTTTAGGGGTACGAGTACGAAGTAGGATGGCTAGAATTTAGCAGAAGAGTCGACGGTACATCAGAGAAATCGACATGTGTTCTCTTTAATAAGACAGCTTTTATATGGAATTAGTAATTTTCATGAGACATCGATTTACGGCTGTTATACGGTAGAATCTCAATAATAAGATCATTTCATAGATCACTCTAAATAGGAAAATTATTAACAAGTACTTACACTTGCCACAATTATGAAGCTGGCTTAGAACAATTTTCACGACTGTCTATTTTTCTTAATACTCGTTTATCAAGAAATAGATAGCATTTTATCTGATAAATATCAATCAATATATTTCGAGAAGTTTATCTGTTTAGATCAGGGTTCCCAGATCCCTTTTTAAAAAGTTTTCTCCTTTTTTGGGGGGTGCCTCTTCTTTTTTTCCCTTTTTTTTCTCCAGTCTAAACAATGTGCGACGAGAAAAACGTTCTCATTGTTTGGTCTTTGAAAATCGTCTTCGAAAGCGATAAAACGAATACGATAAAAAAGTAGAATTCGAACATAGTTTTGAATACAGAGAACTACCGCATAAAAAACTCTGGTTGAAAAACAAGGTAAAAATGAACAAAACCAGGTGTCCAGGTACCCTCTCCAGGTGGTTTACCTTGGTCCCCCAAGGCAAAAAGTCAAAATTTAGTCAAAAAAAAATTTTTCAAAAAGTGCCGTCCCCCACTTAAAAACATGTTTTGTACACGTTTCAAGCACTAAAACACACAAAAAAGCAGTTAAAATCCCTTTTTGGGAGGACTTGCTATAATATACTCCGGCCAAAAATAGAATTTGAACATTGTTTTGAATACTGAGAACTACCGCAGAAATTCTGGTATGCATAAATTTTTCATGCATCCAGAGTCACTTTCGAGTGATTTGTGTCTAAGGTATGTGGGTGTGCGCATCTCAACTCCAAGCCCCCTTCATGCATCCAGAGTCACTTTCGAGTGATTTGTGTCTAAGGTATGTGGGTGCGCATCTCAACTCCAAGACCCCTTCATGCATCCAGAGTCACTTTCAGTGATTTGTGTCTAAGGTATGTGGGTGTGCGCATCTCAACTCAAGCCCCTTCATGCATCCAGAGTCACTTTCAGTGATTTGTGTCTAAGGTATGTGGTGTGCGCATCTCAACTCAAGCCCCCTTCATGCATCCAGAGTCACTTTCAGTGATTTGTGTCTAAGGTATGTGGGTGTGCGCATCTCAACTCCAAGCCCCCTTCATGCATCCAGAGTCACTTTCGAGTGATTTGTGTCTAAGGTATGTGGGTGTGCGCATCTCAACTCCAAGCCCCTTCATGCATCCAGAGTCACTTTCAGTGATTTGTGTCTAAGGTATGTGGTGTGCAATAAGAAAGCCCCCTTCATGCATCCAGAGTCACTTTCAGTGATTTGTGTCTAAGGTATGTGGTGTGTGCATCTCAACTCAAGCCCCTTCATGCATCCAAGAGTCACTATCGACTGATTTGTGTCTAAGGTATGTGGGTGTGTGCATCTCAACTCCAAGCCCCTTCATGCATCCAGAGTCACTTTCGACTGGTTGTGCAGGTGCTAAAACCATAGTGACCGATAGCGAAAATTGGGCGGCGTCCGTCCCGCCGTCACTTGACGTTTTCGCCGGCCGTCAATATTTCGCCGTCCTCTGAAGGTACCCGGCCGTTTACCGGCCGTCAAAGTAAATTTTTTTTGCCGGCCGTCAACCGGCTTCCGTCAAAGTCAACTTTTTTTCGCCCGTCTTCGACCGGCTGTTCTGTGCAGTGTGCATGTATTCTGGATTAGTTATCAGTGGTTACACATTTATTATTGACGTTTAAATTTAGTTTAAAACGATTGTTTAAGTGACATATTTTGAGTTGTAACTGAGCAAAGTGCGCGATTTCAAAAGCGCTTCCCCAATACCGACTCTTCTGCCCTCTGCATGCATAGTCATGATAGAAAACATTCTTTCAACAGCACCAGATGCCGCAGGATCAGGATATAAAATTAGATTTTTATAGGGCCTTCTTTCTTAAATAATTACTGTTATAGTTGTATTTGTTGCACCTTTTGTGTCTATTTGTCTCTACCGGGACGAATCCACCGAGACGGGTGACTTGGGACCGAATTAACCTAACCGTCATTTCCCTATCAATAGCAATCAATTCAATATCAATTCCCTATCAAAAAGATAAAAAAGCTTAGTCCGGTAGGGTCAAAAAACCTTATATCAATCAAACAGTATGTCAGAATCAACACTAAAATTAAACTAACAGTTCGCTTAAAAACTTACTATGTTAGCGTTAGGTTATTGTTAGCCTAACACCAACATAGTGAGTGTTAGTTATGAAAACACTGGTTACGATTGGATAAAAAGCAACTCCATTCAAATTTTTGAACTTTGCAACAAAAAACGACAGCATGTAAACAAACAAAGGGAGAAAAGTACCGCAAACAAACCACCCAACAACCCCAAACCACCCAACTTACAGGAACATCCAGTTAAAGTAGTTAAGTAGTCCCGTAGAATTATTCAAGAAATTGGTATGGAGGTGTTGGTACTCAGATGGTAGTACAAAGGCCCCTTCAGGGTGCTGAGGGAGCCCCAGGGGCTTGGTTAGAGGCACACTCACTACATAGGCATGTTTCGAGCAAGACTCTTAATCAAAAATGCATAAAGAGACTCTTTTTTTTGTAGCTCTGATCACCAAACGCAGTACAGAATACCTAATATAAGAATAGTTTACCTTGGTACCCAAGGCAAAAAGAATCAAATTTTGGTCAAAAAAATTTTCAAAAATTCATTTTTGTGTGGAAAAATGTTAGAAAATAACTTTTTCATCGTTTGAAGCATATAAAAATTACTTGGGACTCCCAAGTTGGGAATAAGTGAAAAATAAGTGGGATAAATAAGTGAAAAACATGCCCTCCCCCAACCCAACAAGTTCCCACTTTTTCGCGTGTTTTAGCTAGGGTTGCTGAATGGGTAAATACCCGGGTAAATGCCGAAATTTTACCCGAAAATATTTGCCAATAATTCCAGCAACCCTAGTTTGACATAGTGTGCCCGCCGTCCTCCGGGCCCGTCCGTCCCGTCTCCGTCCGGACAACGCCGAAAAGTAGAGACGGTCGGACTGCCGCCGTCCAAATAAAAATTAGACGGATGGCCACAGACATGAAATTTTTTAAGGACAAGCCGGCGGACTGGCCAGTGATGCCACTTTCGAAAAAGACGGCCGGTCGGACGGCCGTCGTGAAAAGTCCAGGCAGGACGGTGGACGTGGTGAAAAAAATAAAAAGACGGCCGGCAGATCGGACGGTGGGAAAAAATTGACTGCAAGGTGATAAGTAGTATATCGCAATAACAATTTTGAAACTCGAGCTGTTGCGGAACTTTCATCACCATTCGGTTTTAGGAATGGTTGCCGTCCCTGCTCGAACCCAAACAATTGATCTGTTGGTAAGGTCATTCAAAAGATGCGCCCTTTCAGTGAAAAGCAAAACAGCTGCAGAATTCTGGAAAAATGAGGTCAAGATTTTAAGGTGCAGCAAAAATACAACTATAACGGTACTATTTAAGAAGAAGGCCCTATAAAAACTTGCTCTTGATATCATACGATTTCAGCGGCATCTGGTGCTGTTGAAAAATGTTTTCTATCATGACTATGCACAGAGGGGAGCAGAAGAGTCGGCATTGAAACGCTTTGAAATCGCGCACTTTGCTCAGTTACAACTCAAAATATGTCACTTAAACAATCGTTTTAAACTAAAAATTTAAACGTCAATAATAAATGTGTAACCACTGATAACTAATCCAGAATACATGCACACTGTAAGAACAGCCGGTCGAAGACAGGCGAAAAAGTTGACTTTGGACGGCGGTGGACGGCCGGCAAAAAAAAATTTACTTTGGACGGCCGGTAAACGGCCGGGGCTAAATTTCAGAGGACGGCGAAATATTGGACGGCCGGCGAAAAACGTCAAGACGGCGGACGGGACGCCGCCCAATTTTCGCTTATCGCGGTCACTATGGTTTTAGCACCTGAAACGTGTAGAAAACATGTTTTTAGGTGGCGGAAGACAACTTTCGAGAAAAAATTTTGACCAAAATTTCCCTTTTTGCCTTGGGGGGACCAAGGCAAACCACATGGATAATTTCAGCCATTATCGATTTTTTACTTTGTTTTCAACGCTGAAACTGGGCAAAAAGAGTTTCTTATTGCATTCATTGTCAAGAGCAATCTCGGAATCATGTCTAAGGTAAGTGAGTGCGCGCATCTCTAACCCCCCTTCGGGAGCGCAGGGGGCTTGGTTGCTTGGGGTTGAGATGCGCACACCCACATACCTTAGACACAAATCACTCGAAAGTGACTCTGGGTGCATGAAGGGGGCTTGGAGTTGAGATGCACACACCCACATACCTTAGACACAAATCACTCGAAAGTGACTCTGGATGCATGGAGGGCTTGGAGTTGAGATGCACCACATACCTTAGACACAAATCACTCG
The DNA here is from genome assembly GCA_029231635.1 of Ditylenchus weischeri. NCBI lineage: Eukaryota > Metazoa > Nematoda > Chromadorea > Rhabditida > Anguinidae > Ditylenchus > Ditylenchus weischeri. Next base: position 12,638 of record JAMRYI010001330.1, read on the forward strand.
AAAGTGACTGGATGCATGGAGGGCTTGGAGTTGAGATGCACACCGCATAGACACAAATCACTCAGTGACTGGATGCATGGAGGGGGCTTGGGTTGAGATGCGCACACCCATACCTTAGACACAAATCACTCGAAAGTGACTCTGGATGCATGGAGGGGGCTTGGGTTGAGATGCACACCCACATACCTAGACACAAATCACTCAGAAAGTGACTCTGGGTGCATGGAGGCTTGGGTTGAGATGCGCACACCCATACCTTAGACACAAATCACTCGAAAGTGACTCTGGATGCATGGAGGGGCTTGGAGTTGAGATGCGCACACCCATTTAGACACAAATCACTCGAAAGTGACTCTGGATGCATGGAGGGCTTAGGTTGAGATGCGCACACCCACATACCTTAGACACAAATTTACCTTGTTTTCAACCAGAGTTTTTATGCGGTAGTTCTCTGTATTCAAAACTATGTTCGAATTCTACTTTTTTATCGTATTCGTTTATCGCTTTAAAGGATTTTCAAAGACAATATGAGAGTTTTCTCGTCACTTTGTTTAGACTGGAAAAAGGGAAAAAAAGAAGGCACCCCAAAAAGGAAAACTTTTTAAAAGGGATCTGGGAACCTGTCTAAACAGATAAACTTCTCGAAATATATTGATTGATATTTATCAGATAAATTGCTATCTATTAGGTTGATCCAAAGTTCTTGGGCAGAAAAAATTTATTTTCAGTTTTTATTCTTCTTTTTCGTCGTTTCATCATCTGTCTTTTTAGATGACAGACGATCATTGCCACATTCTGCTGTTTTGTTTCTGAAGGGCACTCCAGAACGAGGCTACTAATCTGCAAGTTTATTTTGATTCAATTCGATTAGATTCTTTGTTAAAGGTATTGGAGATTGCCTGAAAGATGGCAAAATGTTGTTGATGTTGAGGAGATTATTTTGTTGAATAAAGATTTTGGAGAGCTGTTTTGTTGATGTGACTTCAGTGATATCTCCTCTGATTAGATCTGCAAACATTGGAATGATAAACATCATGCTAAATATTAACTCGTTAATAAAATCGAAAATAAATTTTTCAAGGTGCCCAAAAACTGAATCAACTAATATTCTTGATAAACGAGTATTAAGAAAAATAGACAGTCGTGAAAATTGTTCTAAGACAGCTTCATAATTGTGGCAAGTGTAAGTACTTGTTAATAATTTTCCTATTTAGAGTGATCTATGAAATGATCTTATTATTGAGATTCTACCGTATAACAGCCGTAAATCGATGTCTCATGAAAATTACTAATTCCATATAAAAAGCTGTCTTATTAAAGAGAACACAGTCGATTCTCGATGTACCGTAGATCCTGTATGACCTCTTTTGCAATTTTTAAGCATCGCGACAACCAGTGTCTGGACTAGGGTTGTCGACACGACATGTCGATTTCGACATTTCCTGCTGTTTTTTTGACATATCGACATTCGACTCTTCTGCTAAATTCTAGCCATCCTACTTCGTACTCGTACCCCTAAACAAAAATTTTTTTGTGCTTGGTACTCGTACATCGTACCTTAAAAAACCTTACCTTAAAATTTTTTCTCGTACATCGTGCTCGTACAACCGAAATAAGCATTTATTTCTACTCGAAAATTTCTACTCGTATGAAGTATGAGGTCTAAACACTGAGCACACCACTACTTACCGTATTTTCTTTAATTTAAGTCTCGCTGCTTAACTTTTTCAACCCTTCAAAAATCGAGAAAAACTTGAGTCGATTTCAAAATGCTTATTAATGTGAAAATTTAAAATCTAAAAATGGAGTCGGTAGAGCTCGTAAGAGTTAAGAAAACGTAACAAACACCATCACAAAAATTGACTCTGCCCCGAGATAATGGGCGTGTGTGCTTGAACTTCACCCCCACCAGTCATTCAGCTTGGTGCGTAGTCGTTTCCTCAAAAAAAGTCTCATGTGAGACCTCTCAGTGTGCCTCTCAGGCACACCTGTGCCTCTGTGTGCCTCCTGTGCCTCTCAGCTTGGGGGACCAAGGCAAATTTTTTTCTTTACATTTTCAATACCAATAACTTCTTTCTTTTCGAGTCTTTTTAATCATTTTTATGCAAAATAATTATTGGTATTAAAAAATGTAAAAAAGAATTGCCTTGGTCCCTCAAAGCTGAATTAACTGGTGAGGGTCAAGTTCAATTGAGTGGTGTGGGTTAAGTTCAATTTAGCCAGATAATGACAGTCGAAGTTGAGCAGGTCTTAAATTAGAGAAAATAAGGTATTTTTCCCCTTTAGAGTTGGTTGCTATACAAATATGGTGAAGCGCAAATGTCTCAGATCTGCTATTTTTTGTGAGAGAAAGGCAACTGTTAAGGTATTTTAATCGTCTTAGCTGTGCTTTTTTACATAACCTTTGGAAATTTCAGGAGTTGAGAAGAGACAGCGTCATCCCACACGTTAAACTTTCAGCCAATCCTGCCCTCAAAGCTCTTCTTCCTGACAAGAAAACTGTTTCCACAATCGATTGTCTCTACGAAGATATCTTAGTATGTCAATAACCTAATTTTTCCCAAATATCCATATAACGTCACCCGAAAAACTGGTAAAATTGGAATCGTTTCACTAAAAACAACTGACAACATACTTCAAAAAACTGAAAAAAAGTGTTGGACCCAAAGTGGGAACGTACTTTTTGGGATGACGTCATGTGTAGAGTCGACTTTAGTCATTTTTTAAATTTAGATAGAAATTTTCAAGCTACATCCAAAAGATCGACTGCTAATTGAGCTAGTATGCAAGAAGTGGAGTCGGGCTGTCAAAAACAGCTGGTCAAACTTCCGCTCGTGTTACGTTAAATTTGAAAATGTGAGTCAGTTTTAGACAAGCGCTGTGTTGGGTATTTAAGATATTATATATTTTTAGATGACCAAGGTTCTCCTTCGAGGTGGGCGATTCGTTCAGTATCTTCTAATTTGTTTCCCTCACGACGGTTACAAAAATATCAATCCTGACTCGCATGTTGGTGAAGATGTCTTTGCTCTGTCGTTGGCACCGAACGTAAAACATTTGACTTTGGATTTGCCGAGTGATAAATATGTCCTGGCACAAGTGATCAAACTCAAGCTATGTGACAAATTAAAGTCCTTGACGGTTGAATTTGCAGTAAGTTTGCACAGCAAAAAATAACTTTTGGATATGAAAGACTTTTACAGGAAAGTCCCGCAATGAGGTGTTGAACACTTTGCTGTCCAAGTGTTCTAAGTTAGAATACTTAAGGCTGGTAGGAAATAAAGACTACAAGATAAAACATCTGCCATCCACTCTTAAGTTCCTTGATAAAGGGAACGATGGAGATTTCGACCAAGTGATAAAGGCAGTTGTCCGTCAGAATATTGCCTTGGAGGGTCTTGAAATTCCATGGAGTCTTGAGTTGTATGCCTATTTGGAGAGAATGGATTTTACCAGGCGAGTTATCAAGAAGATTAATTCAAACATTTTTCTATAGTTACTCCACGTACTTCAATAACTGAAATAAATAGATATACAGTCGACTCTCGGTATAGTGACCTCTGTTTTCAAAATAATTTGTCACTATACCTATAATAGCTCCTGCTCTAATAAATCCCCCTCAACTTTGAGGACCTATATCTCAGTACAGAGTCAATTTTTGCAAAGCTGTTTAATGCGTTTTTACAGCTCTACCGATTCCGCTTTTCGATTTTAAATCTTCATCCAAAATCTCAAGATTGACCTCAAATTTTTCCGATTTTCGGGCATCCAAAAATAACTCACCCGGGAGCTATTAGGAAATACGGTAAATAGCTTTTCTATCTTTCTAAATTCACTCTAAAAATCCTCCACCCCCTAAATCAGGGTTCTCATATCAAATTTTTTTAAATAAATTACTGGGTGATCCAAAAAATTTGTGCACTTTCAAACGGCCATAGCTTTTTTTATAGAACGTTTTTTGAATTTCTGTGAACGCAGATCACCTCAGAATTTGATAAGAATTTTATACGGTATATAATGTCAAAAACACGATTTTTTGCTTAGTACCCCCGTAGTTTAAGTCCTTGTCTGTGACTGGCCTCTGCATGGGTAGGACCCAAACCACAGGGGTTATTGAGCAAATTATCTTTTTTATCGTTTTAAGAATATAAAAATTATTTATTTACATTGTATTATTTAGAAGACGTTTAAACATGATTTTCAAAAAATATGTTGCACTAGCTCATTTATATAACACTATCCGTTTAATATTTATTTTTAGATTGAAGTATTTGAATATCCTTCTTTGCACGAGCACTTTGTCGACCTTTTATGCTATCTTGGATAAATTGTCACAGCTTGTGGTTTTGGTAACAAATATCAGTTATGTGGTGACGGACAAGAAGGTACGTATTACGTAAAATGTTTCGACGATACTGGAATATATCCTCCCACTAATTTTGGAGGGTACCTGAAACCACCATTTTGAAGATATTTTTGAAAAAGTTGATATTAGTAATTGGCAGTGTTTCCATGATGTCGTTTTTCTGCGCATGATATGATAGTGATATGATATGGTTGAGAAAATTTTCGCATGATGTGATAGTGATATGATGTTGTCCCAAAAGTTTTCGTATGATATGATAGTGATGTGATACCATCAACAATTTCTCCAGGTGATATGATAGTGATATCGGTAAAAAAATTAGTGTCGAGCATTAAACTACAAAAATATGAGCAACCAATGAGACACTGCAGGTAAACAAATAAACAAATTTCGGTTTTATGATAATTATGTGATATTGGTTGAAAAAATTTCAGCTGATGTGATATTGATATCACTATCATATCACTGTCACTATCATATCATTATTTTATCATGAATAGTGATCAGTGTTGTGACTTCCTCTCCTCTTTCCTCTCCTCATTCCTCTCTTCATTCCTCTTCCTCCTGAGGAAGAGGGAGAGAAGGACGATTTTACAAAAAGCTACGAGGAAGAGGATGAGGAACTTTTTCAAAAATCGATGAGGAAGAGGAAGAGGAAAAAAAGTTTCCTCAGTGAGGAAAAAATTTTTCCTCGCTTTTTTCCTCACTTTTTCCTCATTTAACAATCCACTGGAGCCACTAAATTCACTATCCACAAAACCTTTAGTCAAGTAAAGTCAGACTTTATTACTAATGGTATCCAGAAAAATCGATGGGAAAACTAACCAAATAGGAGCTATACTTTGCAGCGACCAGCATATTTGCACCCTCATCTGGGACGGAGAAGTATAGATTCGGCAAATTCAACATCTTGAGAGCCCCTTGTCGACAAAACGGGCAATGACTGAAGCGAAGAAGAGGCATCCATTTGGGGTTGTGGCAATATCCGTTGTGATGGAGAAACGTCCCGCGAGTAACTGATCTTCTCGCAAATGTTATCCATGACGCGCTTCACCTAAAAATAGCTTGGTTCAACAAACTACATTTATCAAGTTTCTAAGTATGTGTTTAATAACCTCTTTCTCCATATCACCGATAAGACTGCGACGGCAGGGAACCTTAAAATCGGGGATTCGGTGCAGTAACTTCTTCATCCATTCATTCTCTACCAAACGAACGGAAGCGGTCGAAGTCGCGAAGAACAATGCCAGATTCCTGTGGGCGTTTGAGTGCACCAGGGACAACTTATTGACGGGATTGCCTTTGTAGTCGGTGTGTTTTAGTTTGAAGTGCCGGTCCACGTCGTGTTTGCTCGTCTGAAAGAAAGTCACTATGTATGGAAATTCAATAATAACCCTTCTCACCTTCATTCCACACATTTGCTTCTTGCTGTCGATAATCACCTCGAAAGTACAATGGCTCTTGTCGTCCACAAATCCGCTGAGATTGCCTTCTGATATTATTTATTTCAAGAAGCCAGATGAATAAAAGTATGAAAGTGACTCACTCTTTAACTCCCTCTTCGCCATAGAAGCATCGTTCTTTAATGATGGCGCAGAACGAGTGAGATTGAAGAAGGCTTTGGAATCCCCGGCGTTTGTGTTAGTTGGAGTGTTGTTCATTCTCTTGCTATCTGAAATATTTGCGTTGTTGATGTTATTGACCAACCCAATATTATTTGTGCTGCGATAATAGAGGAGGGAAGGATGGAAGACTAAGAAGAAGTAATAAAAAGCGTGGGGATTTGCGAGGCATTTTTTCCTATACCTTTACAAGTTTTGCGAGCCACATCTGACATCGCACCCAAGTTGATAAAGTCTGAAGTGAGGAAAAATTGAGGAAAATATTGAAAAAAAAAGAGAGAGATTTTTTCTTCAGCGAGGAAAAAATTTTCCTCTTCCTCTTCCTCTGAGGAGGAGGAAGAGGAGAGGACGATTTTGAAAAAAGGTATGAGGAAGAGGAAGAGGAGAGGAAGAAAATTTGGCAAGTCACAACACTGATAGTGATATCATGGAAAGGTATATTACAGTAGCGCCAGTGTTTCGTTATTCTTCTTCTGTCGATGGTGGATGCGACCATCAAAATTAAATTATAAACTTTTTCAGCTGTTGTACGCAATCGTGAAAAATGTCAAGAAGTTGCAATGTCTAGACATTTCTATTACCTCTGATGTTTTCGATGATGAACTTATCGAGCTGGCTAACTTGGACCACCTGACTCATGTTAAGCTTTCGAACGGTAATAAAACAGCAGTCAACGAGCTTTTCAGTGCTCTAGCCGAGAAACGAAAATTACAGGTTGGCCTGAAAAATGACATCCATAAAAAAATTAATTTTCAGTATTTCCAAACAAATGTTGGCCTCTTGGAAGATGTGATGTGTAAAGCTTTGCACAAATGCGAGGTATGTCGGAATTTAATGGACACAAGATCACGGCTTTTCAAAACTTCCGAAAAGGTCCGATTTAGATTTTTAGACGTGTTTGCATGGCAGAGTGGTCAAACAGTTTTACTTAGCAAATAAGACTATTTTCCTTGAGGTCATGGGTTCTTTTTTTGTGTGTTTTAGTGCTTGAAACGTGTACAAAACATGTTTTTAAGTGGGGGACGGCACTTTTTGAAAAATTTTTTTTTGACTAAATTTTGACTTTTTGCCTTGGGGGACCAAGGTAAACCACCTGGAGAGGGTACCTGGACACCTGGTTTTGTTCATTTTTACCTTGTTTTTCAACCAGAGTTTTTTATGCGGTAGTTCTCTGTATTCAAAACTATGTTCGAATTCTACTTTTTTATCGTATTCGTTTTATCGCTTTCGAAGACGATTTTCAAAGACCAAACAATGAGAACGTTTTTCTCGTCGCACATTGTTTAGACTGGAGAAAAAAAAGGGAAAAAAAGAAGAGGCACCCCCCAAAAAAGGAGAAAACTTTTTAAAAAGGGATCTGGGAACCCTGATCTAAACAGATAAACTTCTCGAAATATATTGATTGATATTTATCAGATAAAATGCTATCTATTTCTTGATAAACGAGTATTAAGAAAAATAGACAGTCGTGAAAATTGTTCTAAGCCAGCTTCATAATTGTGGCAAGTGTAAGTACTTGTTAATAATTTTCCTATTTAGAGTGATCTATGAAATGATCTTATTATTGAGATTCTACCGTATAACAGCCGTAAATCGATGTCTCATGAAAATTACTAATTCCATATAAAAAAAGCTGTCTTATTAAAGAGAACACAGTCGATTCTCGATGTACCGTAGATCCTGTATGACCTCTTTTGCACCCACAATTTTTAAGCATCGCGACAACCAGTGTCTGGACTAGGGTTGTCGACACGACATGTCGATTTCGACATTTCCTGCTGTTTTTTTGACATATCGACATTCGACTCTTCTGCTAAATTCTAGCCATCCTACTTCGTACTCGTACCCCTAAACAAAAATTTTTTGTGCTTGGTACTCGTACATCGTACCTTAAAAAACCTTACCTTAAAATTTTTTTCTCGTACATCGTGCTCGTACAACCGAAATAAGCATTTATTTCTACTCGAAAATTTCTACTCGTATGAAGTATGAGGTCTAAACACTGAGCACACCACTACTTACCGTATTTTCTTTAATTTAAGTCTCGCTGCTTAACTTTTTCAACCCTTCAAAAATCGAGAAAAACTTGAGTCGATTTCAAAATGCTTATTAATGTGAAAATTTAAAATCTAAAAATGGAGTCGGTAGAGCTCGTAAGAGTTAAGAAAACGTAACAAACACCATCACAAAAATTGACTCTGCCCCGAGATAATGGGCGTGTGTGCTTGAACTTCACCCCCACCAGTCATTCAGCTTGGTGCGTAGTCGTTTCCTCAAAAAGTCTCATGTGAGACCTCTCAGTGTGCCTCTCAGGCACACCTGTGCCTCTGTGTGCCTCCTGTGCCTCTCAGCTTGGGGACCAAGGCAAATTTTTCTTTACATTTTCAATACCAATAACTTCTTTCTTTTCGAGTCTTTTAATCATTTTTATGCAAAATAATTATTGGTATTAAAAATGTAAAAAAATGCCTTGGTCCCTCAAAGCTGAATTAACTGGTGAGGGTCAAGTTCAATTGAGTGGTGTGGGTTAAGTTCAATTTAGCCAGATAATGACAGTCGAAGTTGAGCAGGTCTTAAATTAGAGAAAATAAGGTATTTTCCCCTTTAGAGTTGGTTGCTATACAAATATGGTGAAGCGCAAATGTCTCAGATCTGCTATTTTTGTGAGAGAAAGGCAACTGTTAAGGTATTTTAATCGTCTTAGCTGTGCTTTTTACATAACCTTTGGAAATTTCAGGAGTTGAGAAGAGACAGCGTCATCCCACACGTTAAACTTTCAGCCAATCCTGCCCTCAAAGCTCTTCTTCCTGACAAGAAAACTGTTTCCACAATCGATTGTCTCTACGAAGATATCTTAGTATGTCAATAACCTAATTTTCCCAAATATCCATATAACGTCACCCGAAAAACTGGTAAAATTGGAATCGTTTCACTAAAAACAACTGACAACATACTTCAAAAACTGAAAAAAGTGTTGGACCCAAAGTGGGAACGTACTTTTTGGGATGACGTCATGTGTAGAGTCGACTTTAGTCATTTTTTAAATTTAGATAGAAATTTTCAAGAAGCTACATCCAAAAGATCGACTGCTAATTGAGCTAGTATGCAAGAAGTGGAGTCGGGCTGTCAAAAACAGCTGGTCAAACTTCCGCTCGTGTTACGTTAAATTTGAAAATGTGAGTCAGTTTTAGACAAGCGCTGTGTTGGGTATTTAAGATATTATATATTTTTAGATGACCAAGGTTCTCCTTCGAGGTGGGCGATTCGTTCAGTATCTTCTAATTTGTTTCCCTCACGACGGTTACAAAAATATCAATCCTGACTCGCATGTTGGTGAAGATGTCTTTGCTCTGTCGTTGGCACCGAACGTAAAACATTTGACTTTGGATTTGCCGAGTGATAAATATGTCCTGGCACAAGTGATCAAACTCAAGCTATGTGACAAATTAAAGTCCTTGACGGTTGAATTTGCAGTAAGTTTGCACAGCAAAAAATAACTTTTGGATATGAAAGACTTTTTACAGGAAAGTCCCCGCAATGAGGTGTTGAACACTTTGCTGTCCAAGTGTTCTAAGTTAGAATACTTAAGGCTGGTAGGAAATAAAGACTACAAGATAAAACATCTGCCATCCACTCTTAAGTTCCTTGATAAAGGGAACGATGGAGATTTCGACCAAGTGATAAAGGCAGTTGTCCGTCAGAATATTGCCTTGGAGGGTCTTGAAATTCCATGGAGTCTTGAGTTGTATGCCTATTTGGAGAGAATGGATTTTACCAGGCGAGTTATCAAGAAGATTAATTCAAACATTTTTCTATAGTTACTCCACGTACTTCAATAACTGAAATAAATAGATATACAGTCGACTCTCGGTATAGTGACCTCTGTTTTCAAAATAATTTGTCACTATACCTATAATAGCTCCCCCCTGCTCTAATAAATCCCCCCTCAACTTTGAGGACCTATATCTCAGTACAGAGTCAATTTTTTGCAAAGCTGTTTAATGCGTTTTTACAGCTCTACCGATTCCGCTTTTTCGATTTTAAATCTTCATCCAAAAATCTCAAGATTGACCTCAAATTTTTCCGATTTTCGGGCATCCAAAAATAACTCACCCGGGGGAGCTATTAGGAAATACGGTAAATAGCTTTTTCTATCTTTCTAAATTCACTCTAAAAATCCTCCACCCCCTAAATCAGGGTTCTCATATCAAATTTTTTTAAATAAATTACTGGGTGATCCAAAAAATTTGTGCACTTTCAAACGGCCATAGCTTTTTTTATAGAACGTTTTTTTGAATTTCTGTGAACGCAGATCACCTCAGAATTTGATAAGAATTTTATACGGTATATAATGTCAAAAACACGATTTTTTGCTTAGTACCCCCGTAGTTTAAGTCCTTGTCTGTGACTGGCCTCTGCATGGGTAGGACCCAAACCACAGGGGTTATTGAGCAAATTATCTTTTTTATCGTTTTAAGAATATAAAAATTATTTATTTACATTGTATTATTTAGAAGACGTTTAAACATGATTTTCAAAAAATATGTTGCACTAGCTCATTTATATAACACTATCCGTTTAATATTTATTTTTAGATTGAAGTATTTGAATATCCTTCTTTGCACGAGCACTTTGTCGACCTTTTATGCTATCTTGGATAAATTGTCACAGCTTGTGGTTTTGGTAACAAATATCAGTTATGTGGTGACGGACAAGAAGGTACGTATTACGTAAAATGTTTCGACGATACTGGAATATATCCTCCCACTAATTTTTGGAGGGTACCTGAAACCACCATTTTTGAAGATATTTTTGAAAAAGTTGATATTAGTAATTGGCAGTGTTTCCATGATGTCGTTTTTCTGCGCATGATATGATAGTGATATGATATGGTTGAGAAAATTTTCGCATGATGTGATAGTGATATGATGTTGTCCCAAAAGTTTTCGTATGATATGATAGTGATGTGATACCATCAACAATTTCTCCAGGTGATATGATAGTGATATCGGTAAAAAAATTAGTGTCGAGCATTAAACTACAAAAATATGAGCAACCAATGAGACACTGCAGGTAAACAAATAAACAAATTTCGGTTTTTATGATAATTATGTGATATTGGTTGAAAAAATTTCAGCTGATGTGATATTGATATCACTATCATATCACTGTCACTATCATATCATTATTTTATCATGAATAGTGATCAGTGTTGTGACTTCCTCTCCTCTTTCCTCTCCTCATTCCTCTCTTCATTCCTCTTCCTCCTGAGGAAGAGGGAGAGGAGAGGACGATTTTACAAAAAGCTACGAGGAAGAGGAAGAGGATGAGGAACTTTTTCAAAAATCGATGAGGAAGAGGAAGAGGAAAAAAAGTTTCCTCAGTGAGGAAAAAATTTTTCCTCGCTTTTTTCCTCACTTTTTCCTCATTTAACAATCCACTGGAGCCACTAAATTCACTATCCACAAAACCTTTAGTCAAGTAAAGTCAGACTTTATTACTAATGGTATCCAGAAAAATCGATGGGAAAACTAACCAAATAGGAGCTATACTTTGCAGCGACCAGCATATTTGCACCCTCATCTGGGACGGAGAAGTATAGATTCGGCAAATTCAACATCTTGAGAGCCCCTTGTCGACAAAACGGGCAATGACTGAAGCGAAGAAGAGGCATCCATTTGGGGTTGTGGCAATATCCGTTGTGATGGAGAAACGTCCCGGGAGTAACTGATCTTCTCGCAAATGTTATCCATGACGCGCTTCACCTAAAAATAGCTTGGTTCAACAAACTACATTTATCAAGTTTCTAAGTATGTGTTTAATAACCTCTTTCTCCATATCACCGATAAGACTGCGACGGCAGGGAACCTTAAAATCGGGGATTCGGTGCAGTAACTTCTTCATCCATTCATTCTCCACCAAACGAACGGAAGCGGTCGAAGTCGCGAAGAACAATGCCAGATTCCTGTGGGCGTTTGAGTGCACCAGGGACAACTTATTGACGGGATTGCCTTTGTAGTCGGTGTGTTTTAGTTTGAAGTGCCGGTCCACGTCGTGTTTGCTCGTCTGAAAAGAAAGTCACTATGTATGGAAATTCAATAATAACCCTTCTCACCTTCATTCCACACATTTGCTTCTTGCTGTCGATAATCACCTCGAAAGTACAATGGCTCTTGTCGTCCACAAATCCGCTGAGATTGCCTTCTGATATTATTTATTTCCAAGAAGCCAGATGAATAAAAGTATGAAAGTGACTCACTCTTTAACTCCCTCTTCGCCATAGAAGCATCGTTCTTTAATGATGGCGCAGAACGAGTGAGATTGAAGAAAGCTTTGGAATCCCCGGCGTTTGTGTTAGTTGGAGTGTTGTTCATTCTCTTGCTATCTGAAATATTTGCGTTGTTGATGCTATTGACCAACCCAATATTATTTGTGCTGCGATAATAGAGGAGGGAAGGATGGAAGACTAAGAAGAAGTAATAAAAAGCGTGGGGATTTGCGAGGCATTTTTTCCTATACCTTTACAAGTTTTGCGAGCCACATCTGACATCGCACCCAAGTTGATAAAGTCTGAAGTGAGGAAAAATTGAGGAAAATATTGAAAAAAAAGACTCAGCGAGGAAAAAATTTTCCTCTTCCTCTGAGGAGGAGGAAGAGGAGAGGACGATTTTGAAAAAAGGTATGAGGAAGAGGAAGAGGAGAGGAAAAAAATTTGGCAAGTCACAACACTGATAGTGATATCATGGAAAGGTATATTACAGTAGCGCCAGTGTTTCGTTATTCTTCTTCTGTCGATGGTGGATGCGACCATCAAAATTAAATTATAAACTTTTTCAGCTGTTGTACGCAATCGTGAAAAATGTCAAGAAGTTGCAATGTCTAGACATTTCTATTACCTCTGATGTTTTCGATGATGAACTTATCGAGCTGGCTAACTTGGACCACCTGACTCATATTACGCTTTGGAACAGTAATAAAACAGCAGTCAACGAGCTTTTCAGTGCTCTAGCCGAGAAACGAAAATTACAGGTTGGCCTGAAAAATGACATCCATAAAAAAATTAATTTTCAGTATTTCCAAACAAATGTTGGCCTCTTGGAAGATGTGATGTGTGAAGCTTTGCACAAATGCGAGGTATGTCGGAATTTAATGGACACAAGATCACGGCTTTTCAAAACTTCCGAAAAGGTCCGATTTAGATTTTTAGACGTGTTTGCATGGCAGAGTGGTCAAACAGTTTTACTTAGCAAATAAGACTATTTTCCTTGAGGTCATGGGTTCAGCCACACTTCCGAACATCTTGAATTTTTCAATTTTTTGCATGACATGAAATCGAAAAGTAGAGTAGGTCATAAATATCACATTTTCAACTTTTACTTAAAAATTTTTAGTACAGGCAAGCGGAAAAGTTCAGATTTTCCTTAAGGAAATCAATATTTTCGTGATTTTTGCATAATTGAATGCTCTATCTTTTGGCAGAGCCGTTTTTTGAAAACATGATGGTTGAACAACATCTAGCCTTTTTGCGAAACAAAAACTACGATTTCCCCGAATAAAATCGATATTTTCGTGATTTTCGCAAAAAAGTGCTATAAAAATACAAAAAGTTTTATTTTTTGCACTGAAAATGCACATCCAGATGCAGAATTTCGTGCTCTTTTTTCTGGAAGCGGCGTTTTTAGAGAACGTGATGGAATAAAAACCTCAAGCCGTTTTGAAAAGCCGTCAAGATTGTGTTGTTGCATCGTATATAGCACTAAAATTTTCGACAAATTTATAAAGCCAATAAAAATAATTAATTGAAAACGTTATTTGGTCAAATGAACAAAGTAACGTAGAGACTATGTTTTTCGTTACTTTTTATCTTCCACATATATAAAACGGAAAGCAGTAAATATAAAAATGTGAACATAATATTTTAGGCTCTATATGTGTTAAGTTCCCCCCGAGAAAAAAACTGCTTTGGTCCCGCCTGTTGTTCGATTATCGATGTGCCATATTATCCCCTCAATACAAAAAGTGCTTTCAAGTGCTTTTTGGACTACAGTCGAGTCTCGATAAATAGTCACTCGCTAAGCCATCATTCTCACTAAACGGCCACTCTTTGCGATCCCCAAGAAAGAAATTTACTCTTGTTAAACTGTCATCTAATTCCAGCCAACTTTTTAAATTTTATTTTCTTTGTCATTTATATTTATTTTGTCTCGTTTTGTGTTTAATATCATTGTCTGCTTTCCAGATGTCTCGAAAGCAAAGCGCAGTCACGCTGGAGAAGAAGAAATAGATTATCGAGGCTGCAGAAAATAACAACAACAAGACAAAGCTTGCCGAGCAGTTCAAGATTTCGCATACAGCTCTCAATGACATTCTAAAGGACAAGAAGGCGATTCTGAAAGCGATCGCAAAAGGAAACAGTGCGAAGCGATCCCCATTGTTTGAAATTTCGCTCGTTTTGATTGTTATTTGTTTGAAATAAACCAATATTCCGGATGCCATGAATAATACGACACCCGCAGTAAACCGTCACTTATGAGCGGTCCCCAGAGGTGACGCCTTAGCGAGACTCGACTGTACTTAAAAAAATTGAAAAATTTGTGAAAAAAACAGGGCAATATTAATAAAAAATTCAAAACAAACAGCAGGGAGACCAAGGCAGTTTTTTATTGAGACACCGCAACACATATAAAGCCTTATTTTATATAATAAAATTTTTTTTGACTAGAGCCATGTTTTTTATTCTTAGGCTCTCACTTGGATCAGCTGCTTCTCGAGAGAGAAAATACAGAGAGACAAATTGTGCAAGACATTGGATGATATTTACGGTAAAGGGACTTCGCCAGCTTCCCCCACTGATCCTCGCATCCGACACTTCTGTATTGCACATCCGCTCTGGGTAGATGAGACCCAGCATCCATGGGCAGTTTTCCATAAGACAAGGTCATATTGTAAGTGGAACAAGTGTGGCAGTTACAATGTTTTTCTCAATAAATTTGAAGAGCGGTAAATTTCACCGCTTTTTGCATTGAAATCTAGGTGCAAACTTATTGGCTGGAAGGTTGAATCTAGTAATTAAATAAATAAAGTCCAAAATTGTTGATATTGCTAGTCGTTTTGAGAGTCTTTTTGGGCAGTCTTTTGAAGCCCAGCTAACTCGTGAATATTTTGATGGAGACGGATGTTTGAGCTTATGTTAGCCAGGCCTAAAAAAGTGACAAAAGCACTATTTGCCGTCCTAAAACTGAATGTTACATTTTTCGTCCCAACAGACAACAGATATTTTGCGGGTCTGACGCTCACTTTCCGGGTACTCATTGACACTAAAGTTGTTAGGTGTGATGAACGAGTAGCACGAAAAATAAAAACCAACCTAGCTGACTCTTCCACTTGTGTTTCTATGGCCGTCGGGATGTAGTACATTTGCTGGCGATGGTTGGGCACCGAGTCAGTGTGGTTGAGAGACAACCTTTTTCCAGGTGGATACCTAAACGATGGTCAGATTACTTAATTTGAAAAAGATGAAATGAAAAAAACCTGTGGAGTGAGAAAGAAGTTTCCTGACTGAAAGAATGAAAATGTTTAATAAAGTTATTTCGAATAAAGATTGATGACCCTTTCCCGTAGCTAGGGTTGTCGGTTCGGCTTGGTGTGCCGCAATTTCGGCTTTCGGCTCGGTGCGCAGATAGATAGTGTTGTGTCACAGAACATTTGTAATATCACTTCATTTCGTGTAATTTTCATGTTTAAGTCATGTTGAAGAGAAGTATAAAAGTTTTTTAAAGGAATTTCCCCAAAAAAAAATTCCTGGTTTCTAACAAAACTTTAACTAAAATCAAATTCTAGGCCTTGTTTTGTTAGAAACCAAGTTGAAAAATACGTCCAGAAGTTCAACGATTAGGCAAAAATTTTTGAACTGGCGGGGGAAAATTTATAACGCGTGACCATGGTCCTTCAAGTAGGTGTAACGACAACTGGATACAACTTATGACTGGATACAACGACTTGATACACGAAAAAATTATTTTTGTAGGATAAGTCGAGATAACACCCAAATTTTGGCAAAAAAAATATGGCAAAACAATATTGGCCGGAGTGCCTTATATGTCGTCCTCCCAAAAGTGGTTTTTGACCCCCTATTTCGACTTATCAGGCTTTAATTATGCGAGAAAACATGTTTCTGGGAGGGGACGACATTTTTTGGAAATTTTTATTTTGAGGAGCCCAGCTAAATCGTTAATCTTTTGTTGGAGGCGGATGTTTGTGCTCATGTTAGCCAGGCGTAAAAAAGTGACAAAAGGCTACAGCACTATTTCGTTAGCATTAGCAGTGCCTGAAGCAAGTATTCAAAAAAAAGGCCTCAAAAATAATAAAATTACGGCCTCAAATTCAGCCCACAGCTCCTCAAGTTTCTCATTCACAGTGGCGTGAAGCTTGTTTGGTGGCCTCGGCTTTTCCCCACCCTCCAGCTGGATAACTCGAACCGTAGGTGTAACGACAACTGGATACAATTGCGATGCGTTAGGTTAGTTTCAGGTGTTAGTGTTAGTGTTAGGTTAGTTTCAAGTGTCAGTGTTAGTGTTAGGTTAGTTTCAGGTGTTAGTGTTAGTGTTAGGTTAGTTTCAAGTGTCAGTGTTAGTGTTAGGTTAGTTTCAATTGTCAGTGTTAGTGTTAGGTTAGTTTCAAGTGTCAGTGTTAGTGTTAGGTTAGTTTCAAGTGTCAGTGTTAGTGTTAGGTTAGTTTCAGGTGTTAGTGTTAGTGTTAGGCAGAGCTGTTAACCGCGTAAAACCAACCTCCACTTCCCCTCGAACCTCCAC
Organism: Ditylenchus weischeri; assembly: GCA_029231635.1. Lineage (NCBI taxonomy): Eukaryota > Metazoa > Nematoda > Chromadorea > Rhabditida > Anguinidae > Ditylenchus > Ditylenchus weischeri. The sequence continues at coordinate 29,437 of JAMRYI010001330.1, forward strand.
CCCAAAATTTTTCCCCTCCTTCCACCTCCACCCTCAAGCCCAAAAATTTTCACTTCCCTTCCACCTCCACCCTCCAAGCCCAAAAATTTTCACTTCCCCTTCCACCTCCACCCTCCATACCCAAAAATTTTCACTTCCCTTTCCACCTCCACCCTCCAGGAGGGAGGTTTATAAACCTCCATTTCACCTCCTCTAAACATTGCACTCAAATCACATTATTGGATATTGCAATTTATTCAAGTAAACAAACACAAATATCAGAGAGAAACAAACTTAGAATTGAAATGATTCTTCGTCATCACTTCTATCTCTGGAGTGTGGTGCGCCCTATAGCTCGTCTTCTCGAGATCTTCGTTTGCCGAATTCGGAGTACGGCGTACCTCTTCAAAACTATTGTCCACCCTATGGTGCGCCTAACCGAGAACATCATCTGCCACGACTGCGAAGTTATTGTTTGGAGTAAGATTGGTTTCCATGGCTTCTAAAAGTATTTGTCGTTTAGATAGATGAGATGGATAGCGGAGAGGTATGCGAAAAATGAAAGGGATGAGAAAAAAGTATACAAATTTGGTCAGCAAAACAGATGGCGAAAGACTCTAACTCATCACTGGATGAGTTAGTTTTGAACACAAATGTTTGGCGTTCTGTTTTGATAGTACCAGCCGGAGGTTGCCGGAGGTGATTTTTCATCACCCTCCCCTTCCACCTCCACCTTCCGTACCCTGAAAATTATCACCTCCCCTTCCACCTCCACCCTCCATACCCTAAAAATTTTCACCTCCCCTTCCACCTCCACCCTCCATACCCTACAAATTTTCACCTCCCCCTCCACTTCCAAACTTCCGGACCGGAGGTGGAAGGTGGAGGTTAAACCTCCCCTCCTGGAGGTTCCTTCCGGAGGGGTTAACAGCTCTGGTGTTAGGTTAGTTTCAAGTGTCAGTGTTAGTGTTAGGTTAGTTTCAGGTGTTAGTGTTAGGTTAGTTTCAAGTGTCAGTGTTAGTGTTAGGTTAGTTTCAGAGTGTCAGTGTTAGTGTTAGGTTAGTTTCAGGTGTTGAGTGTTAGGTTAGTTTCAAGTGTCAGTGTTAGTGTTAAGGTTAGTTTCAGTGTGTTAGTGTTAGGGTTAGTGTGTTTAGTGTTAGGTTAGTTTCAAGTGTCAGTGTTAGTGTTAGGTTAGTTTCAGGTGTTAGTGTTAGGTTAGTTTCAGTGTAGTGTTAGTTTTTCAAGTGTCAGTGTTAGTGTTAGGTTAGTTTCAGGTGTTAGTGTTAGGTTAGTTTCAAGTGTCAGTGTTAGTGTTAGGTTAGTTTCAGGTGTTAGTGTCAGTGTTGTTAGTTAGTTAGTGAGTGTTAGTTTTTCAGGTGTTAGTGTTAGTGTTAGGTTAGTTTCAAGTGTCAGTGTTAGTGTTAGGTTAGTTTCAAGTCAGTCAAGTGTTAGTGTTAGGTTAGTTTCAGGTGTTAGTGTTAGTTAGTTTCAGAGTGTCAGCTGTTTTGTCGTTTAGATAGATGATGATAGCGGAGGTATGCGAAAAATGAAAGGATGAGAAAAAGTATACAAATTTGGTCAGCAAAACAGATGGC